>CM042232.1:21506552-22031552 GCA_023566465.1 Cottus gobio
AGGCACTGCGCTCTCCCTCCTCTCATCCTACCTCAGCGATCGCACCTACCAGGTAACATGGAGAGGATCTGTGTCTGAGTCTTATCCTCTCACTACTGGGGTCCCTCAAGGCTCCGTCCTCGGTCCTCTTCTCTTCTCCCTGTACACCAACTCTCTTGGCTCCGTCATTCGCTCGCATGGCTTTTCCTACCATAGCTATGCTGACGACACCCAACTGATCCTCTCGTTTCCCCAATCGGAAACACAGGTAGCAGCACGAATCTCTGCCTGTCTGACCGACATTTTACAATGGATGTCCGCACATCACCTGAAGATTAACCCTGACAAGACGGAATTACTTTTCCTTCCAGGAAAAGTCTCCCCCACTCACGACCTGAGGAGTACTTTCAACAACTCAGTCTTGGCCCAACCCCGACTGCCAGGAACCTCGGTGTGACCCTTGATAGTCAACTCTCCCTGACTGCCAACATTACCGCAACAACTCGTTCCTGCAGATTCATGCTGCACAACATCAGGAGAATACGTCCACTTCTCACCCAGAAGGCGGTACATCTCTGGTCATCTCGCGCCTAGACTACTGTAACTCCCTCCTGGCGGGTCTACCTGCTGGTGCCATCCGACCATTGCAGCTCATCCAGAATGCAGCAGCTCGACTGGTCTTTAACCTCCCGAAATTCACCCACACTACTCCGCTCCTCCGCGACCTTCACTGGTTACCGGTGGCCGCCCGCATCCGTTTCAAAACTTTAGTACTGGCGTACCGTGCTACGAACAGATCTGTTCCAGTCTACATCCAGGACATGGTAAAACCTTACACCCCAGCTCGGGCGCTCCGCTCGGCTTCTGCCAATCGGCTTGTAGCTCCGTCACAGAGCTAAACACTCAACAAAGTCCCGACTGTTCTCTGTCCTGGCTCCTCGATGGTGGAATGAGCTCCCCATTGACATCAGAACAGCAGAAAGTCTCTACATCTTCCGTCGCAAACTAAAAACACATCTTTTCCGACTATACCTTGAATAAAGGATGTAGCACTATAGTAGCACTTAAATGGCTCTTACTGATAGCACTTTGTAGTTGAACTTTTTGACGAAACTGTACCTTCTTGATTCTTGTTGTTCTGATTGTTGTTTGAAACCGTAGAATGCACTTAATGTAAGTCGCTTTGGATAAAAGCGTCAGCTAAATGAAATGTAATGTAATGTAATGTAATATTTACTGTAGGTTACTTAAGTATCAAAAGTATTTTTCTGATATTAAATGCTTAAGTATTTAAGTGTTGAAAGTAAAAGTACAAGTAAATACTGTTAATAAAAAAGCAAAGGGTTAGAATTTTGAGATTTATGAAGTTCATTATTTATTCTAAGTGCTGTGGCCACCATGACCAAGAACAAGGAGTTGTGTTGGAAATAATTGGGTTGGCTGTGATCCATCCAGGAGCAACAATGTTCAACATAATATAATGTACATAAGTATACTATTGCATCTACTATGAACTTATCATGACACATGGATAAAGGATTTGTAACAGTGTGTTTATAAGTATGCTGAATAGCACAGAATGGCTGGAGCCCTTGGACCACATCACGACAGCTTTGTCAATGGACCTCTGAGACGGTCAAGGTGTTCACTAATGTGGTCTGCTTGCTGGTGGAGGGAGTCTCAGGAGCCCTTTTTCTCTTTGTTGACATTTTGGAAGCATAACAACTTTAGCTAGCCCCACTGCTACACACACTTGCATCTCCAACTCCGACACGGTTGAAATTGTAATGCTACGCTCTCGCGGCTCCTGACAATCCTATGAAGTGGAGGATAAGCTAATTTAACGTTAGCTAGCCGCAAAAGTGCAGCATTACGTTAGCTAACTTAACTTTAGCTTAACTCAAGTTAAGTTAGCTAATGTTAGCCAACTAGTGCTGCAATGATTATAGCTAGAACGACTCAAATCAACAAAGTCTCACAACTGTCAACACTTCCTCAACTCATGGGATTAATCTTAATTTACCTTGATGTGTTTCCTGAGGTTGGATGAGGAGTTTTTGAATGCCAATATTTCAGCAGCTTTGGGTAATCATAAGAGGCACTTCATCCGGTACAAATAATCTGTCAAGAAAACATTTCTCGCAAATCTGGCTCAACAAAGTCGCGACTGTTCTCTGCCCTGGCTCCTCGATGGTGGAATGAGCTCCCCATTGACATCAGGACAGCAGAAAGTCTCTACATCTTCCGTCGCAAACTAAAAACACATCTTTTCCGACTATACCTTGAATAAAGGAAGTAGCACTTTAGTAGCACTGGAATGGCTCTTACTGGTACCTTGTAGCTGAACTTTTTGATGAAATTGTACCTTCTTGATTCTTGTTGTTCTGATTCTTGTTTGTACTCATGGTGGAATGCACTTATTGTAAGTCGCTTTGGATAAAAGCGTCAGCTAAATGAAATGTAATGTAATGTAATGTACATTATTCAAGTACACCAGCTTGTTGTTGAGGAGCCTCAACTTGCTTACACACCGGCTTAGACAAAAACATCTGGTCATCCATTCTCTCTAAGTCTCATATACATTTTGTATTTTATATTGTTCTCTTATGTTAAGGACTTTTTTCATTTTGTATTCTTTAAAACAGGTGGGGGAAACTTGCCTTCATTTCCTAAGTTACCATTTGTCAATCTGTGAAAAACAAGTGTTTGCAAGGGACATTTATGTTGTGTCAATGGGACTAAAAGCATCCTTGTTTCCATGCTCTCTAAACTACAGGTACATGCATCGTGTGCTACCAAGTCATGTACATGAACATGAAAGGCTTCGGGCCTATATGAAACACAGCCTCTTGTGGTTAAAATGAGGAACTTATATATACTTATTACATATTCTTCTCCCATGCCTTCTCCAACGTTCTGCACGACGGTGGTGGGAACATCCTGGAGGAGTTTTAGGATCTTTTTTAGGTACTATCAAAAGTAAAAGTGAATAAAGCATAATATAAAAGTACTTGAGTATAGAGTATGTGAGTAAATTATCTGTTTCCCTCGACTGCACCGGCTGCCATCCATTTAAAAGGAAATGCATTGTGTTGACAAAAGAATGAAGGTTAAAGGTTTAGGGAAGTTTGCGTTTTGGTTACACCCCCCCCCCCCCCCCCCCCACACACACACACACACACACACACACACACACACACATATATACATGCAGCATATTGTGGTGCAAGCAGCCAGCAAATTAGTCACATCTGAAACAGTCTAATTAACCCAGAGGAGCTTAAACCACTTATCACAGTAAGCAGAGAGCGAGAGACATAGACACACACAGAGAGAGAGAGAGAGAGAGAGAGAGAGAGAGAGACTATCTCCTTCACTGATTGATTTCTCTCATCAAGTCTGCATGTGTGTGTGTATTTACTTTCTTCGGTCTGATTGATTGGCTTGTTCAAAGCCAACCCTTCCTTGTTCATTCCTTACTCTCACACACACACACACACACACACACACACACACACACACACACACACACACACACACACAATTCAGTTTATTCATTCATGTAATGAGTAGTAGGCATGGACTACGACCCAGACAACCACGATCCACGCCAGCAGACAGAGGCAGAGACGAGGGGCATCAGCAGGGCTGCCATGGCAGGGAGCAGGACCGGCGAAAGAGAAGAGGAGAGAGAGAGAAGAGGAGAGAGGAGCTCATTGTATCCTTAGATGTCCCCCAGCAGTCTAGGCCTATAGCAGCATATCTAGGGGCTGGACCAGGGCCGACCTGAGCCAGCCCTAACTATAAGCAATATCAAAGAGAAAAGTCTTAAGTCTACTCTTAAATGAGGTGACTGTGTCTGCCCCCCGGACTGAAAGTGGTAGCTGGTTCCACAGAAAAGGAGCTTGATAACTGAAGGCTCTGGCCCCCATCCTACTTTTTAAGACTCTGGGAACCACATTCAGTGAGCGCAGCTCTCTGGCGGGACAATATGGTACTACAAGCTCCCTAAGATATGATGGTGCATCACCAATTAAGGCTTTGTAGGTAAGAAGAAGGACTTTAAATACAATTCTCTGTCTTACAGGAAGCCAGTGGAGAGCAGCTAATACAGGAGTAATGTGATCTCTCGTTTTAGCTCTCGTTAGTACACGAGCTGCAGCATTCTGGATCAACTGGAGAGACCTGAGAGACTTAGCAGAGCAGCCTGATAATACAGAGTTACAGTAATCCAGTCTTGAAGTAACAAATGCGTGGATCAAGGTTTCTGTATCCCTTTGAGACAGGATGTGCCTGATCCTTGAAATGTTGCGTAGATGAAAAAAGAAGGACAAGTCTTGATCAAAGACAACTCCCAGATTCCTCACGGTGGTGCTTGACGCCATAACAATGCCATCAAGAGAAACAATATCATTCGATAATTGATTTCTCAGATGTTCTGGGCCAAGCAAAATAACTTCAGTGTTATCCGAGTTCAACATCAGGAAGTTGCAGGTCATCCAGGTTGTTATGTCTTTAAGACACGCTTGCAGTCTAGCCACCTGGTTGGTTTCATCTGGCTTGATCAATATATATATATATAGCTGGGTTTCATCGGCATAACAATGAAAGCTTGTCGATGGGTTTCCTGAGAACAATGCCTAAAGGAATCATATACAAGGTAAACAAAATGGGTCCAAGCACAGAACCTTGTGGAACTCCATGACGAACACAGTGTTCATCGAGGCTTCATCATTTACATTACATTTCATTTAGCTGACGCTTTTATCCAAAGCGACTAACATGCTATACAGTAAACCGTAGACACAGCAACGGTGAGCAATGAGGGTTAAGTGTCTTGCTCAAGGACACAACGACATGGACAGCCTGAGCCGGGGTTTGAACCACCGATCCTCTGATTGAAAGTCAGACTTGCTAACCACTGAGCCACAGTCGCCCACACATTTACATATACAAACTGAGATCGATCTGATAAATACGACGTAAACCAGCTTAGTGCTTGTGGGGCAGGGGCGTGGTTAGCGCACCTGCAGCAGGTGAGAGAGGGAGAAACGCGCTCGGAACAGCTGTGGGGAGTGAGTAATCACGAACCACAGCTGGGTCCAATGAGTGCGGGGGCGTGGGTGCGGGGATAAAGAGCCCGCAGGGGCGACAGAGCGGGGTGGTGACATGCGGAGTGCATGGAGCAGGAGAGCGGTGCGAAAGTTTGTACGCAAATAAAGCCTGTTAACCCGCAAGCCAACGTGTCTGTGCCGTATGTCCGGAGCCATGCATCCCCGGGTAGGAGGAACCCTTGCCACAGTGCTGTACCTTTAATACCAATCACCTGTTTTACTCTCTGTAATAAGATGCCATCGTCAATGGTGTTGAATGCAGCACTAAGTTCTAACAGGACTAGAACAGTTACAAGTCCCCTATATGATGCAACTAGAAGGTCATTCGTAATTGTCACCAGTGTTGTCTATGGTGCTATGGTTCTTTCTAAATCCAATAAACGCAAATAAACTATTGATGTATGTAAAAAGTCACACAACTGATTTGCAACTACTTTCTCCAGAATCTTAAACAGGAAGGGCAGGTTGGAGATGGGTCTGTAGTTAGCCAACACCTCTGGATTGAGAGTTGGCTTCTTGAGTAGAGGTTTAATTACAGCCACTTTGAAAGACTGTGGCACATAACATATTAGTAAAGAACCATTGATAATATCCAGCAGAGAGGTGCCAATCAAAGGCAAAACCTCCTTAAGCAGCCTTGTTGGAATGGGGTCCAGGAGACAGGTAGAAGATTTAGAAGCAGAAACCGTTGAAGACAATTGGTCAAGGCTTATGTGGAAAAAGCCATCCAAACACACATCAGGGCCCACAGACGCCTACAAGGCCAGTGCACTTGACGATAAACAGTCAGTAATTGAAGGCAGGAGATCGTCAATGCCTCTGATACCAGAATCTTATCATTGAAGAAGTTCATGAAGTCATTACTGCTGAGGTCTGTAGGAATACCCGGCTCCACCGAGCTGTGACTCTCCGTCAGCCTGGCCACGTGCTGAAGAGAAACCTGGGGTTGTTCTTGTTTTTCTCTATTACTGATGAGTAGTAGTCTCCTCTGGCATTACGGAGGGCCTTCTTGTAGGTTTTCAGACTATCCCGCCAGATTAACCAGGATTCCTTAAGATTGTTGGAACGCCATTGTGGGGCAGGGGCGTGGTTAAGCGCAGCTGCAGAGGGGGAGAGAGAAGGGCGGCTCAGGGAACAGGTGCGGGCATTGAGGGCAACGAGCCGCACCTGGGCTGAGATGTGTGTGTGTGTGCGCGTGTGTGTATGTGTGTGTGGGTGTGTTTGTGTGTGTGCAGGCAGCCTGGGAAGGAGGTCCTTAAAAGGACACCGGAGGAACCGGAAGGGGTTGGTCCGGGCGGAAGCAGGAGCCGGGAGCTAGCGGAGAGCTAGCGAGCACAACGGAGAAAGACGTGTTGTGTTGTTGCACGGGAGGGTGGGACAAAATAAAGTCCTTTCAAGCATCATCCCAGAGTCTGTGATCCTTGGGGACACGGGGCACAAGGCCGAACCACACGACAGTGGCGCCCAACGTGACTTGTGCCGTGACTGTGCAGACGGGATGGACGCGGCTGGCCAGCCGGTCGTGGCGCTGGGCCAGTTAGTGGCGAGCCTCGCCGAGATGCAGCGGGCGCAGTCGGACGCGACGCATCGGCTGCTGGGGGCCATCCAGGACCAAGTGGAGCGACAGACGGAGGCCCTGGACCGCATCTCCCTCCGGGCGTCCGGGGGGGGGGGGGGGGGCCCACGATGCCGATGGGGTCCCTCCCCCGGATGGGGGAGGGGGACGACGTCCGGGCGTTCCTCGAGGCCTTCGAGGACACTGCGCGCGCCTGCGCGTGGCCGGGGGGCGAATGGAGCGTGAGGCTGCTGCCGGTGCTGGCAGGGGACGCGCTGACGGCGGCCATGGGGCTTCCGGCGGCGGCGCGGTGGGATTACGCGGTGGTGCGCCGGGCCATCATCGACCAGTTGGGGCTGACGGCGGAGGACTACCGGCGGCGATTCCGGGCGGCGAAGCTGGGGCCCGCCGACCGCCCCTTCGCCTTCGCCCAGGCACTCCGGGACGCCGCGGGCCGGTGGCTCCAACCGGGGGACGAGGCCACGGCGTTGGCGGTGACGGAGCAGGTGATCCTGGAACAGTTTGTGGACGGGCTGCCTACCCGGACCGCCTCCTGGGTCCGTTGCCACAGGCCCACGGACGTCGCCGCCGCGGTGGTCCTGGCGGAGGACCACCTGTCGGTGTACCCGCCGGACAAGGGGAAGCCGGGAGGAGCCGAAGGTCCCGCCCGTCCGGCCGCAGGCCAGAGAAAGAGGTGGACGGGGCCGACATCGCGGGACCCGGAGCCGGGTCCACCACAAGGGGAGGCCCCACCGGGGACCAGGGACCAGGCGCCCGCCCGCAGCCTTCCCAGCCTGCAGAGGGTCCCTCCACCGTCAGGGCAGGGGTGCTGGAGGTGCGGCCAACCCGGACACATCCGGCAGGACTGCCCCTTGATGGAGGTCGGTCAGGTGGTCCGGGTGGCCGGGCCTCCAGCCCTCTCCCCGGATCCAGGAGCGACGTACCGCGTTCCGGTAAGTCTCCAGGGGGGTTCGTACCAGGCGATGGTGGACTCAGGGTGCACACAGACCATGATCCACCAGAACCTGGTTCGGCCCGGGGCATTGGTGGAGGCTGCACGGGTCCGGATAAGGTGTGTGCATGGGGATATTCACGAGTATCCTATTGTCCCAGTGGAAATTCGGTTTAGGGGGAAAAAGCATAGGGTTAAGGCCGCGGTTAGCTCCCGCCTTACGCACCCTCTAATTTTGGGGACGGATTGGCCGGGGTTTAGTAGTCTAATGGGTCAAGTGACGGGGGTGCGACCACGGCAGACAGGGCAGTGGGATATGTGTGCGGTGCTCAGCGGCAACGCGGGGCCCTCCGACACTGCCGTGAGGGGGGGGGAGCCGGGGGAGCCGGCGGAGCCGCCTGCGGCGACGCCGTCGGCTCCTGAGATTTCCCCCCTGGAAGATTTTCCACTCGAGCAGTCTCGGGATGAGACCCTGCGGGCAGCATTTGACCAAGTGATAAGCGTTGATGGTCAGCTGGTGAGCCCGGGCGCAGCGCGGACATATCCCCACTTTTGTATACTTAGAAACCGGCTGTATCGGGTGAGCCGTGACGCCCAGGCCGGAATAGACAACACCCAATTGCTGGTGCCGAAGAGCCGCCGGGAAATGATTTTCCAGGCGGCTCATTGTACCCCGATGGCTGGGCACATGGGATATGATAAAACATTGCACCGGATCATGGCCCGATATTATTGGCCGGGGATCTGGGCGGACGTGCGCCGCTGGTGCGCATCCTGCCCAGAGTGCCAATTGGTAAATCCCCCGGCCGTTCCGAGGGCGCCATTGCGTCCCCTCCCACTGATGGAGGTGCCGTTCGAGAGAATTGGCATGGACCTTATCGGGCCATTTCACCGGAGCACACGCGGATATCGCTTTGTGTTGGTCCTAGTGGATTACGCAACGCGATATCCGGAGGCAGTGCCGTTGCGCAACATCTCTGCGAAGAGTGTTGCGCAGGCACTGTTTCAGGTCATCTCCCGAGTCGGGGTCCCGAAAGAGATTCTGACTGACCAGGGCACGTCGTTCATGTCGCGCACACTGAGAGGGCTTTACGGGTTACTGGGGATCAAGTCGATTCGAACCAGTGTCTACCATCCTCAAACCGACGGGTTGGTGGAACGGTTCAACAAGACGTTGAAAACCATGATCCGTAAATTCGTTGGCGATGATGAACGTAATTGGGATAAATGGCTTGACTCTCTTTTGTTCGCAGTGCGGGAGGTTCCCCAGGCCTCCCTGGGATTTTCTCCCTTTGAGCTGCTGTATGGCAGGACGCCACGGGGGGTGCTCGACCTGATTAAGGAAAACTGGGAGGAGGGGCCGAGCACCAGCCGGAGTGAGCTTCAGCACGTCCTGGACCTGCGCGCAAAACTGCACGCCTCGGGTCGGCTGTCACGGGAGAATTTGCGCCAGGCCCAGGAGCGGCAGAAACGCCTGTACGACAGAGGGTCTAAGCTGAGGCAATTCGCACCGGGAGACAAGGTACTTGTGTTGCTTCCTTCCTCCAGCTCCAAACTCCTCGCCAAGTGGCAAGGGCCCTTTGTGGTCACACGGCGGGTTGGGGAGGTCGACTATGAGGTGGCGCGGTCAGACCGGGGCGGGAGCCCGCAGATATACCACCTCAACCTCCTGAAGGCGTGGAGGGAGGCGGAGTCTGTCTCGCTGGTGTGCGCAGTGTCGGAGAGGGAGGAGCTGGGGCCTGAGGTGCCAGAAGCGGGAGTCCCCGCCTCACTCCGTTGCGAAGCCCACCTCTCCGCGGCCCAGCAAGCAGACGTAGCCAGGTTACTGGAGCGTTTTGCCGGCGTGTTCTCGCTCCGGCCGGGCCGCACCGACCTCATAGTGCATCCAATCGAGACCACCCCAGGGGTGACGGTACGTTTGCGGCCCTATCGGCTCCCGGAACACAAAAAGAAGGTGGTTCGGCGGGAGTTGGAGGCGATGCTGGAGATGGGGGTGATAGAAGAGTCCCACAGCGCTTGGTGTAGTCCCATAGTTCTTGTTGTCAAGAAGGACGGGTCTATACGGTTCTGCGTGGATTACCGTAGGGTGAATGCGGTGTCACGGTTCGACGCTTACCCGATGCCCCGGGTCGACGAGCTCCTGGATCGGCTTGGCACTGCGCGCTTCTTTACCACACTGGATTTAACCAAGGGCTACTGGCAGATTCCCCTGTCGCCAGAGGCCAAGGAAAAGACGGCCTTCTCCACTCCGTACGGTTTGTTCCAGTTCACCATGCTTCCCTTCGGGTTGTTCGGGGCGCCGGCGACGTTCCAGCGGCTCATGGACAAGGTCCTGCGCCCGCATGCCGCGTACGCTGCCGCCTACTTGGACGATGTGATCATCCACAGTACCACGTGGGCGGAGCACGTGCGGCGGGTGGGCGCGGTGCTGGAGTCGCTGGGGGCGGCCGGCCTCACCGCCAACCCGGGGAAGTGTGCGATTGGACGGAGGGAGGTACGGTATCTGGGGTACCACTTGGGGGGGGGGCAGGTGCGTCCCCAGGTAGACAAGACGGCGGCGATTGCGGCCTGCCCGCCACCCAAGTCCAAAAAGGCGGTGAGACAGTTCTTGGGGCTGGCGGGCTACTACAGGCGGTTTATTCCCGGGTTTGCGGAGCTGACCAGCCCCTTGACCGATCTCACCCGTAAAGGTGCTTCAGATCCGGTCCAGTGGACGGAGCAGTGCCGGCGGGCGTTCGAGGCGGTCAAGCAAGCCCTCTGCGGGGAGCCGCTGCTCCACACTCCTAACTTCTCTCTCCCTTTTGTTTTGCAGACTGACGCGTCGGACAGAGGGGTGGGGGCCGTTTTGTCCCAGGAGGTGGAGGGGGTCGACCGGCCCGTCGTGTACATCAGCCGCAAGCTGTCAGAGCGGGAAGCACGGTACAGCACCGTGGAAAAGGAGTGCCTGGCGATCCGGTGGGCGGTCGACTCCCTGCGTTACTACCTCCTGGGGCGCCAGTTCACCCTCTGTTCGGACCATGCTCCGCTCCAGTGGCTCCACCGCATGAAGGATACCAACGCCCGGATCACCCGGTGGTATCTGGCTATGCAGCCCTTTCATTTCACGGTGGTCCATAGGCCGGGGTCGCAGATGGTCGTGGCCGACTTCCTCTCCCGCTCCGGGGGGGCGGGGGGGGAGTTGGCTAGGCCGGTGGCTCCCCGGCCTAAGTCGGGCGGTGGGGGTATGTGGGGCAGGGGCGTGGTTAAGCGCAGCTGCAGAGGGGGAGAGAGAAGGGCGGCTCAGGGAACAGGTGCGGGCATTGAGGGCAACGAGCCGCACCTGGGCTGAGATGTGTGTGTGTGTGCGCGTGTGTGTATGTGTGTGTGGGTGTGTTTGTGTGTGTGCAGGCAGCCTGGGAAGGAGGTCCTTAAAAGGACACCGGAGGAACCGGAAGGGGTTGGTCCGGGCGGAAGCAGGAGCCGGGAGCTAGCGGAGAGCTAGCGAGCACAACGGAGAAAGACGTGTTGTGTTGTTGCACGGGAGGGTGGGACAAAATAAAGTCCTTTCAAGCATCATCCCAGAGTCTGTGATCCTTGGGGACACGGGGCACAAGGCCGAACCACACGACAGCCATACACCTTCCAGCTTCCGTGATGCTTGCTTCAGTATGCGGGTCTGAGGGTTATACCATGGAGCGAGCCTCCTTTGTTTGATTATCCTCTTCTTTAGAGTGGCTATCGAGTCCAGTGTCATTTTCATTATCTGGGACGGACTGAAGTTCGCACAGGAGTCCTCTGTTATATTGAGGCATGGTAATGAATCAAATACAGAAGGAATCGCTTCCTTAAATACAACAACAGCAACGTCAGTTATACATCTGGTGTAGAAACTTTTGCCCAACAGTACACACACCGGCAGCACAAACTCAAAAGTTATAAGGCAATGGTCTGTATAATGGTCTCTACAATAATAACCGTATCAGTCTTAAGGACCAAACTTGATAAAAACTCAGAAAAGTCAGATAAAAACTCACCAGGTGCCCGGGACACTACAGCAAACAGAGTCGGCAGTACAGTGTGAAAGACTCAAAACAAGGTTTTCAAACGAGCCACAGTTCAATCCAGGTTTAGGACCTATTAACAGGCCTGAGTCAAAGATGGCAGCTACTCCACCTCCCTGGCCAGCGCCTCGAGGTGTGAGCATTAATATGACTTGGAGGAGTTGATTCATTCAGGCTGACATATTCCTCAGGTCTCAGCCAGGTCTCAGTAAGACAAAATACATCAATGTGATTGTCTGATATCAATTAATTTACTAATACAGCTTTCGAAGTCAGAGATCTAATATTTAGGAGTCCACATTTAATTCTCCTATCATGTTGCACTGTTGCAATAGTGGTGTTAACCTTTATGAGGTTATGCTCTATAACACCTCTATTAGTTACTTTTACATTAAAAAGTGGCCTTGGGAAGAACACAGTCTCTATAGAGTTTAAGGTAGGCAACTGCCTTAAAGGAAATGCAGAGAAGGGTGCAAGACTACAACTCTGCTTCCTTGTCTGAACTCTGGATTGCCATGGACACATGGACAACAGTTTCTTGACTCATGCTTTGGCTTCCTCTAGTAATATTTGCTTGTTAAAAAATAAAGGTTTTCTAAAATCAAAAAAAATCTCTCTCTATCTCTCCCACTCTCTCTCCCTCTATCCCTCTCTCTCTCTTGCTCTCTCTCTACTCACTGTAATAATCAATCATCAGTACCCCCCTCCTCTCTGAGCTGACAGGTCCTATTTGTTATACTGCTTCCACAATGCTGGACTGCGGTTTTCACTGGCACAGGAGCCCCCCCTCCCCCCTACCCACACATACACACACACACACACACACACACACACCCTTGAGGAGTAGGCACATAAAGACTTATTTTTACATCTTACATCTTATTTCATATGGCACAAAGAAGATAAAATAGGAATTTATTGCAAATTAAATTAGATCTAGCGGGCCTCATGTCAAAACATAAGTATTAGATACAAGCACAAAAAACTAGTTGAATTGAGTTTGCATATTGTTCCATCAAAATATCCCCAAAAATAATTCTGACTGGAGCTGCAGTACATGTGGAGGGTGAAACGCCAACAATGCCTTTTTTATATTAAATTGTGTTCAAATCTACATTCCTTCCTCATAAACAACAGGGATATTACTGCTGGAATATACACAGGAGCACTAAATGAATGAGTCCATGAGTAGATCCTATAGGATATGGGATTATACACTGCAGACACTGCAGGGACGCAGAGTAATGCTGCAAAGAAAGAGGGAGGGGGAGTAAGGGCAAGAAAGAAGGCAAGAAATAATGATAAAAGAGGAGGCAGAAGAGAGGAAGATGAGAAAATGAAATATATTCATATGGAAATACAAACAGGTCGAGCTGTGCAGCTACATGTGTGTGTGTGTGTGTCGTCCAGCCGACCTCAGCATTTTTCCCCATTATTCTTGGTCATTTGATTTGAGAGGCTCTTAGGATGAACCTGCCGATGCAAGCACTTTTGCAACAGCACCACACACACCCTTATGAGACAGAAAAAGTATCACAGTGTGTGCACAACCCACACCAGATTGAAATGTCGGTACACACCTCAGTGTGTTTCTACTTTACACTTAGTACATACTACTACTGTCATAATACTACTTTCATAATACTACTGTCATAATACTACTGTCTTAATATTACTGTCTTAATACTACTGTCTTAGTACTACTGTCATAATACTACTGTACTAATACTACTGTCATAATACTACTAGTTTTTCACAAATACACTACATGTATTATAATTATTTTTCCCTATTAACTTATTTTGTCATTGCACAGCTCCTGTCTTCGTCTGTTGCACTGCTTCCAGTTTCTGTTAAGGAGAGCTCTCATCCAATCAGATTTCACCTCTGTTTCTCAATGGAAGAAGACGGTATCGTTGATTGTCATAGACTTCAACAAATCAGGGCCCCGTTCCTCGTACGTGGTTCAACTAAGTTGATCAAATGTCCTATTATCCAGCTTAAATCAACCCGATGATTGACATCAGGCTAACTCGGTTCCTCAAAGGCTGATCCGCGCTCAAACGGTCTCGTTAATTAAAACCAGACGTCAGAAATCAAGATGATTGCGCTTGCCCGTCCTACTTCAAAAGGGGAAAGTGCCGATCACGGAAACCATGATTTTTTAACGGTATAACGGCAAATAAACTCAAAAGAGAGCCTCTTTTTTCTCCGCTGACGAGCAGGAGATGATCATGAATGCATATGAGGAATTCAAGACTATAACTTTGGCGAAATCTAGTTAATAGCGCCACCGCTGTGAGGGCTAGACAAGACGCAGGGCAAAATATCACACGAGTTAAATGTGTAAGTGTTGGGAAAATGTATTGGCTAATTTTAATATCTCATCCCCCCAATCAATCAGATTATATTTATTTAAATGTGCCTGCTGGCAATATGCTTAATAATATGCATCATCAAATGAGATCTTGTAGCGAAAATAATTATCTCAACTCTTTTAGCACAAGTAGATAAAAACGAGGCCAAAGAGGATCTAATTGATACAAATTAATACTGTATGCGCTGATGTAACATGTACTATATGTGTAAATTATACTGGGAGTTTGAATATGTGTGAGCAAATCTGTTTATGGGCGGATCAGTATGTATGTATGTATGTATGTATGTATGTATGTATGTATGTATGTATGTATGTATGTATGTATGTATGTATGTATGTATGTATGTATGTATGTATGTATGTATGTATGTATGTATGTATGATTCATAATCAGAAATTCAATCAATTGAATCAGTGAAAATAAATTGTGTGTGATTCTCTCTATTCTTATCATGAGTCCACCTTAATTATTTTCTACAATAATGATATGCTGTGGTGTACTAATAACACTGTCATATAATTATGAGCCTTCTTTGATTGCATGTACTCGGACATGGCCAGAAATGTAATGAACACATCCAGAAGTTTCTTAACACTTTGTTTTTAGCCAAAATTGCGGATGCTTTTTCTCTCACATTAAATCCTGATTATCTCCTCATTCACAAGGTCTATTTGAAAAATGTAAAAAGCTATAAAATACAGAAGACCCTTGTGAAGATAGATGATAAGGCCATATATGTGTTAGTGGTATATTGGTTTATGATAATATACATACAAAAAAAGAAAAAAGTAAAAAGATGTATTTTTTTTAAGAAAAATGATTTTAAAAGTTAATTTTTATTGAATTACTATAAAATAGCGTGTTTATTAATTACTATAAAATAGCTCAAAGTTGTAGGAGTATCTGTGCAAAGTTTGGCTTTAATTGAGTGAAGTTAAGTATTTTTAATAATTATTTAGTTCAGAAAAATGTCGAGAACTCATGTTAACTCCGCTCAAGCTTGTAAGTTCCCACAGTCCTCGGTGGTCCCTGAACGGGGCTCGTTTCACTGCAGCATGGTGCTCATTGGCCTTAGCTTTCAGTAGGGAGCAGGAAGGCCTGGAATATTCATATTTCAGCCATAAGTAAGTCAATTTTCATATTTTTTGCTGGACACAAATTACATTATTGTGCATATCTTTGCGATGCTTTGTGTGAGAGTGGAATGGTTGGTATTGGCGGACTCTGTAGGCTCTAAGGCAGGGGTGTCAAACTCATTTTCACCGCGGGCCACTTCAGCATCATGGTCGCCCTCAAAGGGCCGGTTGTAACTGTAACACTGTATAAATTTAACTACTACCGAACATATTGTTAAATAACTGTCTTTGTATTGTTTATTTAAGTGTAAAAATATTGTACATGCATTTATATACATATATATATATATATACCCACATTATTCTATCAAAGATCAAACTTAAAACAGAAGAAAATAACAAAGAAAAAGATCAAACAATCGTTGTTATATTAACTTTGTTCAAAGCTTTTTTTGTCACAGTTGAGAAGGACATAACTAGCCAATAAGAACATGCATGTGGTCTGGGGCAGTGGTTCTACTGGTCTGGCTGCTCCATCACCCCTGAATGAACCGAGATCCAAAGCAAGGAACATGCTCAACTTCTCAAATGGATTTAATGAAAAGATGGTGCAGTTTGAGCCTGAAATGGTACAGAATCTCACATGCCAACACAACTAGTTTGAAATATTCCCTTTTACACTCAATTAAAAACCCCAAAGTGCATCTTAAGGACACAAAGTAATACAACACACATGATAAGTTTATAACTTCAGCCTTGAACAGACTCAGCAGTGCTTTCATGCACAAACATAATAAAAAGGTCGGGAATGAAGTGAACTATCACAAATAGTGCGTGTGTAAACTCATGCAAGTGTGTTGTGAACACAGCACTGAGGAGTGTGAATAGACGCACTCTGCTGCATTCAAAATTACCTTCAAAATAAAATCCCAGGATTTTTATATTGCCCATGCAAAGGTCCGCAACCCACTGAAAACGAGTCCGCGACGAACCGAATACGGGTCCGCGACCGACTGAAAACGGGTCCGCGACGAACCGAAAACAGGTCCGCGACCGACTGAAAACGGGTCCGCGACGAACCGAAAACGGGTCCGCGACCGACTGAAAACGGGTCCGCGACGAACCGAAAACGGGTCCGCGCCGAACTGGAAACGGATCCGCGACAGACTGAAAACGGGTCCGCGACGAACCGGAAACGGATCCGCGACAGACTGAAAACGGGTCCACGGTGGTGATCATGCCTTCCAAGCCGTCGCGGGCCACATAAAATGACGTGGCGGGCCACATCTGGCCCGCGGGCCTTGAGTTTGACACATGTGCTCTAAGGATTCTAAAACATAGCCTTCTAGCTAGTTCCTAACTTTTTTAATCAGCATATTTCAAAACTCAAAACTCGGGGTCCATACTTAGTCGTTTTTGAGTCACTTTAAGTCATGCTTATGGTTTATGTTTATAATTATTGTGTAATAGTGTTATAAACATGACACAATTAACTTATATTGAATTGTGAGGCAGGGATTTGACATTTATTTGGTTTTTATTTTTATTTATTTGATTTTTTTGGGATTTTTTTTTTATATGCTCAGTCCCAGAGGCTGAACCCAATGCTCCAAGATCGGTGCTGACGGGGCCTATATGGGCTCCAAATAAACTTTACGAGCAGCACGACATGCAGCGGCTTTCCTGATGTTCTCCGCATCGCCAACACTGTACAGACATGTACCACAAGGCTATGCACATATACAATATATAAACATATAAATATATGCTATGCACACAGTCTGTGAGACTCAATGCTCGGTTGCTCGAGGAGGTCTCGTAAATAAATGATTCCTTGTCGGCAGAATCGATAGCGCTCATACAGGAAGTCATGATGTGATAACGGATCTTGACAATTTTGTAGAACTCTCTCCTATAAAACGCTAATCTAACTAATATCGCTCCTTCAATGGGATCTCTGATGAAGGAGCTGCCATTAGTTTCCGGGGTAGTGGCAAACTTATCCAGCTTACTGAGGTAAGCCTGCGCTGGAGCAGGATCAAGTTTATGGATGTGTTGCTATGGTGATTTTTCCAAACTTGCTTCGTGGAACCGAAAAGCCTGGGTTGAAAATTATCCTGCTTACTCAGTAAGTCAGGTATGAGGAACGGGGCCCGGATCTTTAGTTTGACATGCTGGGTGTATTCTTTGACACGTCCAGGGCTGTCACCGAGGTGGCCCATGGACATGTGATTGGTCACAGGGCCAGCGTGACTTAAGTAGCTGCTAGCTAGAAGAACTAAGGAGTAAGAACATTTCAGGCGGAAACATAAGTTATGACATTGTTAGTGTATTACTTGGTGTAGTTTTTTTTAACACTCAATGGCTGAAGGAGGAGGAGAAACGGAGCTGGTGGTGGATTTACTGACAACGCAGATATTTTAAGCCCCTAAAAACGCATGGAAACTTGGGCTGTCACTGGCGATCAAAGCCATGGTACTGGTGCGTTTGTTAACAAAGAGGCGGATGGACAAGTGAACAGCTTCTGGTGAGTGAACTGTGTTTTTACATCTGCAGTGTATTTAATCATAAACAAGACATGGTGGTATAACATTACATTTAGCTGACGCTTTTATCCAAAGAGACTTACATGCTATACAGTAGATCGTAGACACAGCAACGGTGAGCAATTAGGGTTAAGTGTCTGGCTCAAGGACACATCGACATGGACTAGCAGAGCTGGGGATCGAACCACCGATCTTCTGATTGAAAGACAGACCCGCTAACCACTGACCCACAGTCGCCCATACATATAAGCCGCTGCTGCTGCAGAGCCGCCGTAGATAGCTGTGCAGCTGTACCCTCCTTGCCGGTAGCCACCGTGCCCGTACGTTTGTGTTTTTACATCTGCAGTGTATTTAATCATAAACAAGCCACAGCGGGTTATAAGCTGCTGCTGCTGCTGCTGCTGCTCGCGTCGAGCCGGGGACTGGTCTGCTCCCTTTGGTGGTTGTCGGGGAGCTAACTAGCTAGCTCTAACTAACTTTGTGTGGTTAGATTTATCTCCCTCTCCGTGCTAGGTGGGCAGAGTTTCCCCGCACTTACGTGCAGTGAAGGATTTCAAAGTAAAGGTTTTGGTGCTTCTCTTCACTTGGCAACGTTTGTTCTGAAGGACAGTTTGATCCTAAATACCTCAGATTCTACACATTGTGTCACAAACACGTCGCCAGATTTGATGTTTTATTGTTTTTTACTGAGGTTACTACGCAACTTTATGAGTATCTCTCTCCTTCGCTGTCCGGCTGCTTTCCTTCAGCGTTTGTGTTGTCGTTTGATTTTTTCTTTTTCTTTGTTTATGTCGTGATGCTTTAAAAGTGTTGTGCAGACACGAACAACACATACTTATATTGTGGATGGTGCTCTTGAGTGTGCGGTCTTTTACAGTTTTGTTGGATTGTTTTGTCATGTTTTGCTATAACTAAATGTGACTGGTTCTTTCCGATAAGGACTACATGCATTGTCCGTTAAGAAAATGTTGGACGCAGCGTCCCGTCATGTGCTTATTTATGTAAATGTTACACCCCTGAAAAAGGGGGAGAAATGATCACGTGAGTGATAATGCAGTCTTTCTCACAGCAAGAACTTTACTGAAGTGCAATATACACACAAAACAATAATCAACACAGGAAGTGATCCACAGGAGAGCAGATGGTCAACTTCCATTCCAGTTTACCCACAGTATTTCGATGGTACATTACCCACAGTACATTTTAAAGCATTACCTAGCATTTAGTATTATGATAGTTCATTTCCAAAACACACACACACACACACACACCTACAGTATAAATATATATATATATATATATATATAAGATATATATACACACACATATATATACATACATATATATACAAATATATATATATATATATACACACATATACATATACACACTTACACACACACATACATACATACATACACACACACACACACACATATATATACATACCCAAACACAAAAACCCAATCCCTTACAAAATGGCAGCTACACTTGACACAGCTAGCTAAAACAGGCGGGTACTCACACACACCAACATTCACACATCCCCCAAGGTATGTGGGCGGAGACTAAAGTAATCGATCTCAGATTTTAGATCAAGACCACTATGTAGATCAGTTATCCCCTACACTTGTTATTTTCAAACAATCTTTTTAACATATCACGTTTCAATATAAAGACAATGAATTCAACATATTTTTCAACTTGCTAAAAGTGCACATCTTTCAACTTGTCACACTCTCTCCTTCCAAATAAATGTTGTCATTTTTCTGACATTAAACAGTCTCTTATGAACTTAACGCTGAAGATCCTCTTCTGCACCTGGTGCCTGAACAAAGGTCAAGGGTCATGGCTCAAATACAGTACATATTCACAATTTTTGTTTGTTGACTGTCCATTATAAACAGTTCATAAATTGTCCTTGGAAACAATCTGAAAGCACAGTCTACCAAAAGGTCCATGGTCCTAGCCCAAAAGGTTACTTCTGTTGGATTACTTTTCCTAGAGTACATACATACAGGATGGCTGAAGGTAGTATGGCTGTAAGGGTGGCAACCATGGGGTCAGTCTGGGTGTAGGGTAGCTCAGTAACAGCTATGGTGGTGAATGGATGATGTAGCATGAAGGGATACCAAGCTTTTCATAGGTGATGTCTCTCTCTTTGTGGCAGCTGGTAGGTCGGTTCTCCAAGTTCAGCACTTGATGCTGGCATCAGACAGATTTTCAGCAAGTGTGCTGGCCTCCTCCAGCTGATCTCCATCAGAAGGCTGTTTCGGCATAGCAACAGGGACTGTCACTTCGACTCTCTGTTCCACTGGCGGGGGCTCATGTTCAGGCTCCATCCCTGATTCCACAGGCAACGTGGAAACCTGAAACGGCTCATAGTGAAGGTCATATTCATCTCCACTGTCTTCAGACTCTTGAGGCTGTAATGTGAGCTGATGTTTGCTTTTGTCATTATTTCTCACTTCTGGTTGTGTCTCAAACGTTAGGTGGTCACAGGACATGAGCAGATTTGTGTGCAGGACCCTGGAGCGTCCCTTGCCCTTGTCTGGTCTTACTTCATAAAATGGCATTCTCATTTGCAATGGCAGAAGCTTCCTCCATACCTCTTTTCAATTTCTCCACAATAGTCTTGCTGGTCACAGGGAACCTGACTCTGTGTACAATCCAAACAGCATATCAAATGGTGAATAACCTGTCACTTCACATCGTGTACAGTTATAGTCATATACCAGTTTGGTAAGAGACTCCTTCCAGTTTGATTTCTGTGTTTCAGTCAGTGTCTTAAGCATCTGCAACAAAGTCCTGTTCATACGCTCCACTTGACTATTTCCCATCGGGTGATAGGGTGTCGTCCTTGATCCCGCCATGCCACTGAGGTTTTTCAACTGAGTGAACAACTGATTTTCAAATTCTCTCCGTTGGTCATGGTGGATGCGAGAGGGGAACCCAAACTTCAGGACAAAGTCCTTGAAGATGAGATTTGCAGCAGTTTTTTCTGACTTTGAGGTGGTGGCATTTGCTTGAACAAAATGTGTGAAATGGTCCACAATCACAAGGATCTACTCATATCCACCTTTGCATTGGTCGAGATGTAGGAAATTTATAGATACCAGTTCAAAGGGCTGTGTTGTCACAATCTTTATCAGGGGAGCGCTTGTTTCATGGGATGTTTTTTTCTTCTTCTTGAGACAGGTACAAACTTCAGTCACAGAGTGCCCAATGTCAGATCTCATATATGGCCAGAAGAAGCGGTCTCGTACTAGAGATACAGTGCGGTCGGCACCTTGGTGTCCCATGTTATTGTGCAGCTCTGGTAGGACCAACTGCCTACGGGCTCTGGTAGTTCTGTATAAAACACCATCAGTGTCAATTGTTAATTTGTCCCATTCCCTGAACAGACATTTTGTTTTTGAACTGAATGTCTTTAGCTCCTTAACAGGCAGTTTGGAACCTGACAGTTTGCATTCTAGCAATGGACAGATATACATCTCTGATTTATGTGCCTCTCTGACTGACATGGATGCAGCTGAAAATGACGACATTTCTGGAGATTTTTCTTGTACCTCAACTGCTTGGATCGTGGCAGCGATGATTTCAGGTGGCAGCTCCTCAGAACATTCTCTCATCAATGACTCTGCATCCAGTGGCATCCTTGGATAAATCCCTGGTGATAAGCTTTTCCCTGGTCCAAGAGGGTGAACTATGAATTACCACCCAAACTGTCCATGATGACTTGGACCCGAGGGATAGGTTGGCGGTCAGGATGTGTCTTCCTGTTCAGGTCTCTATAGTCAATACACAACCGAAGTCATTGTCTGACCTTGAAAAGGAATGACACTCTTCTCTCAGCATCTGTTGAACTTCCTGTTGTTGGCCTTCATCTAGATGACTTACGTCTACAGGTGGATCCCACTGTTCCATAGTTTTACAGTGAGTTTGGGTGCTAGTGTGATTCACTGTAGCTGGTGTGGCAACTTTTTCAAATATTTGGGCAGGCATTACAGTCAGAATAGTTTGTATTGTTCCAATTACAGTGTGCCCAAACAAACCAATGTCATGATCAGTTTGGTTAGAGACATCAGTTAGGATGACTGGTAAAACACCTTTTCTGACTCTGACTAGTGTGTCGTAGAACTCAAGACCATCTGGCCACCTAGGGTTCAGGTCTGGCTGAAATAGCATGGTCATGTCTTCCTTGACAGGCTGGACAGCTACACGATACTCAATCTGAATGATACTGTGTTTTGGCACTGTAACCATCTCTTTCTTTGTTTTCACTGTATACTCGTCTACCTGACTAAATAGACTATAGCAATCAATCTCAGATTTTAGATCAAGACCACTATGTAGATCAGTTTTCCCTAAACTTGTTATTTTTATACAATCTTTTTAACATATCACATTTCAACATAAACAGACAATGAAATCAACATATTTTTCAACTTGCTAAAAGTGCACATCTTTCAACTTTCAACAATATCAGACGGCACAGGGCGAAAAGGCACAGCCCGCCACTGCTACTGACATAATACTACTGTCATACTACTACTGTCATAATACTACTGACATAATACTACTGTCATACTACTACTGTCATAATACTACTGTCAAAATACTACTGTCATACTACTACTGTCATAATACCACTGTCATAATACTACTGTCATACTCCTACTGTCATACTACTACTGTCATAATACTACTGTCATACTACTACTGTCATACTACTACTGTCATAATACTTCTGTCATACTACTACTGTCTGCATTGGGTTGGTTGACCTGTTGACTTTATGTCACCTCAGCAAACACACAGCTGTTGTTTCATGTCTTCGCTGTCAACCCTTCTCAAATCAATCAATCCTATTGGTCGACTTTCACCTGGTTTTACATATAGTTCACCAATGAAAAGGATTAAAAAGAGATGTGAGCAGATCTTGTGAACCTCCTCAACCTGTCGGCGAACTCTCATACCTCCACCCCCTATGGATATGGATAGCTCCTGTCGAGTAGCATCTGGAGTGAAGCGAGCACTGTGTAAGGACCACCAAGGACGGTGGGAAACTTCTAGAAATAGAAACGATTTCTCGATGTTGAAGTAATTATTAAAAATACTTAACTTCACTCAATTAAAGCCAAACGCATATTCTCCTACCATATATAGCAATTTTATATATTTAAAAAAGCATTCGTTAATATAGTTACGATAATGAAAATTAACTTATATATATATATATATAAAAATATATATATATATTTATTTGTTCTTTTCTGTGTACTATCATAAACCAATATACCACTAACACATATATGAATGTATTATCTGTGTTCACAAGGGTTTTCTGTAAATTATACCTTTTGGAATTGTTCAAATAGACCTTGTGAATTGAGGAGATAATCAGGATTTAGTATGCGATGCAAATCATTCGCAATTTACGTCACAAAATGGCTTGGATGCAAGACGTTTTAAGGAGTCATAGCAGTGCTCTGGTTTTTCTTGTTCTGGTCCTCACCCACTCTCCCCTCATACAGATCACATAGAAGAAGATGCAGTGAACCCTGACTTTCACTTACGCAATGCACAGCAGCATTTTGGCTCCAGTTATACAACTCAGAGACAGAAGCAGAGAGCAGAGGCCTGGATGGAGGATCAACACTTCACTATGTGACTGAGCAGATATCATGTTGAGGTCCACTGAACTGCATGATACTCATTTCAAATGGTATCAGCTGACTGAATGGGCATTATATCCAAACCATTCATTTGAAGTGGCCAGGGTATTTATTGATATTTTAGTAGAGATCTTAAAATTGGGGAAAAAAACTTTTGAGATCTTGAATCTATTATAGTATCATAATGTAGAAATATGAAATTTAATCAAATTGGAACAGGAGATATGGGTGAATGTAAATGTATTTTAGTATTTTACTACAGCAGCGCATTAAGTGAGTGTCCCCACATCTAGAACTCATGCAACGTACCCCTCTAGGATCAGTTGTGCATGTGAGGGACTGCAGGACTTTCACCTATAGGAGACCTACATGCTGAAAGATGAGACAGAAATAGTACCTAGTGCTTTACAGGGTGACAACAAGGGTTCCTGAGTGAGAGTGTGTGCAGTACATGCTGTGTGTCACGACTTCCAGTCAGGAATGGAGCAGCAGTGTGTTGCTGTCATGATTTCGGGGCAAGCCAGCATTTCAACATCAGCCTTTCTGTTCTGTCGACACTGTTTGTTTGGTGTGAAAGTGTGTGAACACCAAACCCAAAGCCTCTGTCTCTCTACAGTGGAAGTGTCTAGATGCAGTATGGAGCAGTATGGCGAGGAGGGCAGTTGTGCATTCATCGTATTGACTGAATAATACCTTTTTCTCTGTGGACCATCCCACTGGGTATCAGGTCTTCTGTTGTAATGTTTCGGGGCAATAGGTCAAACTGCTGGGTCAGCTCTATTAGAAACCAAACAGTCGTATGGTTTTTATGAAGCTGTGTTGTGGCTATAACACATGACGGCTGCTGTGTACCTCACACAGGATGAACCAATCCAGCATATTCATTACACATACTACCCTTCATTATTTATTATATAAATTACAGTTATCCAGGCTCAGAAACATCACAATAATGGCAAGCTTGACAGTTACCAAACATGTTTTGTGTAAACTTTGATATTTTGGGCGGAATGACTTTTGACGAGTGGTTAGCCGAAGAGGTTAATTCAGGTGGACGTCATGCTACCATAGATAAGAAAGAAATTGAGGGCTATGAAATTTTGCGCAATAAAAAAACACTGTCAAAGTGGGCAATTAACTTCTTCACCAACTGGTGCGAAGAGATGGGGAAAACAATAGACCTGCAGACCATAACCAGAGAAGATATGAATGAAATACTGCGGGATGTCTATGGCGCCGTGTGCAATGGAAAGGGTGACCACTACGGGATCAGCAGTTACGTCTGCCTGCGTTTGGGACTGAACAGGTACATCAATGATCCATCATTGAGTCGGTGCTGGTGTTTGATGAAGGACAGTGCGTTCACGTCCGCAAACAATGTTTTTGTTGGCGTTGTAAATACCCATAGACGGCAGGGACACGACAAAACCCAACATCATGGATCCATACCAGCCTGCAATCTAGCCACAATAAAGTCATCACTGGATCCGACCACACAATAGGGTCTAGCTAGAAAAGTCTGGTTCTATATCCAATTGCACTTTGGACGACAAGGGAAGGAGGGTAACCGCCAGCTAACCACAGGATCGTTCGCTGTTTTCGCTGATGAGAATGGACAGAAGTATGCCAGCATGACATTCAATGAGGACACAAAGAATCATAAAGATCCACAGGAGCGTAAGAAGGTCAGTCGGCGTGGTTACATGTATTCTCTTCAAGGAAACCCCCGCTGTCCTGTCGCCTCCTTGGAAAAGTATCTGTCCCTCCTACCCTCGGACGCACCTGCATTTTACCTGCACCCAAAGAAGAGCGCTGCCGCTTCGGATGACATTTGATAGGTCTTGGCTTGACTAGGCTAATATTTATGTGCTTTAGCCAGCCAACCCTAACACGCATTAATAATAATTATATTTTTTTTTCTCTGCCGCAGGTACAAAATGGAGCCGATGGGCGTAAATTATCTCACAACAATGTTGCCCAGGATATGCAAGGTGGCAGGCACACAAATCTACACTAATCACTGTCTGCGCACCTCTCTAATGCTGGGTTGGAAGCAAAAGAAATAATGTCAGTGAGTGGCCATACATCCGAAAGCTCTCTTCAAAGATACTGGGCACCACATTTGAATGATAGACAGCATTGGAGTAATATCCTTGCTGGAGAAGGCACTTCCAACACAAAGCCACCGGCAAAGAGAGCAAGAGTGGTCGGAAGCGATGTCATCAAGGGGACATGAAAAACATTTTCCACTGGTCCACATTAATGGAGATATCCAAATCAACATCAACAAACGTTAACAGCCTAATGTTATACCCAGTGCCTAAGAAGTATTTATGATTGATTTTGAATGTGTAGGCCTAATGTTAAATATTAAATATTATTTTATTGAAAGTGTTGCATTGTCATGTTTTGATATTTTAATGGCAACTTTTATAAAATGAGCAGGAGCGGGAGATCGACAGGCGGATCAGTGCGGCTGCGGCAGTAAAACAGGCGCTGCTGTAGACCAGTAAATTGTACTCTCAATTTACTGGTCTACGTCCCAATCCTAACCTATGGTCCTTACCTATGGTCACCGACAGAACAAGGTCTCGGATACAAGTGGCTGAAATTAATTTCTCCGTAGGGGGGCTAGGCTCAGCCTTAGAGATAGGGAAAGGAACTCGGACATATTATAAAAGCATTAAGGTACTCATGGCAGTACTGTATTGTCAATAATGTACTGTTCAAGGGTTTGCCTAACACCCTTGACCAGTACATTATTTGAAGATTTTGACGATTATTTGCATTATTATTATTATGTTGAGTGTATAAATGATTGCTTTGGTTCATGGAGTCTGAACGTTGGCTGTGTGCTAGGGCTGTCAAAATTGCTCAAAAATGACGTTTGAATATTCCCTTTAAAAAACACATATATTCGAACATATTCGAATTTTCGAAGTTGCGCGTTAGGCACGTCAATAACAGGACAAATTAATACAACGAGACATAACCACTTGTATAGGTAATTTATTTAAGTTTAAACATATTTAACAACATATTACCTACACGAAAATAAGTAAATGAACTAATGGCCAAGACCGCAGACCTCTCGCTCGCACACGCACTCTTTCTTTCTTTCTCTCTCTCTCTCTCTCTCTCTCTCTCCCGCACCGTCGCGCTCTCTGCGCATAGCGGTTTAAATGAACAACAACAATAAACAAATGATGAGTGCTGATCAAGAGTTTTGTGTAAGCAATTTAAGGTCGCGATTCTTGTCGCGCCGCTGCTGCCGCTGTTGCCGCTGTTGCCGCTGTTGTGTTTTTGTTTTTGTTTTTACATTCGAATATTCATTTTCATATTCGAAATTCTGTTTTTAACAACTATTTGAATATATATTCGAATATAGAATATTCGTTGACAGCCCTACTGTGTGCTGGCGAGGTATAGAGCTGTTAAGTATCTTTACCACCAACATAAGGTGTACACTGTATTTACAATGTTTACACCTCATGTTTACGCCTCTTCTTTACACCACGTTTACACCTCATGTTTACACCTCATGTTTACACCACGTTTACGCCTCATGTTTACACCTCAAGTTTACACCTCATGTTTACGCAACATGTTCATACCACATGTTTACACCACGTGTTTAAGACACTGCTGTTGACTACACTAGCACCCTCTTCCTCTCATTCCCCTGTGTGTGTGTGTGTGTGTGTGTGTGTGTGTGGCAGGATGATCAGCACATAAAAGGAAGGGCCAGAACCATATGTTAATTATGTAAATGATTGGCTTTAATCAGGCTCAGCCATGTAGCAAGTTAGCGGGTAAAGAGAATGTGTAGATCCAGCACAATCCCAATTAGTATTCATCTGGAACTCTCTCTCTCTCTCTCTCTCTCTTGTGTGTGTGTGCGTGCATGCATGTGTTGTGCATGTGTGTGTGCGCGTAGCTGTGTACCGAGTGAGGATGAATTAATAGTTTGATGAGGGATGAAAGAGCTGGAGTGGCTCGGTTCTGCTCCCCATCTGTCTTCACCTCAGTTGCCTTTGAACACTCACATACACACAGACACACACACACACACACACACACACACACACACACAGCCATAGAGAGGGTGTCTGTGTCCAGTGAGAGGTGAGTATTACATATTTCAGCCGCACACATAGGGTGGGTTGAGTTTCAGCCCACCTGAGGCAGAGCGGGGAGCTCCTCCAGGAGACGCATGGAGGTTGTTGGCAACACTGTTGTCTGTCCAGTTGCTCAATACATGCAGAGATATACACACACACACACACACACACACACACACACACACACATCATACATGCAGACAAACAAGTGAGTGAGGGATAAATGTTACGATGAGAAGATATTTTTCCCATGCTTTGGCAACATTATTTTTTCTGAATCTTTCATGCCAATAAAGCCTTGAATTGACAAAGTGAGGGAAACCTGTATTGGATTTTAATTAAACGTTAAATGTTGAACATCTATCTCTACATCATCACTCTAGGGACTACCTGGGCGAGGAAAAGGAAAGGAAAGGAAACAAAACAACAGGAAACAAAAGCAAGAGAAAAGATATGGCGTGGAAAGAAAAAGATAGAAGATGAAAAAAAGGAAATCAAACAGAACATAAGGAACAAGGGAATGCAAAGATGGCAGCCTCAGAACAATTATTGATAGAGCAGAACAACATGCATTAGCATTTTGTCATGTCAGCAGATTTGGTAGATATTGGTAATTGCCTTTTGTGTGTTTGTGTGAGAGAGAAAGATAGAGAAAAGACAAACGCACATGAACGGGATGATATCTGTTTGTGGTGACCTTGGAGCCGTCAGCTTCACCTTCCTCGTGCACGTCCTTTGAACTACTCTGACTACTCTGTTGTCTTTAATGTCTTTAATTTATCTTGTTTATTGTATACAATATGTATATATATGTACGACGAGAGCAATGTGTAACCAAGTCAAATTCCGTGAATGTGTACACACACATGGCCAATAAAGCTCTGACTAAAGAGTCTGTATTTGAACTCAACATCACAGTGTGGAGACAGCCTGCTGAGGATTATTCTTTTAGATTTTAATGATACTCCAGTGTGTCCAATCCTGTTCTTGCTTCCAGGTCAAACCAGGTAGTTAACTCGTCCTAAGCTAAATGCTAACGTCAGCATGCTAACAGTTACCGTGTTCACCGTCTTAATTAAAGCAAAGGTTTTTACACAGGGTCTTTACAGAGGGGCGGTCTTACAGAGGCCGTCTTACAGAGGTCGTCTGTATAGAGGTCTGGCTCCCCCATTCATCCCAGAGGGAGCTGGTGCAAAGTCAAATGCGCAATGTTTTTCTGAATGATTAACTTTTAAACTTTTAATGTGAAGATCTCAGACCTATTGTCTTCCCAGAAAAAAGTTTATAATAATAATGATGCTAATTTTAAAAATGCACTTCAGGAATGTACCACTGTTTTTGTTTTGTTTGTCATGTGTTTGTTTTGTCACAAACGGGCTACAACTGAACTACCTTGTGCATTTCTCTGTTGCTTAATGACAATAAATTATCCCTGAATCCTTGAGCAAGAGTACGCTAGATTTTGAAATTATCCAACTTAATAAACCCAGCTCAGCGTGGCCAACTCTTCTCTAATCAGCGTAGCGAGCAGCTCCAAAAGTCATCCCTCCAGAACACGCCCCCAAAACCATCAGTGCTGTTAGTGCTCACAGTTGTTTAGATAGATGGGAATACAGGTAGACACACAGGAAGACACGTAGGTAGACACGCAGGTAGAGACACAGGTAGAGACACAGGTAGAGACGCACGCGGGTAGACACAGGTAGATACGCACACAGGGAGACACACAGGTAGACACGCAGATAGACAGGCAGGTAGACACACTGAGTCCCGATGGGTTGAAGAAACCAATGTGTGGCTCACTGATTTCAAAGGCACAGAAGAAGAAGTGATGTCAGGCTTGGATGCACACACAATGCTTGACAGCCACAATCTCTACTTCCCACCTCTGTGAGAGGATCAGTGTAATACTGTCCCTGTCTGGCAGACCCTCAGAGACACCTAGAGAGAGATCAGCATCATCATCTAAACATTAACACAACGACACATTACATTTATCTGACGCTTTAATCCAAAGCGACTTACATGATATACAGTAGACCGTAGACACAGCAACGGTGAGCAATGAGGGTTAAGTGTCTTGCTCAAGGACACAACGACATGGACTACCGGAGCCTGGGATCGAACCACCGACCAAGACAGACTTGCTAACCACTGAACCACAGTCGCCGCTATGTCTCATGGCACATGTCTCATGGCTGCCGCTGTCATCAACATTGTCAACAGCATTGTCAACAACAACATCATCAGTAGTTGCAGCTATAGAGTTTTATTTAATTGCTAAAATATTAAATTGGTGTGAGAGTGATAGAGAGATCATCTCCCTGTGCTCTATGGTTGACCCAGGTGAGGCCACAGATGGAATGTTAAACAGTTTTCAGATCGAAGTCAGTGAACGCAACTCAACTGCACTATTTGTTCAGCCGTGAGAGATGTCAATACACCCATGAGGGTCATCCGTCTCTGTGATTTTCCCAAGTGTGTGTGTGTGTGTGTGTGTGTGTAAATTCTCACTCTATAGATATCACTCGGTCTCTCTCTCTCTTTCTGTCACACACACACACCACACCCTCAAATCACATTAAAATACTCTGCTCTGTCTCTGAGAACATTTCCAATTATTGCTTTAAGTGCTCTTCCATCACTGAATGTCGAGTATCGAGTGTTACCCAACACACACACACACACATACACACTGCCAGAATGTGTGAGTGCGTGTGCGTGTGCGTGTGCGTGTGCGTGTGCGTGTGTGTGTGTGTGTGCGCGCGTGTGTGTGCGCGTGTGCGTGTGTGTGTGCGTGTGTGTAGATGAGTGGAACTCTATCTATGCGTTGATCGATCAGGAATTCAAGTGAAAGCCTGCATCAGATCTCTGAATGCTTTTAAATAATATCAAGGAATGATGTGATGCTGCATTGATTTTCTTTTTCTCACAAGGAGGTCAAAAGTCAGACTGAGCTACAAGATAGCACTCTGAGCCAACTTACATAAAAGATGCATTTCAATACAATATGCTGGTCCTGCATACTGATGCTAATGTGTTGCATTTTGGTGCAGATCGTCCCGAGCAAAGGCACCAATAAATGCGTGAAAAGTATCAAATTCAACATTTTATTTTCAAAAATGTCCTTACAGAACAAATGTGTACTTCTCTATCCAAGTTGTATTTCAGATATAACAATCACACAAATATATGCCATCGTTACTTTATTTTTCACATATGGGACTGCCAATCTTTCCTAACACATCAGTAGTGAGGTCCTTTGCTAACCCACTGCTAACTTTGGTTAACTTATTTTTATTATATGAGTGACTCAGTCACTTCATTATTACGCTGCAGAAACACTGGACACAGCTAACGGTGCTAACAGTGCTAACAGTACAAGATATGGCTAACAGGGTTTACCTGAGAATGGGGGCTACGCTGCCATGACAACACACTCGGTCTGGACAAGTGGGGCACTCTCACGTGCACTAACATGCACAAAAAGGCACTGTGGACTGAGCACAAAGAAAACAACACACACAGAGGCAGACACTGCTCAGGTACACATGCCTCCTCTTTACACAGATGATAGTTAGATAGATGAGATATTTATGGTCTGAGTTTTGTATATTTTGCTCCTTTAATTTGATAAGTTATTAACTAGTTGTGTGTATGAACGTACGAGACAAACCATTTTGTACGGGACAAAAATATGCATGTAACCATAGTCATATTTTTATGTTGTTTCTCTTTAATTTCACTTGAAACTTTATTTCGCACCAAAGTTCTTAATAAATGGGGAAAATACTTTTAATTTGTCAGTGTTTATTTCAGTAAAGTATTCAAACATGCTTTACCATCCTTTATATAGACTATTGAATTACCAGAAAACATAACTATATGCTGGTATGTAAAGATCTATATCAGAGGAGATGTTGGCCATACTGCCCAGCTACAAGCACTCCAACAGCTCATGTGCTATAAAAGCAACATGGATACTTGTTTCTCGTACACTAAGTATTCCCAATTGTACACACCATTTTCTTTTTCAGAGGTTTTCTGGACGTTTAGACAAATGCACCAAGCTAGCCAAGACGGCCATCTTGGTTTGTAGAGTATATATGGAACGTGTACACAGAAGCATGTGTCCGTACTGAATTATCATCTCAGCCAAATTTCCCACAGCCATTTGATGGTACAAGTGATATATTTGTATTAACTGAAGAAAAAAGTAGCCATGTGCAGCATTACAGAAAATCGAGGATGCTAATCATTGGAATGCATCATCATGCATTCCAATGATTAGCATCCTCGATTTTGACAGGTGAATGGTGAGGACAGTGAAGATTCACAGCTCTATTCCTAATGCTAAGTTAACAAAAACCAAAACATTATGGAAAATAGTGTGTTTCCTACTTGGTGTTTGTTCCGTTGGCCAGAGACGCACACTTAGCAACTGACCTCTTCATTAATCATGACAGCAATCTTCCCCTAGTCACAACCGTAGCACACTTTCCACGGGCATATGGTAGAGACTTTTTAAATTGTTAGTGGATGTAAATGAACTAGGTGGAGCACCGCCCAGCTGAGTGGAGGAGGAATCATAGTTCTGGTCTAACGTGTGGGTGGAGCCTGTGGGTGTCCACCTACTCTCCCTGCAGTTCACTCACTTTTGGTCATGTAGTGTATATGAGACTGTCAAGAGTGTAAGTGAGATGCTTTTTTTGTCCCCCTCAAGCTACTTAAAGGGAGTGTTAAGGGTTGACACTTAGCTGTAATGCTGTACTAGTACTACCACTACTACTACACAATATATACCAGTACTATACCTAATATACTAGTACTATACCTACACACTATATATCACAACCTCCTGCAGCACCAACAGAGAGATGCTCACAAAAGGAATGAACGAGGAAACCGGCAGGCTGTCAGTGTGTGTGTGTGTGTGTGCATGCATGCGTGCGTGTGTGCTTGTGAGTGTGTGAGTGTATATTTCTTCAGCCTGTAAGGCACACTGTGACCCAGATAGCGTAAAGGATTTCACACATTCGGGATCCCTCTAAATTAAAGACACTCACATCTCTTTCTTCTCGCTCTCCTCCACTGAGGGGAGGGGTGTGCGAGCGGAGCTTTGAAATGGTGTCATGGACAGAGGAGAGAACACATCTCCTCCTCCCCTCCTCATCCATCTCCTCTTCTTACTAAATCATCAAAAGGAGTTAAAATGCCAACAGACATAATGAGGTTGTGGAGTCTAGCACCCGCCCCCCCACCCCCCACACACACACACCTCCACCCCCTCTCCCTTTATTCATGTCTTCCTCAATCCACTCCACTCTCTCTTTCCGACTCTTCTTCATGCATTTCCTTTTCCAATGGCAGGTAGTATTGAAGTATACCTTTGGTGATATTATGAATATATACACACGTTTTATTTTACTTTAAATAAATCCTATATGCAGACCCTCATGTATTGTATTCCTCTGTGCCACAAGCTCCATTGTTGACTACTAAAACTATTACAAGGAGTGTTCAAGGGATTACAAATTGCTCTTACATAATGTTAGAGGATTCACAAGAGACAGATGAACCAAGCAGCACACCAAGGTATTCTGACTTTTAGTCCAACCAAGCACACCTTTTTGTTGGTCTGCACAGGAAATGCTCACCGCTTAGTCCCCGCTGCAGTGCAGCACTGGCTTTCTGTTGCTGCATCTGCTGTGTGGAAATTTCATTTTGAGCTCATTTTGGCAGTCCCTGTCGTGTTTCTTAGTGCTAGAGTCCATTTAGCGGCCTCTGACAGTCTGTCCATCTCAGTCCTGTTTCTGGTTCTCCTCTGCCTCCCTTCCTTCCCTATAGCAGGCACAGTAATATGGCCTAGGCTTCCAGCAGCGTGGCGTAGCAGAGAGGCGGAGCTCTGCTCCTGGCCAGAGGAGGAGCCGCTGCTGCCGGGAGCAGAGCTACAGGTCGAAGGCTTGCCTGAGAGGGAGGAGTTTTTGGTGAACCTGCTGGTGGTGAATCCGACCCGGTGACACCGATGACGAGCTTTAAGAATAATTACAAAGACTTAGACCATCTTCTCTCTGGTGGTCTTGGTTTTCTTATGTAGCTCATATTCAAAAGTGAAATAGGTCCATAAGAAGTTGGAAGTTCCTCTCAGTAACTATGAAATAATACAGATGACATCACAGTGACATCATCAGAACTACAAAAGACAATACACAACTGTTTCTCAGGCTGATTACAACTCCACATGGGGAGTAAACCCACACTCATTTGAAAAAGTGGTGGAGTCCCACACGGTGGCACTGACATGTTTCCTCATTAGCATGAACACACGCTTCAGTTTATTTTGACAAACACTCATATCCATTTGTTGATGGATCTGCTGTTCCCTAACAACAAGGCCTCACTGTCAGAATGTTTATTTGCTAAAAGTCTCACACCACCTAACATTAATCGGGTTCAAGCTGTGTTTTTCACAAATTAATAAACAAATAAAAAGAGTGTGTCAAAGCAAAGTAGAGGAATTATCTGGCACCAGGCCCCTCTTCTTTTGGTCCACCATTTTTGCCTGTTTCTCACAGCACCCATAAAAAGCCATCCATGCAGCACATGCTCCACTGTATCTTCTTAACCAATGAAGCAGCTTCACTTCTTGTTTGCATCAGTCTTAGAAAAGGTTTGTTGTGTTGTTAATTTAAAGTGTTTCTATTTAGAATCCCAAAACGTGGCAGGAAGGAATGGAAATGTACCTGCTGCCACTGCAGACAGAAACATGCAATAATAAGTGTAGAACTCATTTATCAAAGAGGGAGATGTGCAATGAGAGAGAGAGAGAGAGAGAGAGAGAGAGAGAGAGAGAGAGAGAGAGAGAGAGAGAGAGATGAATTAAACAGCAATTGCATATGTACTATATTGAGCGGTCAGTAATATGAGGAAAACTATATGAGGAAATTAATACACATTACTAACTCTACTTCTTCCCGGGAGCCTCTGTGCTTCCTCTCCTCAAGCTTCATGGATCGTGGCTGTCTGGAGCCGGTCCTGCTCCCTGCCATGGAGACCCTGCTGATGCCCCTCGTCTCTGCCTCCGTCTACTGACATGGATTGTGGTTGTCTGGGTTGTGGTCCATGCCTACTACTCATTACATTAATACTTTCTGTGATATTCATTGAATGTGCTGTAACTCTGTTATGTTGATTCTGTACACATGACATCTATTGCTTCAGTCCATCCGGGGAGAGGGATCCTCCTCTGTTGCTCTCCTGAAGGTTTCTTCCCTTTTTTTCCCTGTAAAAGGGTTTTCACTATTTGTTGGGGTATTCCTGATCCAATGTGAGATCCCGGGACAGGGTTGTCGTATGTGTACAGATTGTAAAGCCCTCAGAGGCAAATTTGTATTTTGGGTTAAACAAAATAAATTGAATTGAATTGAATTGAAAACACTCGTATTGCAGTAATGAAACTGCAGCATGAGACCAGTTTACAGGAACTGTCCGTTCAGCACCAGTTGTTGTCTTGCTCCCCTGGACCGGTACTGGCTCAGTGTGATATGACTGACGCACACAATCAAATACTTATGAAGTTGACCTTTATCAGGCAAATTATTCCTTATCCTGCTGTAGGAATATGTGTTTGCTCTTTAAGTCTTGACAATTTTATCTAAATCCCAAATTGACTTCACATCTGCATGACAACCTCACTCCTTGGAATAAGCAAAGAAAAAGTTCACAGGAGAGATGAAGGGAAATCAAGATGAGCAACAACGGTTGAAGGATCAAAGTGTCATTCTACAACACGGTTGCTCAACAAACTCAATGTATGCTCCACAACTTAACTATGAGAGAACAGAGCAAAACGATGGAACATTCCTTTCAGGCATTTTTTTTATATGCATAATTAGTAACGTAAACAGCAGCAAGAAAACAATTCCCTGTGCAGATAATATGGCCAACATCTTAACGAAAGCTTGTTTGAGCACCAAGTATCATTGATGTAAACAGAGAACACCTCTGGGCTTTCAGCTGAGAGCCTCAGACAGGACGGGAACCAGGTATGAAAAAAATCTATTCCTTTTCTTGTGCATTTTGTTTGTTTCTAACGATCTTGTAATTCATCGTCCCTTTGTGAATTATCATGATGTCTCAGTGCACGAGGTGCAATGATTTTTGACAGTGATGTATTATATATATACATATATATATATACATATATATATATATATATATATATATATATATATATATATATATATATATATATATATATATATAATTGACTTCAGGACATCTCTGACTTTATAGCTTGTGATGTATACCTACCAGCTGGATTCTGGATTCACATATCACAAAAAAAAGTAATTTCAGTCCTTATTTAATGCATTTGTGAGCAAACACAGAGAGGAGACTGCTTGTTCTTAACAACAATGGCACCTCCTGAAGAGGTTTGCGTGGATTCTGGAATAGCAACACTTTTTTTTTCATCTTTCAAAAAAAGGAAACTAAATTATTGAATTTCAATATCTCCACTCTGTCTGCACTCTTACTGCTGTTGTTGTTGCAAGAAACAAGTTAAAATGATCTGCAAGAGCGAGTGTGTGTGTGTGTGTGTGTGTGTGTGTGTGTGTGTGTGTGTGTGTGTGTGTGTGAGTTAAAAGATACACCTACAAAAACCAAAGGGGAACACCACCAGATGTTATTTTCATGTTATTAAAATGTCCCAATGTTTACATGCAGGCACCAAAGTCTTTTTTGTTCTCCAATATGTATTGTGACATGAAATAATGCTGGAATTGTCACCATACATACATACATACATTTGTAGGCTGCCTTTTAAAGTGAAATGCATGGACCTGGTGCACTGTTTGAGCACATGAACAGTCTATATGAACAATGTTGTTGAGATTAACAGTTCATTGTGCATCCCTACAAAAAGTGTAACATGTCATGTGTCATACAGCGTCTGAGTGTGCGGACAGCAGCATCCGCAGGAAGCGTGTCCACAGTGGTCCTCTCCACAGCTGCCCACCTGCTCTTTACAGCGTGTGGAAAGGAGTTTTTGACTGAAGTTGATGCCTTTGGCCTACTTCTCATGTGCTTTCCCTTTTCTAATCCCCCTTTCTTCATCATTTCCTTTCACCGCTCTCTCTCTCTTTTGCTTTCCATCTCCCACTCCATTCATCCGTGCAGCACTGGCATGTCGTTACATGAACACAGCCTTGGACTGTGTGTGCGTGCACGTGAGAGCAAGAGAGAGAGAGAGAGGAAATGAAAAGTGCAATGCTCAGTAAATGACACAGCACCTCAGAACAGGAAAGACACACTCATTCAGCAAAACCAGTCACACATAACCACACATGTGGTAATTGACACACAATTTCGTTGGGAGGAATGAACCGCTAATTAAATGTCGTAAGACGGCTACGTGCTGTTTCAGATTTATTTGTACAAAAAACACTCGCGTTCTGAAAAGGAAACAGCAATCTCAACCAAATATTCAATATTTGTTTTCATCACAAGACTTTCAATGTTCTCATTGAAATGTGAAGGTTAATGGAAGTGTAATTAGAAGTTGACAGAATTATGGCAAAGGTAAGAAAGTCCAAATTATAAACCGATTTGACTCAATGGGAGCACTGCTGGACGTATATATTTCTCCACAATCCCGAATTCCTGATGTGAAAAATTTAATATGGATTTTATCTGATGATTTGAGACCAGGCTGCAGACAGCTGTTAAACAATAATTCCTCAGCGTGACAAGAGTTATTGCTTAAGACGCGTGACTGGGACTAAATACATGTGAACATGGTGGATCAGAGTTTAAGGACGCATATTTATTTCTTGATTTAACAGACACGGTCTATAATGCGCACAATTTGGTAATTATTTGCCAAATCATATTATAAAAGAGACAATAAGTACATAATGTAATTTATTGAAGAAAAGTATGTACTTAATAATGGTGAACTAGATGTTGTGTAATATTAATGTAATATTTAGTGAGCACACTTGAGAGAAACAGATATTGTCAGGAGATGATGCCTCGTCATTTCATCACAAATCCACATCAAATGAGGGACAGTTTAATAATTGATTCTATTATTTCTTAAGTTACTGACTACTAGTAATATGTTCAGGAAATACCTATGTACCTTCATTGAAATATGTATTAAGATGACTACTTTTACTTCTGCTTGAGTACGTTTTTTACAAAGTAACAGTGTAGTTTTTGGCCACACTGTTTGAAAACCAAAGAATCGCCAAATGTCCATTATTTCTGCTCACGAGGGCGGACATCTTGGCTTCTGGCATCGGGAGCAACTGTGCATGAACAGACGTGTGCTAGCACGTTGTGACTTCTTTTTTTTTACACACTACAACAAGTTGGTCGAGCCTAAAGACAACAAGAGAAAAAATAGACGAATGTGGTGTAAAATTCACAACAGGCGATGCCTAATTGAATATCGTCATGTTATTATGGACATGTGAGGACCATTGTCATAGCTCTCATGCCTACGTGACGCTGAACTCCTGTGACACATCCGACTGGTTTCCCCTTTACATTGAAGGAGTGACTGCTGTTTATCTGAGGGGACGGATATCCTACAGATCTGACAACAGTACTTTAGATCTGCTCTTCGAACAACAGCTGCCTCTCAACAAGAGCTCACTTTCCCCAACAACAACACACAGCTCTGTGAAAATCACACACAGCCCACTTGCAGTGAAGAGAGTGGCTGAAAAGCCACTTGTCCCTGAACCGGCTGGCTGTGTTGAATAAAGTGTGGGGGGGGGGGGGGGGGGGGGAGAGGGAGTTATGGGGGGGCGGGGTGGGGGGGGGGGGGGGTTGCATGATGTAACTACAATATATACAGTTAGGTCCATAAATATTTGGACATTGACACATTTTTCATTATTTTGGCTCTGTACACCACAACAATGGCGTTGTAATGAAAAAATCAAGATGTGCTTTAAGTGCAGACTTTCAGCTTTAATTTGAGGGTATTTACATCCAAATCAGGTTAACGGTGTAGGAATTACAACAAATTCAAATGTGGCCACCCTCTTTTTAAGGGACCAAAAGTAATTGGACAATTGGCTGATCAGCTGTTTCAAGGTCAGGTTTGTGTAATTCCCTCGTTATTTAATTTACAAGGAGTAGATAAAAGGTCTAGAGTTCATTTCAGGTGTGGTATTGGTGTTTGGAATCTGTTGCGGTCAACTTTCAATATGAAGTCCAAAGAGCTGTCACTATCAGTGAAGCAAGCCATCATTAGGCTGAAAAATCGAAACAAAACCATCAGAGAGATAGCAGACACATTAGGTGTGGCCAAATCAACTGTTTGGTACATTCTTAAGAAGAAAGAACGCACTGGTGAGCTCAGTAACACCAAAAGACCTGGAAGACCACGGAAGACAACTGTGGTGGATGACAGAAGAATCATTTCCCTGGTGAAGAAAAACCCCTTCACAACAGTTGGCCAGATCAAGAACACTCTCCAGGAGGTAGGTGTATCTGTGTCAAAGTCGACAATCAAGAGAAGACTTCACCAGAGTAAATACAGAGGGTTCACCACAAGATGTAAACCATTGGTGAGCCTCAAAAACAGGAAGACCAGATTAGAGTTTGCCAAAAAACATCTAAAAGAGCCTGTACAGTTCTGGAAGAACATATGGACAAGAGAGACGAAGATAAACTTGTACCAGAATGATGGGAAGAGAAGAGTATGGAGAAGGAAAGGAACTGCTCATGATCCAAAGCATACCACCTCATCAGTGAAGCATGGTGGAGGTAGTGATATGGCGTGGGCATGTATGGCTGCCAATGGAACTGGTTCCCTCGTATTTATTGATGATGTGACTGCTGACAAAAGTAGCAGGATGAATTCGGAAGTGTTTCGGGCAATATTATCTGCTCATATTCAGCCAAATGCTTCAGAACTCATTGGACGGCGCTTCACAGTGCAGATGGACAATGACCCGAAGCATACTGCGAAAGCAACCAAGGAGTTTTTTAAGGCAAAGAAGTGGAATGTTCTGCAATGGCCAAGTCAATCACCTGACCTGAATCCAATTGAGCATGCATTTCACTTGCTGAAGACAAAACTGAAGGGAAAATGCCCCAAGAACCAGCAGGAACTGAAGACGGTTGCAGTAGAGGCCTGGCAGAGCATCACCAGGGACGAAACCCAGCGTCTGGTGATGTCTATGGAATCCAGACTTCAGGCTGTCATTGACTGCAAAGGATTTTCAACAAAGTATTAAAAGTGACAATTAGATTTATGATTATATTAATTTGTCCAATTACTTTTGGTCCCTTAAAAAGAGGGTGGCCACATTTGAATTTGTTGTAATTCCTACACCGTTCACCTGATTTGGATGTAAATACCCTCAAATTAAAGCTGAAAGTCTGCACTTAAAGCACATCTTGATTTTTTCATTTCAACTCCATCGTTGTGGTGTACAGAGCCAAAATAATGGAAAATGTGTCAATGTCCAAATATTTATGGACCTGACTGTATGTGTCCGTCCGTCGAATCTTGATTTACTACTTGACTACTTGTGCATGATTAGGTTTTCCTACTTTATAAATGATGGATTCCACATTTGTAAGTTAAGTAAAAAGTATATTACAAACAAATTATTAAGGAGTAGATGTTAGATTTTATTAAATTATTAAAAACATATTTAAATGTAATTTATTCATGCATTTATTGATACAAATGATGATTTAGATATGCACTAATGGTTAGGGACCATGTTAACATGTGCTTTATAAACCTGTTTTAATACTGCAATGCATGATTAATTCAGGTAGTTACTAGTCGTTAGTTAATTATTAGCTAAGTATTTTGCGTGACCTCCTATAAAGTGAGTACTATCTATGCTTTACAACGCATTCATAAATGACACACAAAACTCCAAACTAAGTCAATATATATATATATATAAAGCACCAATAACCACCAATAATATAATATATAGAAAGTGCAAAGAAGTACTGAATGGATATATAAATGGATGCTGACCTAGCTCTCTGGGCTCATGTTACCTTCCACTCAGAGTTTAGTTTGGAGGGGAATATAGTATATATATATATTTGTGTGTTTGTATATATATATATATATATATATATATATATATATATGTATATGTGTGTGTGTGTGTGTATAACCATTTGTGGATTTAATATTTTCATTATAAAACAGCCTGCGGGAAGAACAGGATTAGTTTTCATTTTTATTGTTGTTTTATATTTGTATTTCCATTCCAGTCTTAGACAGCGTCAACGGAACAATGGAATGTGTTGGATAAAAGAAATGTAAATAAAAAGATGAGAAGGTAACTACAATATTCATAATAAGTGTTACAATAAACATAGTACATTTGGAATATATGTATGTATTTATGCAGTGGTGTAGCCAAAAAAACGACGTAACAAAGTATTTCTGCTTCGTTACTGTACTTAGTTTTTTTGGCTATCTGTACTCTACTTTACTATTTATATTTCTGTTGACTTTTACTTCACTACATTTTGCAAAGAAAACTGATACTTTAACTCCGATACCTTTCCCTTGAAACCTTCGTTACTTCGCTACAAAATCAAATCTATCTTTTGAAAAATGAATCATGAGACCAACATCGGGGACTGTGGTTCAAAATAAAACAATATATATATATATATATATATATATATATATATATATATATATATATATATTTTTTTTTTTGCATTTATTCTTTCTGTCCGGTACCGGGGGGAATGAGCATACTTATAAACGCACTGTTACAACGGAACTCCTTGATAGTGTCATGTTGCTTTTCGGAGAATTATGATGATAAGTTCATAGTAGATACAATAGTATACTTATGTACATTATATTATGTTGAACATTGTTGCTCCTGGATGGATCACAGCCAACCCAATTGTTTTCAACACAACTCCTTGTCCTTGGTCATGGTGGCCACAGCACTCAAAAGAATAAACTTAATTGGGTCGAAAAAAAGGGTCAAAATTCTGACCCTTTTTTTATTAAAAGCATTTACTTGTACTTTTACTTTCAATACTTAAGTACATTTAATATCAGAAAATTACTTTTGATACTTAAGTACAGTAAATATCAGATACTTTAAGACTTTTACTCAATTAGTATTGTAATAGGTGACTTTCACTTTTACTGGAGTCATTTTCCAGTAAGGTATTTTACTCAAGTAAGGCTTTTGGGTAATTTATACACCACAGTATTTATGTCAATTCCACTGTAAAGTGTAAACAACAAGAACAACGTTCTGTCATAGGCTCCAAGAAAGGTCATCGTTCTTCTCTGCTCGAAGGCTGCAAGCATAATTGATTTTCCCCGACACACATGAGCCGTGTGACCACAATGTGTATGTTAAAGATTGACTGCATTGCCTGTGTGTACATAGGGGATCCACCCTGATAGACTGTTGAGCTTTTTGGAAAGAAGAAAAACGTGAGATACATGTGTTGAGAAATCATCGCAGGGTGACTCACAATGTAGATCAGAAAATAATGAATGTGCGGCGTTGCGAAAATATATCTGCACACACAGAATCCCCAAAGGCCTTCAGATGTATTCAAAATGTCTTACATGGCTCGACTATATATAGCTTCAAAGACCCAGATTCCCTGTGTAGGCAAGGCTCACACACACACACACACACACACACACACACACACACACACACACACACACAATGCTCTGGCATAACATGCCAACACATTAGCACAATCTGGAATGCTTGAACATTGCAATCTGAAAAACAAAGGCTTACACTCTCACACACACACACACACACACACACACTCACAGTCGTGTAGCAGGGTTGAAAGAGCTGGATAAAGGAATGAGACTAATGGAGGAAAGTTGCTTAATGACAAATTGTCAGATTGCAGAAGCCATTTTCTCTTTTCGTCATTTAGCTCTTTCATCCCGGAGCGCTGATAGAATATTCCTCTGCTTCTGGCTTTTGCTCGTCACACTTTGATTTTCTTTTCTCTCTCTCTCTCTCTCTCTCTCCCTCTCTCTGGTGGACAGTGGTTGTGGAGAGCGTGTGTAGCGGCGCTAAATGTTTGATGTCTTTTCTCAAACATGTATTCTTGTTTCTTTCATAGTTTGCTGTGTGATTGAGTTGTTGTGGTTTTTGTTTGTTTGTCGGTTTAGTTTGGTGTGTTTATTTGTGTTTTTGCAGACAGAAAACTGTGTTTCCTGTTAGGGATGACGTCCTCCGTGTCTTTGAGGCATGGAGTTTGGGTTCAGCTCGACCCGTGTGTCCAGGAGACCGTGTGGGACACGGTAACCTGTGCTACACCTTCAGGATGAACCGAGGGGTGGTGGTGTTTCTAAAAGAAGAGCGCTATGTGGCAGATTTAATATTGAGCGGCTCCTCGCTGAACGGCGTCTATCTGCAGGTTTCTTCGCTGGCAGTGCCCTCCTCCAGGGTCACCGTGTCTGGTGTCCACCCGTACATCCCCAACCAGGTGTTGGAGCGGGAGCTGCAGCGCTTCGGGAAGCTAGCGAGCAGCTTCAGAACCCTCGGGCTGGGCTGTAAAAATGACAAACTGAAACATATCCAGTCCTTCAGGAGACAGGTGTTCATGTTCCTCACCTGTCCCTCTCAGACGCTAGAGGTCTCCTTCAGGCTGAAACATGGGGAGGGACACTACATGGTGTATGCTAGCACAGATAGCGTCAGGTGTTTTGAGCATGGGGCACAAGCAGACCGCTTGTCCGCACAGACCGGCCGAAGGGCATCCTAAAGCGGGGGCCACACCGGCGGAGGAGTTTAATAATTCGGGGGCTCCGCTCAATAGTGAGACGGCAGAGGAGCTTAATAACAGCGGGGCTCCGCTGAATAGAGTGACGGCGGAGGTCGCTGCTTCGCAAGGCTGCGATGCCCCGCCCACTGGGCCCGAGGAGGGGAACAGCGGACAGACAGACAGTCAGGTGGGAGAACAGAGAGACGATGTAGGCGGAGGGAAAACTATTGAGGGGAAGTCAGCTGTTCTGAGGAAGTGGAGCAGGCAGCAGTAATGGGCCGACTGTTGAAGATGACCAAAGTCAGGCTGCTGAGAAGTGAGTGGGGAGGCTTGTGTTGTGGAGGAGGAGATGGAGTGCGACACTGACTCTGACTCCCTCGCAGGCTCCCAGTCTTACAGTGGAGACCTGTACAAACTGGAGGAAATGAATAACTTCCTGGATGAGACGTTTGGTAAAACTGTCAAAGTCTTAGGCACAAGGTGAGGGTTGGTTCTTTAAACATTAATGGTGGGAGGGATCGAGAGAAAAGAGTGGTCACTGCAGATATGATCAAGCATAAACAACTTGACATTGTTTTCCTGCAGGAAACGCGCAGCGACTCACATAATGAGATGGACTGGGGTTTGTGGTGGAGGGGCCAGCATGTCCTGTCTCATTGGACCAACCGGTCTGCAGGTGTAGCAGTCCTATTCTCTTCTTGGCTGGATGTTAACATCATCTCCTCCACAGAGATAGTGACGGGCAGGGCTCTGGTGGTCAGAGCTGTCATACAAACATTACTTTTGTTTTCATTAACATCTATGCTCCAAACCAGGGCTCACACAGAATGAACATCTTCCACAAGCTCAGAGATGTCCGGCAGCAGTGTGATCAGTGTGTGTGTGGTGTTAGGGGGGGACTGGAATTGCACCATTGATTCCTTATTAGATAGGACAGAATTGGGGGTGGTGGACGTATGGAGGGTCAAACACCCCTAGGATAGACAGTACACATGGCTGAAGGTGTTGGATGGGAATATTAGGGGAACCGGGCTCGACAGGGTGTACATGTCACGCCGTTTTAGCAACCTGTTGTTGAGCAGTCACATTTACCCTGTAGGATTTACCGACCATCACTTAGTCACTTTAGATGTACACACCTCACCAACTACCAAATGCAGCTCTTACTGGCACTTTAACAGCAATGTGCTTCAGTACAGTGATTTCTGTCAAAAGTTTGAGGTGATCTGGGGGATCTGGAGGGAAAAGAAGTGTGATTTTGAGTCCCTGAGTCAGTGGTGGGTTGAGGAAACGCACATATACGTGTCTTTGTACAACAGTTTACAAGTCACTCCACGGGTAAAGTCAGAAGGCTCATTGAGGATTTAGGGAATGAAATCAGGGATTTGGAGAAGCGTTTACTCACTCACACCAGGACAGACACTCACAGGCTTCAACAGAAGAAACAACATCTAGGTTCTTTCCTACGGGAACGAGCTAAGGGAGCTCTGGTCAGGTTGAGGTTCTCCTCCTATTTTTTCAATCTGGAGAAGTCCGTCTCTCGGGCAAAACAAATGCTGTGTCTTTGCCTCCCTGATGGCGTCGAAGACAGAGCTGTCCTCGACGCCAACATCTCCCTGGAGGAGTTGACCGCTGCTGTGGGTCAGATGGCTGCTGGCAGAGCTCCTGGACTGGACGGATTACCTGCAGACTTCTACAAACATTTCTGAAAATGTTTGGGAGCCGCCCTGTGAGAGGTGCTGCAGGAGTGTTCACAGACAGGCCTTTTAGCGACGACATGTCGGCATGCGGTACTTTCACTGTCACTCAAAAAAGGAGATTTGACCTTACTGAAAAACTGGAGAACGGTGGCGTTATGCACAGACTATAAATTGCGTACTGGATAGATCCATCATGGATAACATTTTCCTCATGAGAGACTTGTTGGACCTTTGAAAATGTATAATATTGATGTTGGGGTTATATCTTTAGATTAGAGAAGGCTTTTGATAGGGTCAATCATGGTTTTCTTTTTTCCACTTTAAGGGCTTTTGGTTTTGGTGAAAGGTTTGTGTCACTGTTAGGGTTGATGTATATGCAAACTTCTTGTCTGGTGAAGGTGGGGAACGTGCTGAGCTGTCCGGTTCAGGTCCAGAGAGGCATCAGACAGGGATGTCTCTCTCTGGTCAGCTATATTCCATTGTAATTGAGCCTCTTCTGAACAGGTTGAGATCCCGTCTGTCAGGTCTGGTGTTACCTTGGCTGCCTCAAAGGCCTTTGCTGGTGGTTTCTGCATATGCTGATGACAGTAATGTGTTCGTCAAAGACCAGAGGGATGTAAATGTCCTAGGAAGCAGGGTTTTGTTTTGTTTGAGAGGGCATCGTTAGCAAAGGTAAACTGGGGGAAAAGTGAAGCTTTGCAGGTTGGGCAGTGGTTTAACAAAGAACACCAAAGCTACCAGGAAACCTCAGATGGGGAAGGCAAGGCTTAAAGATTTTGGGTGTTTTTTTGGGAACAGAGGAGTTTCAAAAACAGAACTGGGAGGGTGCTATGGTGAGAGTGTGTACCAGACTATCTAAATGGAAATGGATGCTACCTCAGCTCTCTTACAGGGGAAAGATCCTAATTGTCAATAACTTGGTTGCCTCGACCCTTTGGCACAGACTGGTAGTCCTACCTCCACCACAGGGCCTGATTGAAGGAATCCAGAGGGCCGTTTTGGACTTCTTCTGGTCCGGACTTCAATGGCTGAGATCTGCGGTGCTGTACCTGCCGGTCCAGGAGGGAGGGCAGGGCCCGGTGGACATCGCATCAGGCATCAAAGCCTTCACACTGTAGATGGCGCAGAGGCTGCTGTACAGTTTCAGCCTGCCATGGACTGATACTTCCTGTGTGCTGCTGAGGAGGGCTGGGCGCTTTGGCTACGACAAACACCTGTTCCTATTTCAGCCCCAGTCAGTGGATTTAACTGGTCTGACACCGTTCTACCGTCTTACAGGCGTGGCAGGTCGGAGAGCTGTGACCACACCAGGAACGTGGCTCTTTGAGGAGCCGCTGTTTGGGAGCGGCTACATTACATCCCAGGTCCTGACGTCGGTCAGCCTGAGATCCAGACTGAGAGAGGCCGGCTGTTTAAAGCTGGGTCATCTAATGAAGACTTCTATCCCTCATCTAGCGGAGCTGACCAACATCCGGTCCTGCAGGCTGCTACTAAGGCTGGTGGAGGAGGTCTGTGCTTCTCTGCCAGAAGTCCTCAGGGCGTTTGTTAGAGACCCCACATTATCAGACCAATGGGACAATGAGTGTGAGTATGTCTTCACACCCCTGGTTGTTTGTCCTGCTGTGGGACAGTGGAAGGATGAGGAGGACATCCTACTGTCTCCAATTCACCCCAGTTGGGGGACTTTGAGACTCTGGGGAGGAAAGCAATGTACCAGATCGTTGTGAAGGTCTCTAACTTGCGTTCCTTGACAGGGTTGAGGGTGTCAAGGTGGACCGAGTTTTTTGGCAGGGGATCCTCCCTGGGCTGTTGGCGGTCCCTGTACAAACCCCCTGTAGACAAACAGACAGGAGACCTCCAGTGGAGGATTGTACATGGGGCCATAGCTACAAACAGGTATCTGGTGCACCTCGATCCTGGCTCAGGAGACGGCTGTCCTTTCTGCTCTCAGACAGAAACCGTCCACCATATGTTTGTTGAGTGCTCCAGACTAGGAGACTCATCAGCCAACCGCGTGGTTTCAGGGCTTAGGAGAACACTTTTCTTTCCATCTATTTATCTACGTTCCAAACTACTCTGCTAAAAAAAAACATGTACACACACTAATGAATTTCCTTTCATTAGTGGAAAACAAGGAAAAACCATGTGGGGCGACTGTGGGTCAGTGGTTAGCAGGTCTGACTTTCAATTAGAGGATCGGTGGTTCAAACCCTGGCTCAGCCAGTCCGTGTTGTTGTGTCCTTGAGCAAGACACTTAACCCTAATTGCTCACCGTTGCTGTGTCTACGGTCTACTGTACGTCGCTTTGGATAAAAGCGTCAGCTAAATGAAATGTGAGGGGTCAAGGGTTAGAGGATGTGAGCTGCTGACGGCACGCCTCAGGGTGGAGTTTGGTTTTTACAAAAAACACAGAACTCTTTCTAAATATTTGGGCTGTGAGGGACGTTCTGTGTTCAGTCAGAGACAATGCTCTGGTTCTGAACGTGTGATTTGGGTCATAAAACACGGCGTGTCCCTCCGCCCGACTCCTTATATTCTGACTGCAAACACCGTCTGATAGAAATAGAACGGTGTGGTGTTAACAGCAGCTTATACAATATATTTCACTTCATGTGTAGCACTCATGTTATTGTATTATACATTATCATTAATTATTCACGAGAAAAGGTTTTGAATGACAATAAGAGGATTTTAACAGTGCATGTCTGACAGAAAGAATGTGATGGCGGCCATGTGCTGGGTGTCCAGACAGGATCACATGCATCTCTGATGGTCCAATCAGCAGGGGACAGCTCAGACCCGCCTCTTCACACCTGGTGATGGAGCGTCTCCAGTGACCACTTGTGAGCTATAATGTGCTACTGTTGACAATGTGTGGGTAATAAGGTGTGTGCCGTTATTTTATTACCTTCATAAAGTGCAGGCGCACCATATCCCTCAAGGACACAAGCTGCTGTGGATCCCGTCTCTCAATGAGATGACAAATCGAATCGCAATCCCAAATTTCATCCAACCACTAGTAATGATGGTCGCCTGTGATATCGACATCTGAAGAGCTGAATAAACAGCCAGCCACCAGCCAGAGATCCAGAAGTTTGGCCATGTCGCTGCCCATGTGGCCTGAAGCTGCAGCCCGGGACAGACTTCCCTGAATGTGATGACGGCAGTCCGGAGTAGAAGACCCATTCTTTACATAGAGAGCCGAATGGCAAAAACTAAAATCTGAATCCCGGCGAAGAAGGACCTTCATTTAAGTCTTTGGCCATTAGTGGAAATGTAGCATCTCATGGAAGTTGACAGCAGTGCTCTGTTTATTTAAATCTGATAGTGATGTGAAAACAGTTTTGTCCCCAAAACCATGTAAATATGACCGATCGTGATCTCAATATTGATAAAAAAAAATAAATGTGAATATCATTTCAGCCATAATGGTGCAGCCCTGCCAACACTGCTCCATGCTGATTGAAAGACAGACCTGCTAACCACTGAGCCACAGTATATACACATTATATATATATATATATATATATATATATATATATATATATATTCCCTCCAAACTAAACTCTGAGTGGAAGGTTACACGAGCCCAGAGAGCTAGGTCTTTATTGTCTCTCATGAATTCTTATTTTCTCTCAAAATTCACCTTGTAAGTGACTCATTTTCATTAATTTTCATTGACACCAGATAAGGAAACCAAATAACCTGTTTGGTTGTTTGCGGAGCCGCAGCAGTTCATGCAGTCACACTTCCTGGACAAAATAATTGTCAAATGTCAAACCTCCATTTGACATAGTGTGAAGCTCTGGCTGCTCTCCCTGGCCGAGCCTCTCATTCAGTGTTCCGTAGCAGGACATCGTCCCCAGTACGTATGGAACACATGTGATTGATGTGTAACAGTGTAGCGCCATCTACTGGGACTCATCCCTGCTGATGATTGATCTGTGGGTTGTGTAATGATGGAGGAACATAAGGACAGCCTGCAGGCTGTAAACACTGGTCCCACCAACATGATCGTGTTTCAGTACCATAGCTTCTTTATTCATAGGAATGCTCTTAACCCTAATTGCTCACCGTTGCTTGGTCTACTGCAGGGGTATTCAACTAAAATTCTGCAAGGTCCAGTTCGAGAGAATTTCCTTATGCAAAGGTCCGGAACATCACAATAATGTCTAATTTGCACTATATGATTTTGTGCTAAACATATTGACAAAGCCAACAGTTGAATTAACATCTGTATGTAGTCAACGACTGACTGTCAAATTAAATCAAGTACAATATTTATTATTACAGATTTCAAATTTAACTGGAATAATTATAAATAGTACATACTATACATAATATATGCATTATCTTCTCTTATTTCAAGTAAAATAAAGGCTGGATTTAAACAGAAAGCTTTTGAAAAATGTGACTATAAATTGCATTAATAAATAAAGTCCTTCATTTTAGAAAGAATTTAACTGAATTGTCATGCAGCTTCAAATTCAGTTTATTCGGGCGTCAAGTGATGTCAATCAAAAGAGCCAAGATATTATATTGTCATTTAAAAAGAGAAATGTGTGTGCGTGGACTTCATCTGTGGTTATTAAACCACTTGTTCAGCTCACTTCTCTCTGTTTAAGTCATTGTTGGGCAGTTAATATTGAGTTAGGGTTCTGATCATATTAATTCATGTGTTAGGGTTCTGATCATATTAATTCATGTGTTAGGGTTCTGATCATATTAATTCATGTGTTAGGGTTCTGATCATATTAATTCATGTGTTAGGGTTCTGATCATATTGGCCTCTTAGGTCTATTTTTCTGTGCCTTAATCTCTGATGTGAGTCGGTCCGTTTGCTCTAAAGATCTGAGCTTTGTCTCGTGGTGGCACTTCACATCGCTGCTTTTAATATTGCTGAACATGAGACATACTGCTTTTGAACTGGTTGTGGGAATAATAAACATATAAGAGTCCATCCATTGTTAAAGGCTCTGGTTAAGATTAGCTTAGATATATAGATATTATATAGATAAGCGGTCCACATTTCTCTTTTGGAGCGCTTAGTGAAGTAACTTCTCTGACTCACGTACTTTTCCAACTATCGGGTCTCTCAGTCTCCTGTCGCCGTGTGTGAACGTCTCACTCGAGTCGAGGGCGGGGTTTAACGCAATACACACATGTGATTGGTTGAGTAGGATCAAGTGACAGGATTTACAAGGCGTGTGATTGGTCGGAGTGTTTCCTGGACCGCTGAATGAGAGCCACAAAGGCAGAAAAAGCTGCGCCGGTGAAATAGAAGCGATCCATCAACAGTTAATAATTCTGCAATAATAATTAGTTTTCGGTCCAGAGACAACTACGTCTGGGTCCGGACCCGGACCGCGGCCTGCCAGTTAGTGGCCACTGGTCTACTGTATAGCATGTAAGTCGCTTTGGATAAAAGCGTCAGCTAAATTTAATGTAATGTCATCACATGGATTCTCGTCAGTAGGCCTGTCCTCTGTGGAACAGCACAGTTCCTTAAGTGTGGAACTAGTTCACAAAATGTAAGAAAAAAACTCCCATTCTAGTCTGTCTGCAACAGCAGTGAGCTATTTTCCACTTGTAACAATGCTTCCATGCATGTGGCTGCTATAACAAGCCTGATCTGACAAGAAATGTAGGCCAATAATGTGTGTTTACAAACACAGAACAGCATGAACTGTGTGGATGTTTGTAGTTGCCAATATTCGACCCTATAATGCCATTTGTATCATTGAGACATGAGTTTCTGAGGCCTCTACATCTTCAACAAGACCAGTAATGACCTCACAGGTCTGTGTTTACAGCCACACACCCTGCATGGGCTCTTCATTGGTTTTCATGAACCAAGTCATGGATAGCACCTTTATTTATGTGGGTACCAACTTGTTTGAGGCTGCAAGCGAACTGAGCCGATACTAGAAGGAGGAGCTAAAGCAATGCAGACCCCTGATTGGTCAGAGACACTGGACATCCTGCACGAACCTGCCATGTGTTGATAGCCAAGCTACCGTCAATATCAACCGCGATTATTATTTTCACTTGACCAAGATTTTCAAAAACTACAGCCAGCAAAACTCAGCTGCACACTACTGAACCAAAAACACTCAGTAATATATATATATACATATGTTATAAGTAAAGGAGAGTAAGGAATAAGTAAATCAACTAGACAAATGTATATTCACTTTAAAAAGTTGCGCCCAAGTCCCTGTCCATAAATGTGTTTGTGTGCATTACTGAACTATTCAAAAACAAATTCAACCAATTGTGCAGAATTGTAATACTCCTAAGAATAGAGGGATAGTGATATATTATAATAGTATATGATACAATAGATAGTAATATACTGAAGTGGACTCACATACAATAAACAGCAATAAATATAGAGATAACTGTGTATTAATTATATAAATCAATGCAAATAGTGTGTATTTTTATTTCTAAAAAGAAAACTAGAATGTTCTCTTTCAAGTTGGCAGTCAGTGTGCTTCCTGCATGTCACGTTAAAAATAAAATGGCAAAGTCATTTCTGCCTTTGAATTGTCTTGATCATATTCATACTGCCAGTAGTCCTTTAAAACGTCTTAAAATAAAACACTATGGCGAAGTACCGAGAGCCAGTTACTAAAGTCAGTAACGAAAAAATGATATATATATATATATATATATATATATATATTAGAGTCACATTATTGCAGTCATAACTGACAACAGCACAATAAATGAGGGGTTCTGAAACTGGCAGCAGTCTGACTAATGTTATAAATGTAAAACAAAGTATTGAGAGCTGACTCTGTTAACATGGAACTAACCCGTGTGCGTTTATCAGGACATCAACACATCGGAGAGAGAGCACCCAGGTCCTGACCCACCGGCTCTCCAGATGTCAACATCACTGAACCTCTCCTGAATGTGGACTTCCCCCCGCCTGCCTCCTCTTCATAGAAGTGGAGGAGAGCCCATATCAGCTGCACACAGCTCAGCATGACGGCAGGACGAGGAGGACCAATGCCTCTCAAACTGACGCTACGCATTACCGGCTGCTGGGTATTCAAACACTCTTTGTCTGTTTATCGGTTCTGCTCCACTTCCCATGTCCAGCAACAGCAGACAAAGGCATGTGGCAAGATGAAGATCATGTACACAAGCACACACTCACCTGCTGTAAATACATGAAGGTGAGGGCGGCGCAGGACAGCTGAGGACAGGCGTCCACGTTGGGTAACGCCACGCATGTTCCTCCAGGATGCTGCATGTTCCCTCCGCTAGCTGACACACAAACCCCCGACAATACAACCCTGTTCTGAACGGAGAGGGAGCAGTGGGATGAGCAGAGAGAGAGAGGGGTGGGGGTGGGGGGGGGGGGGGGGGTAGGGAGGGGGGGAGGGAGTGAGAGAGAGAGCCAAAAAAATAAAATAAAAAAATAAAGAAAGAGAAAGACTGATTGGTAGAGTGAAAAGAGAGATGGAGCTTCAAAAGAAGCAGCAGTCAGTCCCGTACGATGGAGACACGAGTGTTTTCTGCTAGCAAGAAGGCGGGACGAACGCAGGCTGAGAGGGGGTGGGGGGGGATGCTGCAGTGTGTGTGACTCAGAGTGTGTGAGAGTGAATAAGTGTGAGTCTGACTAAGTATGTATGCATGTGTGTGTGTGTGTGTGTGTGTGTGGAGGCAAGCCAGCAGTCAGTGTGACTGCGATCGCTGGAGCGTGAGGGAGGCAGAAAATTGTCTGTGTGGTTCTAATGTGGTGTGTGAGTGAGAGAGAGAGAGAGAAAGAGAGAGAACTGTGTGTCTAGGTGCATGCCTTTTTTTTCTTGCCACAAATCAATCTCTCTCTCTCTCTTTCTCTCTCTTTCTCTCTCTCTCTCGCTCTCTCTCTCTGGCGATCAAGGATGCTGACTACAGCCACAATAGAAGCAAAACTTTTTGAGTCATGCAAAACACCAAACTGTAAAAAGAATAAATACACAATGAAGACAGATCTTCTGTTGCCCATGGACAGATCACCTCCGCGACCACACACGTGTCGTAGTGGTGGAGTTGCAGTTGCTAGGGCTGCCCATTCAGGGATTTCTTCACCTTATATGCGAGGGTCAAAGGACTATGTGTGGACTAGGCAACATTGGATGACAGACTGCTGCGTCTTTGTTTTTATGGCTGAACAGAAACGTCCCAGACACCACTGTCCAGCGAGATGGATTCTCTCTTCAAAGAGCGGACAGAATAATAGCACTGTCTAGTGAGACCTGTGGGGGTGGCTTGTGTGTGTGTGTGTGTTTGTATAACTAAACATGGTGCCGTAGTTGTCCCTGTGTGTTCCAACCAGGAACCATATATGACAGGGAAGGGGGAGGACTGCTGAGGACCCTCAGGAGCTCTCAGGAAGGCAGGGATTAATCTGTCCCATGATGTTGTTGAGGTATCCAACAAAAATGTCTGAGACACTCAAAACCGATCTCTCTATTCTTTTATTGAGATAATTGATTCACCAATGAATTCATTTACAAATTGAAGACAAAACAAATACTTGAGCCGTGGTACCGCTGTGTACTGCAGATGAACTTTGATGCGACCCAACACCTCTGCTTCCTGAGGAGCAAGAAGCGAGACCCTCAAGCGCATGCAACGTGTGGTGGTTGGGGCATCTGGCTGACACTAACACAGTGGATAGAGGGACTGTATTTGTAAAGATGTTTTCTAGTCTTCCGACCACTCAAAGCACATTCACACTACTTGTCATCATTCAGCCATTCACACCGATTGATAACACTGATAATAATAATAATAATAATGCATTTTATTTATAGGCGCCTTTCAAAACACTCAAGGACACCTTACAAAATCAACAAGGAAACACTCAATCCATTAAAACAACCAAACAAAGCAGCAAACAGTAAAAACATCATAATACTATTAATAAAATGAACAGGCAAAGCAAAAAAGAAGGGTCATTGCACAAGAGAGAATAAAAGAGTTAAAGCGAGTAAGCCTCTCTGAAAAGATAAGTTTTTAGATGAGATTTGAAAGTGGTTATGGACGTAGAGTGTTGAATGTAGTGGGGCAGGGAGTTCCAGAGGTGTGGGGCAGAGTGACCGAAGGCTCTAGACCCCATTGTAACCAGACGAGCTGGTGGGAGGATGAGCTGGATGGAGGAAGAGGACCTGAGAGAACGGGTGGGTGTCTTGATTTGGAGGAGTTCAGTGAGATACTGAGGGGCAAGATGGTTGATGGCTTTAAATGTAAGGAGTAGGATTTTGTAAATGATGCGGTGTTTGAAAGGGAGCCAATGAAGTTGCCGCAGGACAGGTGTTATGTGACTGATGGAGGGGGTTCTGGTAATGATGCGGGCAGCAGAGTTTTGGACTAGTTGTAGTTTATGGATGGATTTGTCAGGTAAACCATAGAGGAGAGAATTGCAATAGTCTAGGCGGGAAGTGACCAAGGTGTAAAGTGTGGCCCTTTATAAACCCAGAGTTTCTCTCCGTCTCCTCTTACTCAGTCCGTAGAAAAGCGGTTTAACGTTACAAGGACTCTCAGGTTACAGATTTTAAGCTGTCAGTCATTTATTTGAACAACGGTTTTTGCCCTTGGCCCTTCACATTGTAATATTGCACAGCATCAAGTCGCGCTCAGCTCAGAATAAAACCCCTGCTCGGCCTGCGAGTGGACTCTTTTTATATAAATATATAACGCTCTGACTCTGTACACAGACAGCTGTAAGTCGATGTCAGCTGTCACTGATGGAACATAATTCCTATAATATCGAAGATTGTAAATTAATATAACTTCATTGTGGATCGTGGTGCAGCTGTAGAATGTAGTTTAAAAGGGAAACGTTTTAACAGCATTCTGCACTTGAAGTAGCTGAAATTAAACCACTGAATTCTGCTGAGTCAAGATCCTATTAAATGTTGTTTGGACCATGTAGTTGTAACAGTGACAAAGGGCCTACTTAAACTAGTTTGTACTTTGCCAACACTTATCAGGGGTGAAAATCTCTTTTGTTCAAATCTTTGTTCAAATCCCAACTCTGGTACCTCATTGGACGAGGGCCACAGGAACTCCAGGAGTCCTTGTGAGATGGCAATTGACGCCATGGAGACTATAAACATCTATAAACAAATGAGGCCCTCTGATCAGCTGTTATGGAACTTGTAACTCAGGCTTTCCCATCTCAGGGTAAGTCAACTCAAAGTTACAAGTGTATGAGGTTCATTGATTATCATCAGTTTGTAGTCCCATTTTGCTCCATAAGAAAACACAATCTGACTACAGCCAGAGAAGATATTGCTGTTCTGAAGTCTGGTGGTTCTGCAGATGAGGCTTCTGTATCACTTCCCAGAAGGCAGCAGGTGAAAAGGTTGTGGTTTGGTGGGTCCTTTAGCTCTTCTCAGGCTCCTCTTCTCACCAACATCACTGATGCTCAAGAGATGGTACCAATGATGTTCTGGGTGGCTTGAATCACCCGCTGTAGAGCCCTCCGGTCCTGGGCCCGTACACATCCCATACCAGCTGGGAATGTTTCTATCCAGGAAGTGTCAGGGTACACGGTCTGGACCCAAAAGCAAACGACGGACAACGGGGGTGAGGTGGGAACACAAGGGTGGTTTATTTGCAGTGCACTGGGACAGGGGAAAAACACAGGAAGTACTCAGCCGTTAGCTCGGCGGCGCCGTAGTCAGGTCCGGGGCTCCGAGGCTCGGGATGAAGCTCGTAGCGTAGCTCGGGATCAGGCTCGTAGCGTAGCTCGGGATCAGGCTCGTAGCGTAGCGCGGGAGGTGCACGGACATGAAGGGCAGGGCAAGGCATGCGTAGAAATCACCCGACAGCGTGATTCTGGGTGGAGGCTGGTTTTATCTGCTGCTTGAATGATCAGCAGCTGTGACTGGCGGCGCGCCCTTCACCCGGCTGTACTGCATTCCCCTGATTGCGAGAGGGAGAGAGAGAGAGAGATTCTGGTCGCCACCAGGGTTACTGTGGCACCCCCTTGTGGTGGTGCCTCCAGGACCCTCACAGTACCCCCCCCTCAACGGACGCCTCCTGGCGTCCACAGAACTGCCAGGCAAGGGTGGGTGGAGGGGGAACGGCCGGAGGGCCGAAACCCCTGGCGGGAGCTGGCTTGAGGGGAGGAACCTGGAACACAGGGAAAGGTTACTGGGCTGAGGGGAACGGGCCGGGGGACGGCCACCAGGTGGGGACTCAGGGGGACGGGCCGGGGGACGGCCACCAGGCGGGGACTCAGGAGGACGGGCCGGGGGACAGCCACCAGGCGGGGACTCGTGACGGGACCTGACTAAGCTGGACTCGAGACGGGGCTTGACTGGACGGGGCTTGGGACAGGACCGGACTGGACGGGGCTTGGGACGGGACCTGACTGGACGGGGCTTGGGACGGGACCTGACTGGACGGGGCTTGGGACGGGACCTGACTGGACGGGGCTTGGGACAGGACCTGACTGGACGGGACTTGGGACAGGACCTGACTGGACGGGACTTGGGACGGGACCTGACTGGACGGGACTTGGGACGGGACCTGACTGGACGGGACTTGGGACGGGACCTGACTGGACGGGACTTGGGACGGGACCTGACTGGACGGGACTTGGGACGGGACCTGACTGGGCTGGGCTCGAGAAAAGGCTTGACGAGACTCGGGGGACATGTGTCGGCCGGACCACCGACGGGACTAGAGGGACATGTGTCGGCCGGACCGCCGACAGGACTAGAGGGACAGGTGTCGGCCGGACCGCCGACAGGACTAGTGGGACAGGTGTCGGCCGGACCGCCGACTAGACTCGAGGGACATGTGTCGGCCGGACCGCCGACGGGACTCGAGGGACATGTGTCGGCCGGACCGCCGACAGGACTAGAGGGACAGGTGTCGGCCGGACCGCCGACAGGACTAGTGGGACAGGTGTCGGCCGGACCGCCGACAGGACTAGTAGGGTAGGAGCCGGGCCGGACTGCCGGCGGCACAGTCGGGAGAGCTGGGACCGGGGCTGACAGCGGCACAGTCGGGGGAGCTGGGACCGGGGCCGGCAGCCTCGGGGGAGCTGGAGTCGGCCGGGGCGCCGACAGGACTCTGGGAGCTGAAGTCGGCCGGGGCGCCGACAGGACGCGGGGAGCTGAAGTCGGCCGGGGCGCCGACAGGACGCGGGGAGCTGAAGTCGGCCGGGGCGCCGACAGGACGCGTGGAGCAGGAGTCGGCCGGGGCGCCGACAGGACGCGTGGAGCAGGAGTCGGCCGGGGCGCCGACAGGACACGGGGAGCAGGAGCCGGCCGTGGCGCCGACAGGACACGGGGAGCTGGAGTCGGCCGGGGCGCCGACAGGACACGGGGAGCTGGAGTCGGCCGGGGCGCCGACAGGACACGGGGAGCTGGAGTCGGCCGTGGAGCCGACAGGACACGTGGAGCAGGAGTCGGCCGGGGAGCCGACAGGACACGTGGAGCAGGAGTCGGCCGTGGCGCCGACAGGACACGTGGAGCAGGAGCCGGCCGTGGCGCCGACAGGACACGTGGAGCAGGAGCCGGCCGGGCCGCTGACACCGGAACCAGGGCTGGCGACGGCGCAGGATCCGGGACTGGCCGTGGCGCAGGTACAGGATCCGGGGCCGGGGCTAGCAGATCATAGAAGGGTGTCCAGGCTGTCGGCGAGTCACAGGGAGCGGGCGTGCACTGCTTCCCCGTGGCATCAGCCCGGGCTGGGCGCCTCCTACACCGGAGTCGAGAGCCCGAGGCTCTGGCCTCCGGACCAGAACCCCTAGCCCGCTGGAGGCTAAGGGGGCCACCAAATGCCAGCTGGGGCCCCTTCCACAGGTCGCTCCTTGGGTCATAGTACCTGGGGTCCTCGTCCGAGTCCTCATCCGGGTCGTAGGACCCCCAGCCCAGGGCGTGGAGTTCCGCCAAGTACAGCCTGACCGGGCTGGACTTCCACATGAGCCCGGGGAACAACCACAAAAAAGCAAAACAAAAAGGGATTGCCGGCTAGGTCCGGATTGGAGCGGGCTACTCCGCTGGGGGGGGTCCGGGTTCGCTGAGTCCAGGTCGTTGGTCGGGTGATTCTGTCAGGGTACACGGGTCTGGACCCAAAAGCAAACGACGGACAACGGGGGTGAGGTGGGAACACAAGGGTGGTTTATTTGCAGTGCACTGGGACAGGGGAAAAACACAGGAAGTACTCAGCCGTTAGCTCGGCGGTGCCGTAGTCGGGTCCGGGGCTCCGAGGCTCGGGATGAAGCTCGTAGCGTAGCTCGGGATCAGGCTCGTAGCCTAGCTCGGGATCAGGCTCGTAGCGTAGCGCGGGAGGTGCACGGACATGAAGGGCAGGGCAAGGCATGCGTAGAAATCACCCGACAGCGTGATTCTGGGTGGAGGCTGGTTTTATCTGCTGCTTGAATGATCTGCAGCTGCGACTGGCGGCGCGCCCTTCACCCGGCTGTACTGCATTCCCCTGATTGCGAGAGGGAGAGAGAGAGAGAGAGAGATTCTGGTCGCCACCAGGGTTACTGTGGCACCCCCTTGTGGTGGTGCCTCCAGGACCCTCACAGGAAGCTTTCTATTGCTCTCTGTAAAAGTTAACAAGAACTCTGCCATTCATGATCTTTCTTCACCAGGATGGAGATGTGGGAGGACCACGTCAATTGTTTGTGATGCTGATTCCCAGGAACTTGGAACAGTTCACTTGCTCCACCTCAATGGAGCCATTGATGTAAACAGGGATATGTGTCTTTGCCTCCTTTTTGATTAAGCTAAATAGTACAGACACAGGCATCCAGAACGACCATTACAAATTAACCCAACAACAATTTAGTTAGAGCAAATAACATAAATGTAGCCATAAGGTATATGAAGATATAGAATAGGAGATTTTACTTCAACATTGTAATTGATTATATGATTTATAATTACAATCACAGCTTCAGCAATTTGAAAATATGCACTCAAATCAGCAGCAGTTGTCATTTACGCCAGCAACTCTTTATCTCTTACACCTGGGTAATAGTTAATTTAAAAATCAGTCTCTGAATTTATTACATGTTCTGATTTGACAATCATAGTGTAACAAACTTGGGGACAGATCGGCTGTTGGCCGGACATGATGAAGTTCTACAAAAATAAACCTAAATTATGTCAAGCTCTGGTCTCCAATTAAAAAGGTTGGACTGCAGTGACTGCAAAAAAAAACCAGCTAAGGCCAAGAAATCTGCCTCCACAAAAAGCAACAGTATTTTCTGATGCCTGTCTATAGAATGCCTGCTGCAAAGATAATCCAGGTATAATGCACATCAGAGCATTTAGCTGCAACCTTCCTAGGTGTTAGAGGATGCTTGTCAGGTTCATAAAGAAGCATGTTTTACCAGCAATTAGCTGTGCTGCTCGCCAGCCTTGACACATCTCAATTACGTTTAGGCTCCCTCTCCTCTTTGCCCAAATTAGGATAGTCTGATTTTTGTCCCTGATATAGCAGTCACTTCTGAAGAGCCACTTCTGAAGAACCCTCAGAAACGTAGGAGTTACATCACATACCCTCCTAATTCTGTATTTCTCAATCAGTTTATGAGATTCCCCTTCTATGTTCTCCTACAGCCTAAGCTGTCCCTAATTATGACCTCATTACTTCTCATGTAGTAAACTCATCCCTTGGTTTAGCCAATTCTGGATTGTCTGATTCATTCTCATGTGTTTGTGCCTCACATAAGCCTGTTAGTGGTGTTAGTCTTTCACCAGCCGTACTTGTCCTCCTGGAAGCAGACTGTAGTGTTCTGTAGCATTTGCAGTGTTCATCATTGTCTGTTTTTGTTACCAGATGTAACACACAGACTGGCAGACATAAAGACACAATAACAAGAGATTTCCAGCTATGTCTCACCTAAAATATAATGACAAATAATATCAAAAAGTATCATACTGTCCAAACATTAGCTCAGTCAGTGCGGGGACTTGGCTTGGGAACTAGAGGGTCGGCAGTTTAAGTCCGTGCACTGACAAAATACAGAGTGAAGACTGGTTACTGGAAAGGGGCCAGTTCATCTCCTGGGCATTATTGAGGTGCCCTTGAGCAAGATTCTGAATCCTCAAACTGCTCCCTTGGCTCTGTATAGTAGTTGCTGTTGTGGCCTAATACTAGGAGGGGTTAAACCCAGAGGCAACATGTCACTGTGTCCTATGCTTTGTGCAATGGGCCTCAATCTCTCAACTTTCTTTTTCTTTTTTTCCTATGGAGGATTTGTATGAGGGAGCTACGTCAGATTCAGAAGGCGCTCTTAATCTCAGAAATATATGACCAGCATAAACATGATGAATGAAGGCCCCAATAATACCATATAAGGATGAGTCCTGCCCCATATGTCCGAAACTGTTCATTCATGAAGAGGGTACCACATTTTAGTCAAGATTTTGGAAATCTGTAAAGGAAAATCTAAAACCAAAAGAGAACGAAGAGAACAAGTGTGGTTAATAACAAATCACCAGAGGGTCGTACTGTCACCGAAATAAAGAAGAAACGGTAACGTGTGAAAAACATATCGCCACAGCAAAGTGGTCGATGGCTGACCGGGAGGGGGGTTGTGGGGAAGAAAGAATACCTGCAGTTATAGGCGATGTTGCACTTTTAGACATTGCAAGATGCACCAGAAGAACAATCCATCTGTCTGCCATGTGTCGGAAAGCTGAGCGCAGGTGGCGAAAGACTAATCTCCAGGTTCACTGTGGCATCTATAAAGAGAGACTTCGCAACTACAATTTGGAACTTAGAAATGCAAGGCAGGCCTTCTTCTCTGACATCATAATCAAAAACAATAACAATGCACGCGCCTTATTTGCTACCGTGGACAGGCTAACAAACCCTCCGGTGTCAGTAACTGCTACGCTCCAATCCACCTGGGCATGCAATCAATTTGCCTCCTTTTTTGCTGACAAAATTCAGAAAATTAGACAAGCAGTTGGTGGCTCCACACCAACCACAGGATGTGTGTTGTCCCCATCTTTACATAACATCCATCCAAATATGACACAATTTCATTCAATTAACCAAAGAAGCTTAGAAGATATTATTCAACATCTGAAAACATCCTCATGCTGCTTAGATATTCTACCAACACACTTTTTCAAAAATATTTCACACTGCATGATCACTGACCTTTTACAAATTGTAAACACATCCCTTCTCTCAGGTGTCTTCCCACAAGCCCTAAAAACTGCAGTTATTAAACCACTCCTAAAGAAGGCTAGTTTAGACCACGAAATAATGAAAAATTATAGGCCAATATCAAACCTCCCGTTTTTAAGTAAAATAATGGAAAAAGTGGTTTATCAACAGCTAAATAGCTTCTTGGCCGAAAATAACTGTTTTGATGTCTTCCAGTCTGGCTTTCGTCAGTATCACAGTACTGAAACTGTTCTTGTTAAGGTTTTCAACGACATCCACTTAAACACAGACAGAGGCAGAACTTCAGTCTTAGTATTATTGGATCTCAGTGCTGCATTCGACACGGTCGATCACAACATACTACTAGACAGACTGAAAGTCTGGGTAGGGCTCTCTGGCGCAGCACTTAACTGGTTTGACTCTTACTTGAAGGACCGACAATACTTTGTGTCGGTAGCTAATTACACATCAGAGCTGACTGGTATGACATGTGGTGTTCCCCAAGGTTCAATACTGGGGCCTCTTCTGTTCAATATCTACATGCTTCCACTGGCTCAGATTATGAAAAACAACAAAGTGTGTTATCATAACTATGCAGACGACACACAAATCTACATAACTATATCACCAGGGGACTATAATCCCATACCAGTGCTGGCTAAATGTATTGAAGAAATCAACAACTGGATGTGCCAGAATTTTCTTCAATTAAATGAAGATAAAACAGAAGTACTTGTTTTTGGTTCCACGGACGAACGATTGAAAGTGAGCGCTGAGCTACAATCACTGACGTTAAAAACCTCAAACCAAGCCAGAAATCTAGGAGTAGTTATGTTATGGATTCAGACCTCAACCTGAACAGCCATATCAAGACAGTTACAAAATCAGCCTACTATCACCTGAAGAATATATCAAGGGTTAGAGGACTTATGTCTCAACAGGATTTGGAGAAACTTGTTCATGCATTTATCTTCAGTAGACTTGACTACTGTAACGGTGTGTTCACAGGTCTCAGTAAAAAGTCAATCAGAAAGCTGCAGCTGATTCAGAACGCTGCGGCTCGAGTCCTCACTAAGACCAGGAGAGTGGATCACATCAGTCCAGTTCTGAGGTCTTTGCACTGGCTTCCTGTCCAACAAAGAATTGACTTTAAAATTCTGCTGCTGGTTTATAAAGCACTGAATGGTTTAGGGCCTAAATACATTAGTGATCTGCTGCTGCCTTATGAACCATCCCGACCCCTCAGGTCGTCTTGGACGGGTCTACTTTCTGTTCCAAGAGTCAGAACTAAACATGGAGAGGCAGCGTTCAGCTTTTCTGCTCCACACATCTGGAACAAGGTCCCAGAGAGCTGCAGGTCTGCAGAGACCCTCAGCCTCTTTAAATCCAGACTGAAGACCTTTCTGTTTGCTGTTGCCTTTAATTAAACCAGATTCTGCATCTTACTACTGCATTTTATATCTTAAACTGCACTGCACCTTTTATTCAATTCTGTATCTATTTATTTTTTGCTTTTTAACTGTTTTTTAATGTTTTAATGAATGTTCTTAATTGTTTTCAAATCTTTTATTTTGCATTGTGTTTTTATGCTTTTAATGGTTGTATGTGAAGCACTTTGAATCGCCTTGTGTTGAAATGTGCTATACAAATAAACTTGCCTTGCCTTGCCTTGCCATTATCAGGACGCTGTCTCCTGTCAGCTCTCTTCTGAGCGGTAAGGTCTCAAGAAGAAGACAGATTGGTTACACTTCACTCACCCTATTGTACACAGAGATAATTCACCTTCTATACGTGCATAGTTTAAGTCATGTTACAGCTTAACATGTCCATATTGATATTATAGTGTTATTCAATTGCATTAATAGTCAATTTTGAATTACATTATAATAAACTACAGTCAAACAGACACATGTCAACATAATTATGAAGTATCTTTTATAAAGAATTTTCTAATGCAAAATTGCTTCACATTAATGAAATTTACATGAGTAAAGGTGCAACAATTCACCCTCCAACTTACTTAAAGGGGAAATGCACAAAGCTAAATTAAAAGGAAATGGGCTGTTGTTGTTGTTAATAATAGCATTAAATCGCTGCCACCGGTGTGTGCAACACATTCAAGACCTACTACGCATGGCTAAAGAAAAAAAAGGTCACAAAGCCAAACAGTCAGTTGCAAGTATAAGAGTATATTAATAACCTAAATTCAATGCAACAAAACTCAGCAACAGGCCCAGTGAGCCGGCTCCAGTGCAGTCTCTCGCTTGTAATCCAAGTAATCCAATCAGTTAGTAGATCCAATACGGAGCAATCGCCGGGTTACGCCGTCCTGAGGCCTCTAATTGCGCTGAATGCTTCGCCCCGTCCGTGCGCTCATCCGACGTCGGAATCCCCACAACAAAACCCCCCTGCGTCACTTTTTATACCGAAAGTAATAATAACAATAACAGAAGATCCGATTTAAACCGGTGTTCCCTCAGGCCGCCAACGGTACGGCACTTAAAGAGTAAAGGAAAATAAACAGACATGTTTTTACCTTCACCTGTGCCGTAAACAGAGGCAGACATACGCGATCGTTACAAAGGTTTAGATGGCAGACTAATTGCACATGACAGGTCTGGACCACACGTTAATTGTGTTGTACCTAGAGAAATAAAACTAATTCAAAACAATTTGGTAAATGTAGCAAGTTCTCCGAAATCAGTCAGTTCTTGCATGAAGCCCATGTATGACAATGTGATCTTGTATGATGTGTTAACTCATGTGACATGTTTGTAATCAGCCGTTCTACACAATCAGAACCCACAACACTGGAAGTAAACAGGGTTTTGGACAAGGCTGTACTAAACAATGTTGACATGTGACATTGTTGTCTAAGCAGAGTCCTCAAGGAGCCACTGGTGGAGATGGGTGTCTGAGATCATCATGATTCTGAATGGTGACCAGAAACCTGATCTGTGATCAGCCAAAGAAACGCTTGGTAGACTGAAATTCTCCCTGTCCAACAATCAATTAGTCAAAAGTGGAAATCGGCACTTTATCTCCAACAAGCCTGTACCTGTACATATTAATATGATTCCTCAAAATAGAAACAAGCTGTCGAAGCTGTCACAAAAAAATGTGCCTGCAGTCATATTTAAAAAAAAATCATTGAGGCTTTTTATGACATTAAACATATTGAAATATGCCACTTCTGATACATTCACGAACAAAGCCTTTTGAGTAGTGATCTGCTGGTCAGGGTTCGTAATACCACCCGACCAGGAGGGCTGGCACGCAGCAGCAGGACGAAGGCAGCAGCTGCCTGCCAGAACCTCCACAGAAGAGCCGTGATAATCACATTTTCAACAAGAAAACACATCTGCTAGGTCTACATACAGTCAGTTACCTCGGCTAAGGAGGCGATGTTGTCAGCTCGGTGTATTTCTTTAGCACTGTGAGATTAGGCATTTGTGCAGCATTCATATGGCATCAGAATAATTGGACAACTATTTTCCAAACTAGGAAAATTCCACCCCCTCAAATCAAAGCAACAATTCAAAAACAAAACAAACGTGTTGTTTAAGCAATTAAAATACTAAATTTGTTGTTGAGTCCGTGTGTTTCCATTTAAGCTTATGAACACACCGAAGCCGCAAGACCGATTTCCCAACTCAGAAAAGGGGACCATCCGAAAAGCATGTGAACGCATCATTGCCTGTGCTCTCCAGATGCAGTTTTAGTTTCCTAATACCTAGCATAGCAACCAACCAATTGACCAACTAGCCAGAAGGCGTCAACTCGATAGAATATTTTACTCAAGTAAAAGTTATTTTCTAAATAATGTGCTCAAGTAAAAGTACAATTTGACTGTAAATGTTACTGCATGCTAGTGCTATCTTAGTTCAAAAGGTATGTATACTGCATTAACATGTCAACACAAAAGCTCACACTGCGAGACCTGATTCATTTCGAGATTCGGAATTTGGCAGCCTGTCAATACAACAGATTATCAGATTACATATTCCTGTTAGCTTTACTTAAATGAACCACAAAACAGGTCAAAAACTGGACAAAAGATTTAACAAAACTAGGAATAATTAACAATAACTATGGCCATGTCATTATTAGTCTATGTAAATGAGGTGACCTGCCAGCATAAAGAATCAGCAGCTAACACAGAATAAACATTATCAGCTACAGCCCACAAACTGTACAGTTATTGCACACACAACATGCACTGTTGTTAGATAACACAGTGGTTGTCAGTGGCGGCTGGTGGAATTTATTTTGGTAGGGCCATCCAATCAATTTCAGCAAACATCCCAGTATGATTCAATGCAAAAAAATGATCAAACACGCATTACTACTTTGCAGTTAAATATTAAAAAAATATTCCAACACATAATAAGGACATCTTATTCATACAATTCAGTATATTAATATATATATATCATATAATAATATATATTCAGAATATGATATATAAATACCATATACTCATAAATATACAATATAAATATCATGAAAATCATGTAATATAAATATCATAAATATATTATAATAAAATATATAATTCATATATATATAATCTAATAGAACATGTTTAGTTGCCCCTATGAACCTTGTTTGTTAGGGAAACACCCAATCAGTGTGGTGAGGAATCCAGCATGTTTTTCTGACCGATTATTTATAAAGAAACTTTGCTCTTCTGTCCTTCTGAGTGGCAAACCTCTCACTGGCCCTCTTATTGAAGTCAGGCGTGTCGCTGACAAGTTTCTTCTCCATGGAAAGCATAGCCAGAGCATTAAGGGATCCTGTGTCATGGTGTTTCTCAGAAGGTCTTGATCCTCTTCAAAGTAGAGAAACACCTCTTGGATTCAGCTGTTGTCATGGGTGTGGTGATGAGGCTCCTGGCTGTCTCTGTGAAGGTGCTTTGAAGGTTATTCTCCATGAAAAACTGGTACATAGACAATGCACCACTGCAAGCCTTGCACTCACTGTTCTCATAGATATGGGGCAGTTCTTGGTCTGGTTCAACATGGGGTAAGCCTCCACTTTCAAGCACTGACTCAGGGAACCTCACATTGTGTTGTGGGAACGCTTCATGCAACAGCTTTGAGCTGATGAGGTGCTGGATAAAGGAGAACCGCTCCTTGGCTGGCATCAGGATGGTATAACATACCTGTAAAAGATAAACCAGCTTAAATTTCCAATAAAGCTATTTTGATGAAAGTGATTCTGATTGAACACTGTGGGGGCGGGGGTATGGTTAGGTTCAGCTGCAGAGGGAGAGTGGAGGAACGGCTCAGGGAACAGGTGCCGGGATGAGGTCTAATAGCCCTCAGCTGGTGGCAATGTGGTCCCGGTCTGGGCGGGCCTTCTGTGTGGAGTTTGCATGTTCTCCCCGTGTCAGTGTGGGTTCTCCGGCTTCCTCCCACAGTCCAAAGACATGCATGTTAGGTTAATTGGACTCTAAATTGCCCATAGGTATGATTGTGAGTGTGAATGGTTGTCTGTGTATATGTGAGCCCAGTGATAGACTGGCAACTTGTCCAGGGTGTACCATGCCTTCACCCAATGACAGCTGGGATCAGCTCCAGCGACCCCGCGACCCTAAACAGGATAAGCGGTTCAGATAATGGATGGATGTTTAAGAAACCGGGAATCCTCGCGTGTTGCCCTCTTTGTGCTGCCCGAGACTCGCAGGGGTAACGGAGAACGTTACAAACACATTATGTCCAAATAGTATATGACTACTAAGATTTTGAAAATTCAAAAATAAAATGTAAAATCTTACAAAGAACTTTAGATGATGGGAAATTATAACTACATCATCAAAATGTATCAGAAGCTCAGTTACCAGCTTGTGCTACCCTTTTCAGGAGACAGTCGACTACGATATTGAATATTTGACTACTTCCTCTAATTAGCATGTGCTGTACACACCCACATAGTATATGTATGTGTGTGAGTGTATAAAGTATTATATTGACAACTACATCACTGTAGCCATACTCTGTTGTTTTTCTGGTCCAAGCATCCTCCGCTTTTTGGGCTGCTGCTGCTGCTGGTCAAGGGTGGAATGAGCTCCCCAGTGACATCAGGACAGCAGAAAGTCTCTACATCTTCCGTCGCAAATTAAAAACACATCTTTTTCGACTATACCTTGAATAAAGAAAGAAACACTGTAGTAGCACTTTAGTGGCACTGGAATGGCTCTTATTGATAGCACTTTGCAGATGAAATTGTACCTTCTTGATTCTTGTTGCTCTGATTCTTGTTTATACTCATGGTGGAATGCACTTATTGTAAGTCGCTTTGGATAAAAGCATCAGCTAAATGAAATGTAATGTAATGGTCAGATCCACTGTCCCCACACAAAGAGGAAATGGAGGCTCTGGTCCAAAAAATAAAGTTTAAGTACTTGCCCACTTAAAAAAAACTATGCCTTTTCTAGAAATTGACTTGGGTTAGGATAGGACAGCTGAATAAGCATGTTATTACAAAATATGTTTAATAACTACCTGCATTTTTATAGAAATCTGATCTTTTTCCTTTTAAAATATTTAAACAAATATCATTGTGATGTTTTCTATCATAAAATTAACTTTGATGACTAGGCCCATTTAGGCTTTTACAGATTGTTGGATGTGAGCAACTCATCTTTCTAACAACAAAAGCTTTATCAGCTAGTAGTAAATATAGTTATTTACCTGATTTTTTAAATGCTGTCTGTGAACCTCTCGACAAGTGCTTTAATGAAGACAGGGTTGATGTTCCTCTTCTGCAGCTGGTTGAATAGCACGTCCACATTTGGCATAATCTTCTGGAACAATGCTAGGAAAAAAAAGAAAGTCTCGTCTTCAAGCATCCTCACAAAGCCCCCTGCCTCTCTGACAGTTGGGGGATCAAAGCTCCCAGAGTCTCTGATGGTTTAGAAACACTTTAGGAGGTCATCCTTGTGCTCGTACAGAGTATTTACATTGCGACTCTAGAAGTCCCACCATGTTGTAGAGGCTCCTGGAAGTCTGTGCGCAACCACTTGGTCAAGCATGGTGGTCCACTTGGGTGACCTGGAGAAGAAGGCAGAAAAAAAGCGGTTGCGTTCTGGATAGTGTTAAGTTCAAAAATCTTTGGCCGATTGTGCGAAGAGAAGTCCCGGATGCAGAAAGTTATAATACAAATTGAATTAATAAAAAGATAATGAACAGCATTTCAAATTGAATCACAAAAATGACTACACAAAATATATCCCATTGGAGAGAGATATCCCATGAGACAGAGATCACACACACACCGGGCAGGAGACCAGCTGTGATACATAGCTGCCCGGCAGTAGGCACACAAAGATCTGCTGATCTTGCCAGAATCTCTCAGTTTTTTCAGTTTAGGGTCAGCCCCCGTTTCTATGGTTAGCATCTCTTCCAGTCCATCGATTGGACAAGACCTCGTCCTGTTGGTGTTTGTCAACTCAAACCATCTCTCGCATAAACAACAGTACTCAGGACTTAAATCAACCCCCTCACAGGCACATTCCTGAGTGCGTCCACCTTATCTGCTTCAATCTTCAGGCTGTGTAACTGTTTTGTGTGCTCCTGATGTTTTCAGGATTCCTTCCACAATCACTTAATACATTCCATAATTCTAATTGATACATTTGTGTAATACATACAGTGTCATTCATTTGATATTTGATAATACATACTAAGTTATGTATTTGTCTTGACCCTCCAACGTAAACTCTTTAGCTCTCAGTAGGAGCACTATAAAACATACTTTTCTTACAATAGTAATGTACTCGAAAAACCACTCTTGTACATTACCATTAGCGTCGATGTAGCGTAGCACAAGCACCAGTTGGCAGTGGGTGGAAATGTCAGTCGTCTTATTCTTTACTTCCTCCAGAATGTAATCCTTTATTACCGACAGCATGCAGTCCAACAGCTCGTTTTGTTCCATCTTCGACATACCTATGCGCCCCAAGCATTTTTCAGCCAAAATTGCGAATGTTTTTTTCTCATTACATTACATTTAGCTGACGCTTTTATCCAAAGCGACTTACATGATATACAGTAGACACAGCAACGGTGAGCAATTAGGGTTAAGTGTCTTGCTCAAGGACACAACGACATGGACTACCAGAGGCTGGAATCGAACCACCGACCCTCTGATTGAAAGACAGACTTGCTAACCACTGAGCCACAGTCGCTAAATCCGCTAAATACTAAATCCTGATTATCTCCTCATTCACAAGGTCTATTTGAGAAATTTAAAAAGCTATTATATACAGAAAACCCTTCTGAAGATAGATAATAAGGCCATATATGTGTTAGTGGTATATAGGTTTATATTAGTACACAGAAAAGAAAGAAAATGATTTCTCGAAAAATTTATTTTAAAATTAATTATTTTTATCTTAACATTTCACCAAAGCCTGTAATTATTATATAAAATAGCTCAATATATTAGGAGTATCTGTGCGAAGTTTGGATTTGATTGAGTGAAATTAAGTAATTATTTTAGTTCGGACATGTCGAGAACTCATGTCAACTCTGCTCAAGCTAGAAAGTTCCCACAGTCCTCGGTGGTCCCTGAACGGTGCTCGCTTCACTGCAGCAGGGTGCTCCGTGGCCTTAGCTGTGAGTAGGGAGCAGTAAGGCCTGGAATATTCACATTTCAGCCATAAGTAAGTACATTTTCAGTCTCGTCATGCCCACGCAAGTCTAACTCAAAAGCCCCACAAAACGTTACACAATCAATTTTTTTTGATAAAATGTGCCGTTTTTTATTCACCTCCTCATTATGTTTCTTTACCGCAAGCCTGTGTCCGTCGTCCAGCTGGGTAGCGATGTTGACTTTGACTAATATGGTGAGCTTGACAGAGTTTTCCATGTGCATCCTGGTGCTTCGAGTCCCTTATTCCCGTATCTGTCCATGCTGGGTCAGTCCCAGTCGATTTAAAAAGCAAGCACGGAAAGCAAAATATGACATTAGCATGATTTCATCCAGCTAGGTGGAGAGGATGTGCAGGAAAAACATATTTTGCACAGATATCCTATTTTACTAATATACTGGGTATATTCCATATCGCAAAAACACAAATATTGACAATTTGTATAATTTATGAATGTTAATATGATTTTATTTTGCTTTTTTTGTGGGGAGGTGGCGGATCAGGTGGGGCCCGGCCCCATGGCCCTCTATTGGCCAGCCGCCACTGGTGGTAGTTGACATTTGTTTTTAATTGTCCTCAATTGTCTGTGAGCTTAGTGCACAAACTTCTCTTCCACTATCTGCTCTAAGATCAATTTTGCTCAATCATTCTCAATGCAAAGCCTAAGCAGTGCACCCACCCATTTTCGCTAGACCCAGTATGCACCTGTTGTTCACGCAACATCATGGGTGTGGTTGATTTGGGCCACCTAGCATGCATTCATTTAGTGATTAATTAAGGTAGATTCTTCGTTGCATTGTCCCCTCAAGCCCCAACACTCAGCGGGTAAATGTACTTTTAGAACACAAGCCTTTCCAGAGCGCCAGAGAGCAGACTTTCACCTCTCCATTTTTGCAAACTCAAATTAGATTATCAAGGTGTTTTCAAAGCCTGATGGACCAATCTGCTCAATCCTCTCATCAGAGGAAATTACGCAAATAACGCACAAACATGTTTTTGCGTTATTTGCGTAATTTCCTCTGATGAGATTTATTTTATGAGATTTAGATTAATTAGAACAAACATTCTGTAGAGTTCTACAAGGTGGAGCCTATTGCCTTGGACAATTGCTGCCACCGGTTACGGTGGGGGTCCGGCAGCTGTTCAACAAACATTTGAATTGCCGTCCACTGAACTCTGATCAGTCTCCCAGCTTCCAGGTGCAATGAATTAAAGTTTAGCTGGTCAATCTTCTCTTAGTTGCTCTTGTGTATCGTCCACGAAAAATACAAAAATAGTTTTTCACTCAATTCATGGACTTCCTCTCAAACACTATACACAACTTAAAGTGAGTTCTGATTCTTGCGGATTTTAAATATTCATGTGAAGTGGACTCTTCATGGACTTAAGGATGTGTCAGTGTTGTGGATGCTATGTTTATAGGAGTGTGGATTAAACAGTGACAGTGGTGTGTTGCCAAAAAAGAGACGCTCGCTGACTGCATTAATCCCGGCGCTCCTACATTGGTGACTGACTCTACTGGACGTTTCAACAGAAGAACATGATGTTGCACAGAGTCTCGCTCAAGCTGTTTCTGTTTTGGGAGAAGGAAGCATTGTTCTGGTTTGCTCAAACTGCGGTACAGTTAGGTCTCAGAGACATTACCACGGACGCTTCAACCTACTATTATGTTGTAGCGGCCCTCAGCAGCTCAACAGCTGGCAGAGAGAGTTCTGAGCATCCTAGAAAGTCCTCCAGAGAGGGACAAGTATGGTGCCTTAAAAGGTAACATGTTAAAGACTTTCAGCCTCTGAGCGGGCTCTCTCTCTGAATGGCCTCGGTGACAAAAAGCCATCGCAGCTAATGGATCAGAAGTTAGCTCTCCTGGAACGACACAGGACAGATTTTTCCATTTAAACTGTTTCTGCAGCAGCTGCCTTTACAGGTGCGGGCGTCTCTGGCCAACACCATCATTACCGACTGTTTGTCATTTTTCTGGCCGGCCAACAGCACTGCGCGGCCGCACTGGAGCCGGCCCAGGCCGCTGCATGGCTGCCGAGGGACACAACCATCATCAATGCAGCAGTGGCAGTAGCAGCTAGTAAAAGACAGAAATTGGGCCAGATGATAAATTAACAGATTAAAGTTATTTCACCGCTGATGTAGTGTTCAGCCTGGTTCGGACAATAAAGTCTCATTTATCATCATTTATCATGGCAATCCATCCCAAATTTACAAACATTTCATGGTGACCAAGAATGATTAAAGTCATTGAATCATCCACATTAATGCAAGTGGTGGAACTGACCGACAGACATTACTAGTGCCATGCTGCTAGCTTGGCTAAAAACTTGACACTTGAATTGAGTAGATAAAAATATCTCCCAAAATACATTATGTCATCTCAAAATAATTTCGGAATCTTCCCTTAGACATTCCCATGTGTTTAGTGGAATACTGGATGTAAGGCTTTGGTCACTCATATACTCACAGGAATCTAATTATTTGCACTGAGCAGAGCTGCATGTGTTTAGCCGACTCATGCGTATAGTGTCAACCAGATGAATAATACTCCGCATGAATTGGCCAGCTTTCAGCTTGCTTTTGACTGCAGCACTCTGACTGTAATGAATGAATCCATCAGCCCACACAGGCCAGCTCCTTGAAAAATAGGCTTCCTTTGTGTTTTGGTCTCAATAATCGCCCATACTTTTTATTCATCATGAATTATGCAGTAAGTGTTTACATAAAGACTGACCTGTATTATGCATTGTAGCCTCTTCAGCCTTTTAATATACGTATGTGAGTATTTCAGAAATAAGGGCCTCGTGTAAGAACTACTCACAGATTTGTTCTTAAAGCTAGGGTTGGAAATATATTTTAGAAACCTTTTATTGTCATATGTGTTGAAATGCTCTTCACATCCTGACAGCATGAAATATATCTGATTCTTTGAATAAAAAAAAAACGTACCTGTGGCCAGTGCAGGGGAGCCTTACCATTGTTCCCATGGACTATTAATCTAAAACCCCACTTGTCTGACAGCTTGTTATCCCTGAAGGCCCATTGCGCCAAAAATACACAATCTTCCTGAAACACACAGAAGTGTAACAGTTCTGTGGCAGAGTAGAGTCTCAAGAGCAGAGGTAGAGACCGGAGACGTGGAGAAGTGGAAGGCAAGGTCTTTTACGAGGTACAAAGGTCATACACAGGGGGTCAGTCTGGCGAGGCAAACAAGTCCGACAGGGAGCAGGCAAAAATCCAAAAAACGGAGAGTGAGTCAGAGTCATAAACCACATACGCTAACAAGGGCTAATACTAATGGAAAGCGATGAACACACGGGGTAGAACAAAGACAATCTGGCACCGGAACAGGGAAAGCAGGGGAGTGGGAGATATGTGGGGTTGGCAGGTGGGAAAACCAGGGGCAGGGGATTGAGCACAGGTGTAGGGAGGCACTCAGGAGACAAACACATGGGACTAAAGGGATGTTACATGAAGCACATGGCCAATTGTTATGCAGAATGATATCCTGGTGGTAATAGTTCTTGCCTTTAGTGCTTTCTGTCAAAAAGGATCAATTTTAAAAACAGACTTATTTTTTTATTAAACTAAACTTTAATACATTTGTCATATTACATCCATACATGAGATTTGTTCTCTGCATTTAACCCATCCTTAGTAATATAGTAAATCATTTTAAGGATAATGAAGCGTATACATAGTATTTTCCTGGTCCCATTAGGTTTTCCTCCGTCCTCCCTGTAATAAGAGCAGGTGGAGAGTCTGTTCCTTCATTTAAACAGCAGGAATGAGGAATGTCGTCTTTTTTGGATATTGGACTAAAGGAGTAGGACACCTCCCAGCAAAATAAATAAGACACCAATTAACACATCAAAGTCGAGTTCTGCATTTTTGTGGAAAATCATGTTTACGTTTTGTTTAAATTCATATCTTCGCGATAAAACCGCACAGAAATAAGGTTAAAATTCTACCATAATCAGTAGACTTCCTACTTCCTTGTCCTGTTCTCGCAACATCGTACGGGATTCACACAGCAAGATCTGAGCGTCTAAACATAGACGTGTCATATGACACGTGAGTAAAGCTTCACCCTGATTTGTTTCACGAAAAAACAAACCAATGAACGCTCAGAAAATCACAACGGAACTACACACCTTTGCTTTATAAACAAACTGCAGTTTTTAGTGAGAGAGAATTGTGAAAATGCCGAGCAAGGAGTTTACACTTAGCGAAGCAATTTTGGAGATTTGCCGAAGCAGCAACGAAGAAGACAGAGCAGATTCAGAGTCGGAAGGATTCGACTCTGCTTTAAACTTCTTGTGGAAGTCCCTCTAATGTCGGACCATCAAACACCGCCGTGTCCAGGTTCATAATATTATCTGTAGCCGCACAACAGCATCTGAATGACAACCGCTTCCAGCCCTACTTCAGGCGGACCAGCAGCAGTTTGATTTAGCAACGGCAGGACGGCAGTGATGACGCGCAGAGCTTCTCAACGCTGATTGGCTTTCGCGATGCTAATTTTCAACTCATGCGAATTCGCGCCGTGGAAATTTGTGTCTGTCGCAACAATTCGCGTCTGTGCATTGACTTAACATGTAATCTACTCGCGCAAATGATTCACGCCGCTTTCGGAGTGAACGCACCATGAGTGAGTGGGCGAGCTCGAGTGAGAGAGCGGCGCTGTGGTTCAGTGCAGATGGAGTTTAGTGAGCAGTATAAACTGAAGGCAGCTGTATAACCGCATTTTGTGATTATATAAATGATGCAGACCTGAAAGCAATGCCAAGTTCCTACATTTTGCGTAAATAAAATAAATTTGTCATTTTGCGTCATATTGTCACTAATGAATAAGTTAAATATTTGGAGCTTCATTGTATTTTCTTTTTGTATGCTTATACTCTTTCTTCTCAACAGAAAATGGCAAATTTATGGACAGTCGGTGAGGTCTCTCAATGGCTGGAACAGAATTCTCTGAAAGAATACCAGCATGCCTTCTTAGGTGAGCCTTTAAATGGAGACATCCTTCCATTACATTACATTACATTTCACTGACGCTTTTATCCAAAGCGACTTACATGCTATACAGTAGACCGTAGACACAGCAACGGTGAGCAATTAGGGGTTAAGTGTCTTGCTCATTACCATTTCTCAATATAATAAAGAACTCCTGTACTAACTTCAGTCTGTCCCAGATTGATCATTTCATCGATAGTGCTACTAGCTCACTGAAGATGACACTGGACTCGATAGCCCCTCTAAAGAAGGTGATCATCAAACAAAGGAGGCTCGCTCCATGGTATAACCCTCAGACCTGCATACTGAAGCAAGCATCATGGTAGCTGGAAGGTGTATGGCGTTCCAACAAACTAGAGGAATCCTGGTTACTGGGGAGAGGGTGTCACGACTCGGGACTCCGGCCGAGGGTCACTGGCGGCCTCTAGGGGCTTAAGGACTCTATTGCGGACTGGCTGAGGGTTGGGGCCCGGCTTTCCAGGTCCACACCTGGTAGTCGTTCACAATCAGCCCCAATTAGACCAGGTGTGGCCAGGGCATAAATACCTGGCAGCAGACTGGACTCGTCACGGCGACGTTTGATCACAGATACTGTTCTTGCTGCCCTCACGTAGCATTTTGTTTGTTGGTGGGTTGCGGTTCTCGGCCGCGACCTTTTGGCTTCAGTAAGCCCTCCGATCCATTCCGTGGTGTGTCGATCCTGGCCTGGGTGAGTGAAGACTATCTCCCTGGCGCCAGCGCTTTGTGTTAAACCTTTTGTGACTGTGACCGTTTTTGCCGTGTTGGATGATTTTTCCCTGTTGGATTATTTTTTTCCCCTGTTGGATTATTCCCTTTGTTCCACTATTGACATTTTTGGATTATTGCCTCTGTGTGTTACCCTCTGACTCCTGAATAAAACTGAGAAACGATTCCATTCTCTGCATTTGGGTCCTCATTGGCTCACGAGGTAACTCGTGGGCTTTCCCTCCAGCGGCCCGGGTTCGACTCCCCGCCCGGGGTCCTGACAGAGGGATCCTCCACTGTTGCTCTCTCTCAGGTTTTTTTCCCTGTGAAAGGGTTTTCACTATTTTTAGGGGGAGTTTTTCCTGATCCGATGTGAGGTCCCGGGACAGGGATGTCGTATGTGTACAGATTGTAAAGCCCTCAGAGGCAAATCTGTATTTGTGATTTTGGGCTATACAAAATAAACTGAATTGAATTGTTTTGAAGGCCTTGCACAAAGAAAAAACTGTTAAATTTCAAGCGGTTAATGACATTCTTCAGAGGTTTTCTTTTGGCCAGAATGATTGCCCCTCCAAACCTGTTGTTATACCTGAGAAAGTTGCACTTGATGGAAATATCTTGGGAAAAGCTGTTGAGAAATGGACATTATTCAGGACTCTTCCTTTCCTCATTGGAAACAAGATCCAAAAGAGCAACAAGTTTTGGCATCTTTACCTTGTGGTCAGAGAAATAGGAGAGATATATCTTGCTCCAACCATTGACTCTCATTGGATCAGCCATCTGCATTCACTGTTTCTGACAAGTTTCAGTAATCTGTTTCCTGGCTCCTTCACTCCTAAACTTCATTTCCTGGTACATTATCCTCATGTATGGATCACCCCGGTCCTACTGGTGCATGAGGTTTGAGGCCAAACATTCCTTTTTCAAGAGTTGCTAGAGTCACCAACAACTTTGTGAATATTTGTCAAACTCTCGCAAAAAGAAATCAGCTTTGGCAATGTTGAGAGTGGCAGTCTCAGAGTCCCATCACAGATCATGATGCGCAAGCAGCAGTCAGTGAGTTGTCCCTTGAAGACCTTCCAGTGAACTTGCACGCTCATTTTCAGAGCTTGGAGATACCCATTGCTGTTGACGAGAAGCTCTGGAAGAGTAAATGCATCATTTCGATCTGTCAAGTATGCTGCCGGGGATTTCCTCATTCTGGATCTAGTGCATGCAGAGCAGATACCGCTGTTTGTGAAGATAACCTTAATTCTGCAAATTAGGGCAAACTGGCTTCTTGTTGGAAAACTCTTCACAACAGTGGAGTTTGTAAGCCATCTCCATTCATACCATATCAGAGAGACAGATGAGCTGTTGTTCCAGCCTGGAGACGAGGTAGACTTTCATGCTTTGGATGGGTACAGTTGTGATGGTAAGGACCTCATAACACTGAAACATCGGCCATTCAAGGATGTTCAGCATTAAGCAAGGTAAGAATGGGCATATATAACAAATATTGTAATTTGGTCTTCTGTTAATTAGGGCTTTGGTCTCATTTAGGAAGCACTCTGGATATGCATTGTTCGCTCTTGTTCAACATACCGACTCCTAACATGAATTGGGTCCAATGTTGTTTCTCTTTGCAATAGATGTAGATGGGCCAATACTTCTCCAGATGACCGAGATAATGAGTGAGCAAATTGTTCCAAAAATTAAGGACCAAGTAAAGTTCCTGTCTGCTATAGCGCAGCTGAAAGTGTGTTACAAAATACAGTCAAGTCATGACATTTCAGTTAAGATTCTAAGGATTTACTTTTCTCATTTTTGGTAGTGTTTCTTTACATGTTGGCTTAAATTAATATCAGATGTTTGTCCCCTTTTAACAGTGAAAGCGAAGCCCCTGTGAGTCAGAGAGCTCCAACAACCCAACCATTGATCAACTGCAAAGTCCAGTTTCCTCCAACAGTCCTCACGGCACTGAGCAATAAGGATGCAGCTCTAAAGTCCCATGCAAAAAAACGAATCAAAAACATGCTTATTCAAGCACTATTTGATCATTTGAGCCAAGACACAATGTAAGTGTGTGTTCCATAATAGAAGATGGTGACAGACGTCTGATGCATTACATTATGTAAGCGAAGCAGAACTGTATGCTCCAGATCAGACAGGAGACGTAACCACTAAAAAAACATGGCTACACTTATTACTTGCTATCCGGGGTTTGCAAAGTATGTGAAAGTAATAGAACTAGAAGAGGTGTCTGACAAAAGTTAAGCTCAATTTGGCGCGCGCATGGATCTGGATATGTAAGTATTCTCTCATTGAATAAAAGTAATGCTAAACTGAATTATACTGTATGCTATATGTGAAGGGAGTCAGATCTAGAAGGGAATTGTGTGTGCCTTTAGTGCATGTACAATATTCGGTACATTGTGGCTCGGTCCTCTCCTCTTCTCCCTGTACACCAACTCTCTTGGCTCCGTCATTCGCTCGCATGGCTTTTCCTACCATAGCTATGCTGATGACACCCAACTGATCCTTTCGTTTCCCCAATCGGAAACACAGGTAGCAGCACGAATCTCTGCCTGTCTGACTGACATTTCACAATGGATGTCCGCGCACCACCTGAAAATTAACCCTGACAAGACGGAATTACTTTTCCTTCCAGGAAAAGTCTCCCCCACTCACGACCTGACGATTACGTTCAACAACTCCGTCTTGGCCCGACCCCGACTGCCAGGAACCTCGGTGTGACCCTTGACAGTCAACTCTCCCTGACTGCCAACATTACCGCAACAACTCGCTCCTGTAGATTCATGCACAACATCAGGAGAATACGTCCACTTCTCACCCAGAAGGCGGCACAGGTTCTCGTCTAGGCTTTGGTCATCTTGCGCCTAGACTACTGTAACTCCCTCCTGGCGGGTCTACCTGCTGGTGCCATCCGACCTTTGCAGCTCATCCAGAATGCTGCAGCTCGACTGGTCTTTAACCTCCCGAAATTCACCCACACTACTCCGCTCCTCCGCGACCTTCACTGGTTACCGGTGGCTGCCCGCATCCGCTTCAAAACATTGGTACTGGCGTACCGTGCTACGAACAGATCTGGTCCAGTCTACATCCAGGACATGGTAAAACCTTATATATATATATATATGTATGTTCCTTTTGACCCAGTGAAGTGCAGTACAACTGTGTGTATTATTCCATAAATTGGTTACTCAAAGAACCAATATTTAGCTGAAGAACCATTTGAAAAGGGTTCTTTATTGAACCTTGTTTTTCTTTAGGTTCTTCAAAGAACCATTTTTTGAAGGTTCTTTGAGGCACCTTAATAGGTTCTTTGAAGAACTGTTATTTTTAGTGCACACTGATATGGAACGCTCAGGTAAATGTAAACATGTAGCTACAGTACTTTATGGTGCAAAAGTACACCCGGTGACTCACTCTAAACCAATAATAGTGCTTGATTTCATCTACCCATATTATAATGCCTAATATAGATCGTTGCTTTCCACCTGCTGCAGTCATGATGTCATTAAATCTAGAAGTACCAATTTAGAAGTAACGTACAGTGCACTTAACATATAACGTGACATTTCACATATTACTTTTGATGAAACTTTTTTCCTACCATTTTTTTAATGGTAGACAGGACGGGAGCGGTTATTATTAACCGTGGCCGTATGACTCACGTGCACTAAATGCACCGCCTTACGGGAGTCACACAACTTTACTGACATTGAATGAAGATGAAATGTAATGTTAGGTTAAGCTGAATGAGTAATAATTCAGTAACGCTAGATTTATGATTATATTAATTTGTCCAATTACTTTTGGTACCTTAAAAAGAGGGTGGCCACATTTGAATTTGTTGTAATTCCTACACCGTTCACCTGATTTGGATGTAATACCCTCAAATTAAAGCTGAAAGTCTGCACTTAAAGCACATCTTGATTTTTTCATTACAACTCCATTGTTGTGGTGTACAGAGCCAAAATAATGAAAAATGTCCCTGGTAGGGTCTCCCAAGGCAAACAGGTCTCGGGGGAGAGCCCAGACTAAGAGCGGTTCAAAAAACCCTGCTTATAAGCAGCCCTAGGACTGAAGTTACCTCGCCCGGACCAGGGAAACCGGGGCACCCTCCCGGAGCCAGACCCGGGAAGCGAGCTTGTCGGCGAGCGTCTGGTGGCCGGGCTTTCGCCCATGGGGCCCGGTCGGGCTCAGCCCGAAGAAACACCATGGTGCAGCCACCCTGTGGACCCACCACCCGCAAGGGCAGACATCGGGGTCGGGCCGGGCAGGGGGCCTGGGCGAGCCGATCGCCGGCGACATAGACTAGCTCTAGGGACGTGGAACGTCACCTCGCTAGCGGGGAAGGAGCCGGAGCTGGTGAGGGAGGTGGAGCGATACCAGCTAGATATAGTTGGGCTCACCTCCACGCACAGCGCTGGCTCTGGAACCAAACTCCTGGAGAAGGGTTGGACTTTGTTCTTTTCTGGAGTCGCCCAGGGTGAGAGGCGCCGGGCGGGAGTGGGGATACTCACGAGTCCCCGGCTGAGCGCCGCTGTGTTGGAGTTTTCCCCGGAGAACGAGAGGGTCGCCTCCCTGCGCCTACGAGTTGCGGGGAGTAAGGCTCTGACTGTTGTTTGTGCTTATGCACCAAACAGCATTTCGGAGTATCCGGCCTTCTTGGAGTCGGTGGGAGGGGTCCTGGAAAGGGCGCCGCCTGCCGACTCCATAGTTCTCCTGGGAGACTTCAATGCCCACGTGGGCAACGACAGAGAAACCTGGCGGGGAGTGATTGGGAAGAACGGCTTGCCTGATCTGAACCCGAGCTGTGTTTCGTTGTTGGACTTCTGTGCTAGCCACAGTTTGTCCATAACAAACACCATGTTTGAAAATAAGGTGGTTCATAAGTGTACCTGGTACCAGAACACCTTAGGCCGAGACCAATGATCGACTTCGTAATCGTATCATCTGATCTGCGGCCGTATGTTTTGGACACTCGGGTGAAGAGAGGAGCAGAGCTGTCAACTGATCACCACCTGGTGGTGAGTTGGATCAGATGGCGGGGGAGTCGGCCAGAGAGACCTGACAAGCCCAAATGTGTAGTGAGGGTGAACTGGGAACGTCTGGCGGAGGATCCTGTCCGGGAGGTCTTCAACTCCCACCTCCGGAAGGACTTCTCACACATCCCGAGGGAGGTTGGGGACATGGAATCCGAGTGGATCATGTTCAAAGCCTCTATTGTGGACGCGGCCGCTAGGAGCTGTGGTCAGAAGGTCATCGGTGCCTGTCGTGGCGGCAACCCGAGAACCGTGTGGTGGACACCAGGGGTGAGGGAAGCTGTCAAGCTGAAGAAGGAGGCCTTTCGGGCTTAGTTGGCCCAGGGGACTCCTGAAGCAGCTGACAGGTACAGGCAGGCCAGAAGGGCTGCAGCTGCGGTGGTCGCGGATGCTAAAACTCAGGCATGGGAGGAGTTCGGGGAGGCCATGGAGAAGGACTTTTGGTTGGCCTCAAGGAGGTTCTGGCAAACCATCCGACGACTCAGGAAGGGAAAGCAGGGCCTTCCCCAGGCTGCGGGGAAGGGGGGCTGCTGACCCAGACAGAGGATATCGTCGGGCGGTGGAAAGAGCACTTAGAGGAACTCCTAAACCCGGTCAACATGTCCCCTGATCAGGGGGCAGCGCCTGAAGACTTGGGGGTGGATGAACCTATCTCCCTGGCAGAGGCCACTAAGGTAGTCAAAAAGCTCCTTGGTGGCAAGGCGCCGGGGGTGGATGAAATCCGCCCTGAGATGCTGAAGGCACTGGATTTTGTTGGGCTGTCTTGGCTGACACGCCTCTTCAATGTCGCATGGGGGTCGGGCACAGTGCCCATGGACTGGCAGACTGGGGTGGTGGTTCCCATCTTCAAGAAGGGGGACCGGAGAGTGTGCTCGAACTATCGGGGTATCACACTACTCAGCCTCCCGGGAAAAGATTATGCCATGGTGCTGGAACGGAGGCTCCGACCGTTTGTCGAACCTCGGATTCAAGAAGAACAGTGCGGGTTTCATCCTAGTCGTGGAACAGTGGACCAGCTCTTTACCCTTGCAAGGATACTGGAGGGGTCCTGGGAGTTTGCCCAACCAGTCTACATGTGCTTTGTGGACTTGGAGAAGGCCTTCGACCGGGTCCCTCGGGGCTTTTTGTGGGGGGTGCTGCGGGGCTCCTCTGCCCGTTGGCCAGCTGCTACCTGCTTAGAGAACAAAGAGACTGTGCCTTGCAGCTTTTGTTATTTTGCCGGCTGTGATCAGTGTGTTCCCGAGTCCAAGCCTGGAAGGTCTTGAACGGATGATGCCTCCGTCTGATTTGGAGTCCGCCGTCTCCTCAGGCGGTCCTTCTCCTTTGGAGAACGGAGCATCATCTGTGGCCCCCAGCGAGAGCAATGGACAAGCTGTGTCCAACCAGCTTGTGATGGGATCATCAATCTCAGCATTCTCTGCAAGGTGGTGACTCAATGCCGTAAGACCAGTCAGCGCTTCGGTCACTGATCCATCAGGAGCTGTGTTGCTTAGGATGAAAATAAAACAGGCAAATCCAAACACTGTACAGGCTCCGCCTTTCTCAGCATCACAGTAAATGTAACAATTTGTCTGTCTGTTGTCAATAGTTGTTAACCAGTTTCTCCTTCTAAAATCAACACTGAGCTCCCCTTGATAAACAGACACTCCCTAGGCCTCTGGGTGTTTGATGATTTCTTCACTGGGTTGAGACAAGTGCCCCTATTGGTTTCACCTCCCTTTGTAACCAGACTTCACCACAGAGGAGATGGGTGTCCCTTAGGAGTCTTCAGTAATGCAGTTTTCTGCAGACAACTGGTGCACATTCTTGCAATAAGTGTGATGAATCCAGGGTGCTCTCTCTTTGATGTGCGGACAGCAGTTGATGTGCTATGATAGTTGAATGGTCCTTCCCCCCTTACTGCATTCCAAGTCTTTCTCTTTACGACCCACGTGGTCCAAATGGTCGGGGGATGGTCATCTCAATTCTTCTTACATTCCTGGTATCCCGCTGCTGTGTTCTCCTTTACTCTCATCCTGCCAACAAACATCCTAAACTTTGTCACCAATATGCTCTCTGCTTAAAATGTACTGGACAGTTTCTAAGATAACTTCAACTGTTTTACTTTTGTTTATAGTCATGTTTAAGGATTTAAGATTACCAATGCTGTTCACACGAGATGGTATTATCTTCTTGCTCTATTAATTTAGTTTTCTACTTTCAGGTGCTAGAATGACAGATCTGCATGCTCCGAAAACACTTCACATCCCTCTACTTCTAAAGTTCTAAACAGCTTTACATCCTGAATTAACAGTCTGTGTCAGCTTATCTGTGTGCGTGTGTGTGTGTGTGTGTGTGTGTGTGTGTGTGTCCTTCTCTCTAATTCTCTCTTTCATACCTGTCTCTCACTTCCTTTTTCCCTCTTATTCTTTGTTCAATCTGATGAACCAAATATTGACATCATGTGACTGTCAATCTTCCCTTAGTGCACTATTATTATTCTTATCTTATTTATTATTAGTTCACTAGGACACATCTGTTGCATCTCAAATGACTTTCTCATGGAACAGAATTCTCACCGGGTGAGATTCTTTCTAGTTCCAGCTTTGGACTGGCAATCTTGAACTCCGTCAGTGGAACAGCTTCTCACTGCTGAATAAGTTCTCTGTAATTCACGACTCTGTTTCAGCTAAAACCTTTTTAAATATCACTAAAGCTTTGTCAGCTTCAGAAGTTCAGAATATTTCACTTTTACTCTCCACAGCTGCAGTTCATTTATTATATTTTGCTTACTTTATGTCCCTGTTCCCCTAGGAATGTCAATAGCTCCAGAGTGTCTTCTCTTCTCGTATCTTGTGTTTTGGAACATGTCATCAACATAAAGTCAAATCTGTCTCCACTGTGGAGGTTCAACTTCAGCTAGATTAGCAGCCATTCTCTTAGAAGGGCTTTTAGAACTTTTACAATACCCCTGAGTCTAAAGAATGATTATTCAGCTACTGGTGTTATTCTCTCAGCAGCCTCTGGTTTTATTGGATATTATCTCTGGAAAGGCCTAACCCTATTTTTATTTTTATAGTCACAGGCTCTACTCCCCCTTTTGACCATAAGGTCTTATTAATTATTTTCTAAACCTCTTCCTCCTTTGAGGAGAGGGAAAGATGTCTCACGTGTTTTCAGACTGCTTTTTTTAAATGTCTTTGCTGCAGTAACTCAGTGGTTGTGTAGGTTCTACTGAGGAGGAATAATACACCTTGAGATTCCCTCCCACAGGTTCCCTCCCCTCAGTCCTCTACGTTGGACACAACCTTCCCATTCTCCCGTATCCATTTTCTCAGGCTCCAACCTTCTTCCTAGTTTACCTGTATTCATCAGAATATATATTTATACATTAAATTGTACATTGGAAATGATTGTTGACTGTGGGTAACATGTATGGAGACCACCAGGGAGCCTGTAAAGCCTTCATCACCTCCCCCTTTTCCCAAATTGTCTTTACCACATATATTAAGGTGTGTACCAGATAATTATCACTTTTGATTATTATACCAGCCATCAATAATGGCTCAGAATAATGGCCTCCTGCTTAAGTGGATAGTACTTCATGCCTGGCCTGAAATCAGATTTTGGGTGTCGCTCTCCTCATCGGTCCTACGTCATATTTATGCGCAGTCCACAGAGAAGTGGGCATCTCAGACAGCTCAGCCATGTCGACAGATGGAACATTAGACCCCATGGTGTCTGTGTTTTGATTAAACATACGTTGTATCACTCTCTTTTTACTATTATTAATGTACATTTTGTTTTATATACATTGCCTTTTACACTGTACCGGTTCACAGGATCCTCTGTAGGCCTCAATTCAGGAAGCAGAGTCCGCATGCTCAGCCAACCAGCCACGTCCTTCACTCCATTCCAACATGCAGAAACTCCCCCTTGAACAACTCAGATTGTGTGGAAGACAGAGAAACAGAGACAGCAGCAGCATTCTCGGCCTGATAAATGTATATGGCAGCACCACTAGAAACTAAACTGAGTGACTCTTGAGTCAACCAAAAATGGAACATATTTACCTTTTAATAGTTAATTAATATGACTTATGGTCATTTTCTAAAACCTTAATTTTCATTCAAATATATATGTTTGTGTGTCTGTGTTCCTAACTTCTAATGTGTGTATTGCATAAACAGGCTTGTCGCCACCTTAACGCGGTGAAGGAGTTTGAGTGGCTCAATGATCCTGGGAGCTATGTTGTCCGGGGCATCTGCCCCTGGTAGGGTCTCCCAAGGCAAACAGGTCTCGGGGGAGAGCCCAGACTAAGAGCGGTTCAAAAAACCCTGATGAATAGCAGCACACGGAATGTAGCTACCTCGCCCGGACCAGGGAAACCGGGGCACCCTCCCGAAGCCAGACCCGGGAGGCGAGCTCGTCGGCGAGCGTCTGGTGGCCGGGCTTTCGCCCATGGGGCCCGGTCGGGCTCAGCCCGAAGAAACATCATGGTGCAGCCACCCTGTGGACCCACCACCCGCAGGGACAGACATCGGGGTCGGGTGCTATGTAGACCGGGCGGCGGGCCGGGCAGGGGGCCTGGGCGAGCCGATCGCCGGCGACATAGACTAGCTCTAGGGACGTGGAACGTCACCTCGCTAGCGGGGAAGGAGCCGGAGCTGGTGAGGGAGGTGGAGCGTTACCAGCTAGATATAGTTGGGCTCACCTCCACGCACAGCGCTGGCTCTGGAACCAAACTCCTGGAGAAGGGTTGGACTTTGTTCTTTTCTGGAGTCGCCCAGGGTGAGAGGCGCCGGGCGGGAGTGGGGATACTCACGAGTCCCCGGCTGAGCGCCGCCGTGTTGGAGTTTTCCCCGGAGAACGAGAGGGTCGCCTCCCTGCGCCTACGGGTTGCGGGGAGTAAGGCTCTGACTGTTGTTTGTGCTTATGCACCAAACAGCATTTCGGAGTATCCGGCCTTCTTGGAGTTGGTGGGAGGGGTCCTGGAAAGGGCGCCGCCTGCCGACTCCATAGTTCTCCTGGGAGACTTCAACGCTCACGTGGGCGACGACAGAGAAACCTGGCGGGGAGTGATTGGGAGGAACGGCTTGCCTGATCTGAACCCGAGCGGTGTTTCGTTGTTGGACTTCTGTGCTAGCCACAGTTTGTCCATAACAAACACCATGTTTGAACATAAGGTGGCTCATAAGTGTACCTGGTACCAGAGCACCTTAGGCCGGAGATCAATGATCGACTTCGTAATCGTATCATCTGATCTGCGGCCGTATGTTTTGGACACTCGGGTGAAGAGAGGAGCAGAGCTGTCAACTGATCACCACCTGGTGGTGAGTTGGATCAGATGGCGGGGGAGTCGGCCAGAAAGACCTGGCAAGCCCAAACGTGTAGTGAGGGTGAACTGGGAACGTCTGGCGGAGGATCCTGTCCGGGAGGTCTTCAACTCCCACCTCCGGAAGGACTTCTCACACATCCCGAGGGAGGTTGGGGACATGGAATCCGAGTGGATCATGTTCAAAGCCTCTATTGTGGACGTGGCCGCTAGGAGCTGTGGTCGGAAGGTCATCGGTGCCTGTCGTGGCGGCAACCCGAGAACCCGGTGGTGGACACCGGGGGTGAGGGAAGCCGTCAAGCTGAAGAAGGAGGCCTTTCGGGCTTGGTTGGCCCAGGGGTCTCCTGAAGCAGCTGACAGGTACAGGCAGGCCAGAAGGACTGCAGCTGCGGTGGTCACGGATGCTAAAACTCGGGCATGGGAGGAGTTCGGGGAGGCCATGGAGAAGGACTTTCTGTTGGCCTCAAGGAGGTTCTGGCAAACCATCCGACGACTCAGGAAGGGAAAGCAGGGCCTTCCCCAGGCTGTTATCAGCGGGGGAGGGTTGCTGCTGACCCAGACAGAGGATATCGTCGGGCGGTGGAAGGAGCACTTTGAGGAACTCCTAAACCCGGTCAACATGTCCCCTGAACAGGGGGCAGCGCCTGAAGACTTGGGGTTGGATGAACCCATATCCCTGGCAGAGGCCACTAAGGTAGTCAAAAAGCTCCTTGGTGGAAAGGCGCCGGGGGTGGATGAAATCCGCCCTGAGATGCTGAAGGCGCTGGACTTTGTTGGGCTGTCTTGGCTGACACGCCTCTTCAATGTCGCATGGGGGTCGGGCACAGTGCCCATGGACTGGCAGACCGGGGTGGTGGTTCCCATCTTCAAGAAGGGGGACCGGAGAGTGTGCTTGAATTATCGGGGTATCACACTACTCAGCCTCCCGGGAAAAGCTTATGCCAGGGTGCTGGAACGGAGGCTCCGACCGTTTGTCGAACCTCGGATTCAAGAAGAACAGTGCGGGTTTCGTCCTGGTCGTGGAACAGTGGACCAGCTCTTTACCCTTGCAAGGATACTGGAGGGGTCCTGGGAGTTTGCCCAACCAGTCTACATGTGCTTTGTGGACTTGGAGAAGGCTTTCGACCGGGTCCCTCGGGGCTTTTTGTGGGGGGTGCTGCGGGAGTATGGTGTGCCGGACCCGTTGCAACGGGCCATCCGGTCTCTGTACGCCTGCAGTAGGAGCTGTGTTCGTATCCTCGGCAGTAAGTCAGATACGTTCCCGGTGGGTGTTGGCCTCCGCCAGGGCTGCCCTTTATCACCGGTCCTGTTCGTGACTTTCATGGACAGGATATCTAGGCGCAGCCGTGGGGCGGAGAATGTCAGGTTCGGGGATCTCAGGATAGCCTCTCTGCTGTTTGCAGATGATGTGGTCCTGTTTGCCTCCTCGGACCATGACCTCCAGCATTCACTGGGGCGTTTTGCAGCCGAGTGTGAAGCGGCGGGGATGAGAGTCAGCACCACGAAATCTGAGGCCATGGTGCTCTGCCGGAAACCGGTGGATTGCTCCCTCCGGGTGGGGACAGAGTGCCTACCACAAGCGAAGGAGTTCAAGTATCTCGGGGTCTTGTTCACGAGTGAGGGTAAAATGGAGCGGGAGATCGACAGGCGTATCGGTGCGGCTGCAGCAGTAAAGCAGGCGTTGCACCGGGCCGTCTTGGTGAAGAAGGAGCTGAGCCGGAAGGCGAAGCTCTCAATTTACTGGTCGGTCTACGTCCCAACCCTCACCTATGGTCACGAGCTTTGGATCGTGTCCGAAAGAACGAGGTTGCGGATACAAGCGGCCGAAATGAGTTTTCTCCGTAGAGTGGCCGGTCTCAGCCTTAGAGATAGGGTAAGGAGCTCGGACATCAGGAGGGAGCTTGAAGTCGAGCCGCTACTCCTTCGTGTCGAAAGGAGTCAGCTGAGGTGGTTCAGCATCTAATTAGGATACCTCCAGGACGCCTCCCTTTAGAGGTTTTCCAGGCACGTCCAACTGGTAGGAGGCCCCGGGGAAGACCCAGGACACGCTGGAGGGATTATATCTCCCAGCTGGCCTGGGAACGCCTCGGGATCCCTCAGAATGAGCTGGTAGATGTTGCGGGTGAGAGGGAAGTCTGGGTCATCCTGCTTGACCTGCTGCCTCCGCGACCCGACCCCGGATAAGCGGTGGAAAATGGATGGATGGATGGATGTTAACTATACTAATATTTACTGCAATTACATGAGTTGCCTGAGCTAGGTTATTTTCAGCTTTAAGATCTTAAAATGATTAAGCTACATTATTTAGAATTTTTAAGGCAATCGGTTTCCTGACTTTTTTCAAGTAAAGTTAACTTATTATATTTTACAGTGTACAGTAAGTTACTTGTCAATGGCTGCCAGTTATTTACTGTGAATTTCACACTGTGTGTCTTACAGTGTGTGCAGGGTTCACACACGTCCACTGACCATATACTGTCTCTAGTGCACTGATTGTATGCACACTACTAAGCAACACATACTTAACCTTGAAGATATCTATTATGGGCACAGCTTGATTTTAGTTGTGTCAGTTGTGCCCTCCCCCTTCCTCGTGTGTCACCTGTCTGATTGCCTTCCCAATTGTTTCCACCTGTTCCCCATTACCCTCATGTGCTTATAGTCTGCGTCTCCCCTTTGTCTTGTGCCAAAGTGTTTCATCTCTTGTCGGACTACCAAAGCCAAACCCATAGTCGTGATCCAAGCCTTAGCGTGTGCGTAAGTTTTTCCTGCCTCGAAAAGAGCGATTTCTGTTGAACTTTCTTAGTCTAGTCTTTTTCCCGCAGATATTAGTTTAGCTCTTTTTGTTTGTCAGCCTCCCTTGGGGAGAGAGTCTCAGTTCCGAGTTCTGTTGAAGTTAATGTTTTGTAGCTTTTGAGTTTCCTCAGGAGTGATTTTGATTTACCTTTTGCTCTCATTAAAAGTCTGCTCACTGACACCTCAGCGTTTGAGTCCTGCTTCGAGTCTCGGCCTGACAAAACAAAGATGTAATTACTGAAACATAGGGATATTCTACATAACATTAGAGAAATATTTAAATATATTAATATGTAAACCCTGAACTCTGTTTCATTCTAATGTTTGTTTGTGAGGGTGTACATTAATGCAATGACCTATATCACAGATATTGTTGTAATACTTTCAATATTGTTTTATTTAAAAAGAAAAACTGGACATATTTGCTATGAAATAGGATTAGCCATAGCCTATTTCTAGTCAGTAACGGTATTCAGGGAAATAATAAAGGTCGTGCTGAGGGTCCAGTGAAAATGCTGCAGCAGAAACGTGTATAGACGACAAAGACAATTTTAATTAATCTGATCACTACTAGGGCTTTTGAAAATCAACTGATATATTTAAGCAATAAGGTTCGAGAGGCAGTACTGTATGGTACATTAATGTACCGGTCAAGGGTGTTGTTAGGCCGGCCGTCAAATCCTTGAACAGTACATTATTGAAGATACAGTACTGCCTTGAGTACCGTATTGCTTTCATAATACGGCCGGCAACATAATAAGTAAATAGTAAGCTAGTTGTAGTCACCAAAAGTTGTGTGTCACGTTTAATTAGCAGAGAGAAAATAGTCCCCGTACGTGTGGCTGTTGCTATGCAACAGACAAACAACATTGGGAACATCACGTTTGTTGGCCTAGCTAGATCTCGCACCAGCTCATTCATTCACAATGCTCATTTTATCCATCCATCCATTTTTGTCCGCTTATCTGGGGTCGGGTCGCGGTGGGACCTGCCCGAACCACCTCAGCTGACTCCTTTCGACACGAAGGAGTAGCGGCTAGCTCCCTGATGTCCAAGCTCCTTACCCTATCTCTAAGGCTGAGCCCTGCCACTCTACGGAGGAACTAATTTCGTCCTCTTGTATCAGAGACCTCGTTCTTTCGGTCACGACCCAAAGTTCGTGAGGGTTGGGACGTAGACCAACCGGTAAATTGAGAGTTGAACCGGAAGACGAAGCTCTCAATTTACCCGTCGTTTTACTGCCGCAGCCACACCGATCCGCCTGTCGATCTCCCGCTCCTGCTCATTATAAAAGTTGCCATTAAAATAATAAAATGACAATGGGACACCTTTAATAAAATAATATTGAATTTAAACCTAAATCATACCCAATGCCTACGAAGCACTTATGATTAACACTCAGGTAAATGTAACTACAGTACTTTATGGCTCAATAAAGTACACCCCGTGACTCACTCTCTATTCAATCAGAATGCTTGATTTCATCTACCCGTATTATAATGGTGTGTAATAACTTCATTGTGAGGAGTAACACTACATCCTCAAGAAACCACTTGAGGCTTTTTGATGAATCTCTAACTGAAGAACTTTTTTTTATCTATTTAAGACCCAATCTCCCACACTGCAGAGATAATTGATTGCTTTTGGAATTCTCAAAAAACTTCAATACCAATCAAATTAGGTTGTACATAAAACTAGTGTGTTCTTTTCCTAGTTTTTATTTATTCAGGGAACAATTATTTAAATTTAGACTTGTATTGATGGATTTACGGTATTTGGTGTAGCGTTGAGTTCCTTATTAATATGCTGAAATGCTTACACACTATTATTATTTTTGTGCGACAGACATCGACTTTCCTCTGCAGTGCAGTGTCGGAGTGACTGTGTTTGTAGCGTATTGAAATTGTGAGTGTACAGCCATTTGAGGCTCTGGTCTTTTACCTGCCATGCATGGCAGAGCAAGGCAATTGAACACCAGAGGCAACGGTCACTCAGTCTGCTTGTGGAACTCAAATGTCAGGCAGCAAAGACACCGACAGCTATTAAATAATGTAAAAGCAGTGTGCGTTTGTTTGGCTCGGGAGATGTGGCCACCGAATCATTGCTGTGGAAGCTGTTGGCCGGCTGACTTCAATGAGACAATCAAAAGCAACATTGCAACTTCCTTAGCTTACTTTTGCAATTTCAAAAGTCACGACACTGGTGGTGGTGAAGAAGAGAGTTGCTGCAACCTGATGATGAATGAGGAGTATGACTGCCTGCTGACTGGAGGTGACTGGGGTGGAGGAGGGTCGCATCGGTTTGACCTGAAATGACAACTGAGGACAGCAGAGCAGAGAACCCCTTTAAAGTTTTACAGCAACAATATGATTGGCTTAGAGACACAGCACTGCATCTGGTTGATTGCTTAAAAGTGGACGCCCCCCACCCCAGATCAGCTGATAGTGTGATCGCTGGGAGAAAAGACAGACATTTATGAATAACCCGTGGTGTCAAGAAAGTCTTCCTTCCTGAACTACCGCATAAGCTCCATTATTGCCTTGTTTTCTGCTGTAAGCTCAACTTAATGTATTTATATAAGTCACATCATAAAATAATCTCGAGACCCTCATGTGGAGCAGATCTAGACCTACTCTCTAATTCACAGGGACCCGATATTACAGTGAGTTTTTTTTTTTGCCTCAACTTAGCTACGACCGCGTTAGTTTTATTCTCAAAATATAACCGTAACATTTCACCCTAATGATGTGACCTTAAATGGCATGTGAAAAGCCTGTTTCACAACGTGTATCATGACGTGTGGAAAAAGTAATGTGCTGTTTGTACATCTTCCTATGAGATCACGTTGTTTGTTATTGTACATATTTGCTTGTATTAATAAAGTTATCCATACATCTATCATTTCCCATTTATATACAAGAGGAACAACTGATATTGTTGAATAAAATGTTTTGTATCTATGTAGCTGTACACGTATTTAGCCCAGGCACATCCAACTGGCATGGACTGGGACGGACTTGTTGTTTTATCAGTTTACACTATGTTATACAAACTGTGCTTAAGTGGAGACTTAAGAAAAACTAAATTCACAAAAATAGTGTGGTGTAAGGTTTAATAGTATTTTCATTTTTTCCCATGGATAATGGTAAACATGTTTATGCACTGCAGTGACTCTAAGGACTGATAACCAGGAGATGGGTTGAGTTCAGAAAGTGAAATGCTCCTTCACTGGACTATTTCTGACTCCATGAAAGATGAATCGGCTGCTGGAGAGCTCGTAGCCCAAATGAATTCCTTCGTCACCCTCACCATCCACATCAACAGTCGGCTCCAGGAATGCAAATGGGAGCAAAGCCTGGGTGCCAACTCTCCATGCTCATCATCACTTCCCCATTTGCCATGTTTTTGAGGACCTGAATGACTGATTTTTCTCAAGACTGAACATTGGTGCCATATGTGGAACAGTCTTCATGACTGCTAAGCATCTGTTTGTCAAGGAAGATTAGTGTGAATTCTAGGTCCCAGTGTTGATCCTGGGTTTCACTGCTGGCAGTATCCTGATGGATCTCTCCGACCAGAAGCTCCACCACTTGGCCTTTTTACTCTTGCAAACTGTTCCCGGCGGAATGGATTTTAGACATCAGCAACCTGGAACTGTCAAAATCCTTAACCCCTGCAAGACCATGTCCTTGAGCTTCACCGTGTCCTCTGCACCCCGACCTTTAACAGAAGACAGACCAATCGACAGACAGTCGGTTTGGCTGTCCAGGGATCTTCCTCTGGGCGTGGGGGAAATTTGTTCTGTTTTGTGTCTCCCCTCCCCATCAGCAAAGCTTGATTTATGTCGTCAATTTATCATAGTCTACTAACTCGTGTCATTTCAGACCCGCCCACTCCCTCTAGCTCACCTGTTCCTGCTTACCTCATCAACCCTGCAGTATATGTATGTATGTATGTATGTATGTATGTATATACACCACCATGACATGAGAGGCCAGTATGTAAAGTGACCTCTCTGCCTAATTTGCAAAAGACAGAGTGCAGAGAGACTTGACAAGGGTTAGCTGTGCACTGAATGGAAAGGCAGTTGAAGTATTAGTGCGGGAGGCAGGCATGGCAGAGAGCAGGTCAGGCAGAGAGAGATGTAGTCAGTGGTGCTTTGGTTAGAGATCCTCTGTGATAAGACAGCAGCATCAGCATTCCCCATCCTCTGCCTCCACCGTCACTCCATTTCAATCCTGCCTCCAATCCATCTCTCTACCTGTATCCCCACTGGGTTTTTTCTCTATCTTGTGAACACACACACACACACACACACACACACACACACACACACAGACGTGGACAGCCCTCTCTCTCTGTGGTGAACTAGATGCTATTGATTGAATCTGAGGAGATGTCTGAGGAGGAGAGTACTGTTCAGGGCATGGGGAATAGACTACCCTCAGCTCTCAGCTAATAGATGGCACAGATTGCCCTGGTGTTGGTGTGTGTGTGTGTGTGTGTGTGTGTGTGTGTGTGTGTGTGTGTGTGTGTGTGTGTGTGTGTGTGTGTCTGCCTGTGTGTGTGATCATACAGATTGCATGGTGCAAGCTGTTAGGCAGAAGCCTGTCTTTTCCCAGGCTCCATTGACTGCAGCGCAGCGTGGAAATGCTTCAAACTGGATGATAGGGCCGATAACAGGCCTGATGTGCCTGAATGAGCCCCGCCGGAGCCCAGCGAGCAGGGAAATACGATTTGGTAAATAGTGATAGTTACTTGTGTGAGACAAATAGCCCATTTGGTCAATAATCAAGGCATCTGCTGGGCAAAAAAAGGTAGGAGCCAAAATGGCATAAGATGCACGAATAGGTGGATCAACAAATGAAAGAACACATGCTTTTGGCAGACTTGTAAAAATGATACATGTGTTTTGTTTATCACAAAAATAGAGTGAGGTCAGTCCCTTTCAAACAAAGGAGATTGTACATCCTCTTGTCCGACTTCTAAAGACAAAATGTGTTTACCTGCTCTGAAAGGCCTCACCTGAAGGAGGGATGTAAAGCCTCTTATCATAGCTACATTATGATGTGTTATAAACCATTTATAAATGCTAAAATGGACTTGAAGTTAAGTTTTTCAGAACTTCTTTTAGGCAGAATTGTTCAAGATAACAGATTAACCCGTTTAAAAGCACTGCCTACTGACCAATTAAAATGGATCGCCCAGTAGAATGGATCGTCAGATAATATAACATAAATACAAAGAAGTCCTAATCCATACGACAGGCAACATTTAAAATGCAGGAAGGACAGCTGTCAGTAAATCACTGACTGTGTGAATGTGTCTAAATTAACAGATTGATAATATCAATGCTTCATCTAGACTTCTAGAGCACAATAGATCGGACTTGTACATGTTTGTGATTGATCAGATGCTGCAAAGCCTGCCCCTTTATGTGAACAGGCTTACAATTGAGAAACCCTGTTAGATCAATTCAAGTTCACATCCTGCATTCTCTAAAGTCACTGAAGCCTTAGCATCAAAAAGGACTCAAGCCATAAATTAAACCTAAAAAAACAGATCATAATAGCACACTGAAGCAGGTGACCTTCCAGTATGGTTTGTACAGTTAAATTATGAAATAAAACATACAGAAAACTGCTATACAAATGATTACAACAACTAACTGTGGCTCCATTTATTGTAAAAACGCTCTGCATTTGTCCTCTTGTGAAAAACTCCCAGTGTAACCTAACTGTCTTTCTTTTCCCTCCAGCATCAGCACAGCACTCTGTTCGCCTTGCTGCAGTGCCTGCCATTAATACCCGTCAGCCAGGCTTGCTCCCACATCATATTTCTGCTGTTCTGCTGGAATATATGGAGTGCCTGTTCATGCAGCACTCAGGAAGCCATGCATAATTCACTACAAAACAGGAAGCACCATTTGTGTTCTGAGCCCTCTGAGCACAAACATAATCCTAGTCTACTCACACTGTGACCTCACATCCACAGAACGTACAGTGACCTTGATGTTTGACTTTTGATCAGCAAAATCTCATCACTTCAGCCGTATGTCCAGCTGGACGTTTGTGACAAATTTGAAGAAATTCCCTCCATGCATTCCAGAGATATTGCATTTACAAGAATGGGACGGACAGAAAGACGGATGATATTGTAGAGATAAGATAAGGTAAATAATAAGGTAAAATAAGAAAACGATAAGATAAGGTAAGCTGAAAGATACGATATAAGATAAGATAAGGCAAGTTAAACTAAACGATAAGATAAAGGATAGGATAAGATAAGCTAAGATATCAGATAAGGTAAGATAAACAATAAGATAAGATAAAAGATAATATAAGATCAAAGATAATATAAGATCAAATCGATAAAAGATAAGACATGCTTTATTGTCCTCAAGAAACCTTTCTTGAACACATAATAAATAACATAGTTTATTCAATCCGACTGTAACCAGTCCTAATGCGCGTGCACACACACACACACACACACACACACACACACACACACACACACACACACACACAGGGCCTAAACAGTTTGGCAAACATCAGATTCAAGACGAACAGTGTGGGTTCCATCCTGGTCGTGGAACAGTGGACCAGCTCTTTACCCTCGCAAGGATACTGGAGAGGTCCTGGGAGTTTGCCCAACCAGTCTACATGTGCTTTGTAGACTTGGAGAAAGCTTTCGACCGGTTCCCTAGGGTTTTTTTGTGGGGGGTTCTGCGGGAGTATGGTGTGCCGGACCCATTGCAACGGGCCATCCGGTCTCTGTACGCCTGCAGTAGGAGCTGTGTTCCTATTCTCAGTAATAATAATAATAATACTTTTATTTTGTATAGCGCTTTTCAAAGTACACAAAGACGCTTCACATAAATTTGAGACAAATGGATCAAAAACAAAACACAGAAAGACAATGGAACAAACAAAACTAACAAACAACATCCCCAGCACAAAAGAAAACTGGGGAAGCCACGCAGAACGAGTCCTGTAGTGGAGGGCAGGGTGCAGGGTTTAGCAGGTGAAGGGTAGAGTGGAGGGATTAGCAGGTGAAGGGTAGGGAGCAGGGGTTAGCAGATGAAGGGTAGGGAGCAGGGGTTAGCAGGTGAAGGCAAGTTTAAAGAGGTGAGTTTTTAAGGCTTTTTTAAATAATGAAAGGGTGGGAGCCTGACGGATGTGGATGGGGAGGGCATTCCAGAGGTGGGTGCAGCAGCTGAGAAGGCCCGGTCACCCCAGGTCCGACGCTTGGTCCTGATGATCTTCAGAGTGTTCGCATCGGCGGACCTGGGGCAACGGGTTGGGGCATCAAGGGGGAGGAGGTCTGAAAGGTAGGGCGGGGCCAGATTGTTTAGGGCTTTGTAGGTGGTGAGCAACATTTTAAAGTCAATCTTATATTTGATCGGGAGCCAATGGAGGTTGCGTAGGACCGGGTTGATATGTTCATAGCGCTGGGTGGAGGTGAGCAGGCGGGCGGCAGAGTTCTGAACATATTGGAGTTTGTTGATATTTTTGTTGGGAGAGCCGTAGAGGATGCTATTGCAGTAATCAAGTCTGGAGGTTATGAGGGCATGGATGAGAATTTCGGTGGTGGCAGAGGATATGGAGGGTCGAAGGCATGCAATGTTCCTGAGGTAAAAGAAGGCAGTTTTGGTGGTTGGCATTGGGTAGGAAAGAAAGGGTGGGGTCAAGAATGATACCGAGGTTGCGGATCTGGGTGGAGGGGGTGACGATGGAGCCATCAATGTTTAGAGAGAAGGTCTGGGCTGAGCGGGTAAGGGAGTTTGGGCTGATGATGAGTAATTCAGATTTATTGCAGTTGAGTTTGAGAAAGTTCTGTTGCATCCATGATTTTATTTCAGTGAGACAGGTGGTGAGAGTGGAGTGGGTGACTGAGGTGATGGTTTTGGAGGAGAAATAGAGTTGGGTGTCGTCAGTGTAGCAGTGGAAATCGAGACCATGACGACGGATAATTTGTCCAATGGGAAGGATGTAAATGATGAAGAGGAGGGGACCAAGCACGGAACCTTGGGGGACACCATGGGTAACTGGGGAAGTGGAGAATTTACAGTTATTTATGCTAATAAATTTATGTCGATCTGAAAGATAGGAGGTGAACCAGGAGAGGGCAGTGCCAGTTATACCAAGGGAGTACTGGAGACGTGAGAGGAGGATGGAGTGGTTGATAGTGTCGAAGGCGGCGCTGAGGTCAATAAGGATGAGGATGGTGAGGAAGCCAGATTCAACAGAGAGAAGAATGTCATTTGTGATTTTCAGTAGGGCGGTTTCTGTGCTGTGTTTTGAACGAAAGCCGGATTGGAAGGATTGGTAGAGATTATGGAGATTGAGGTGGGACTTGAGTTGTGATGCAACAGCTCTCTCAAGGATTTTGGACAGGTAGGGGAGGTTGGAGATGGGCCTGTAGTTGTTGAGGATGTCAGGGTCAAGACCATGTTTTTTTAGCACAGGGGTGACAGCAGCAAGCTTGAGTGGAGGGGGTATGAGACCAGAGGACAGTGAGGAGTTGATGTTTGTGATGAGAGGAGAGAGGAGGGGAGGCAGGCCTTGACTAAGGAAGAGGGGAGGGGGTCAAGGGCACAGGTGGAGGTCTTCATGCTGGAGACTATGGAGGAGAGGTCCATTTCAGTGATTGAACTGACGGATGAGAGTGAGTATCTTGGAAGTAGGGGAGGGTCTACTTCATGTTGAGGGCTGGGGTCATGTTGAGGGCTGGGAATGGTGGTAGTGGACGGTGCAGCCAGCTGGTTGTGTATTGCGGTGATTTTATCATTGAAGAAGGATAGAAATGAGTTACAGTTACTGGTGGTGAAGGAGGTGGAGATGGTGTCTATGGGCTTGAGGAGTTTGTTGATGGTGGAGAAAAGCATTTTAGGGTTGTTGGAGCCAGATTGGATGATGGAGGAGTAGTGAGAGGAGCGAGCGGTGTTAATGGCATCTTTATAGTGTAGTTGGTGGAGTTTGAAGGCATCAAGGTGAACAGTGAGTCCAGTTTTTTTAGCAAGACGTTCTAATTGACGGCCCTGCACTTTAAGGTGGTAAGTCAGTCGTGTTCCCGGTGGGTGTTGGCCTCCGCCAGGGCTGCCCTTTATCACCGGTCCTGTTTGTGACTTTCATGGACAGGATATCTAGGCGCAGCCGGGGAGCGGAGAACGTCAGGTTCGGGGATCTCGGGATCTGGGATCCCCCCCATCCCCCCGAAAGCTGTAATCCTAGGGGAAAGTAGTTCATACTAATTCTACCCTCTGATTCCAGTTCCTTTATTGTGGTCTTTCTCTGCTGACGTTCATTCATTAAGGCTCTGTAGTTAAATGTATAACCATCTAATACCAGCCCAGGGTTAAGCATATTCATCAAACTATACCGACCTTGGAGTGTTACATGAGCCAGTATCATTTTATTCCATGTGTCCATCCAGGCAAATTGGTGGATCCAAATGTTATTAAAAAAAAACATGTTTGATGTAATGTATTTGGAATCATCCAAAATAATGTTAAGTGTATGGGTATTTTTCCAAGTAGGCCACTGGTCAATATGTGCGATGCATTGAGTGGGCAGCACACCGTGTACTGAGGGGGCCAAATTTATATGTAAATCCTTCTGTGTGCATTTGTAAATCCAATATATTTGTGAATCATTCTGTGTGCATTTGTGAATTGTTCTGTGTTCATTTATGAATCTTTCCATTTGCATTTGTGAGTCTGTGTGCATTTGTAATTATGAGACAGATCTGACCCCACATTCCCAGTCCACTTTTTCAGTCTTCCCCTGCATGACATTATTTGTTACATGTAGACAGGTGCAGATGTGGATGGAATTTCATTTTTTAAACCATTATTGAGGCAGAATCGTTTTCACTGAGTTGCTTAATGCCATTTGTTCTATTCAGAGATGTTTCCTTTTCATTCTTCTGTCATTATGCAGCTGCTAAAACTGTTCTTCTGGATATTTTCTCTATAATGTCCTCAAATCAATATCAACAGATGCAAGTTTCCCTCCAGTGTATGTCACAGCTAAATCTTTTTGACATTTTTATGAAGCGCAGCTCCACATCACAAGCAGCAGCCTTCAAATTGAATATTGATTTTAATGATCTGTTCTTTTGGGCCGCAAGAGTTTGAATCTTAATAAATCGTAGAGCAATGTGGCACATTCTCAATTTCAAGAAAACTTTATACGCAGCCCTTGGGAAATTCAATGGTAATGTGATAGATTTGTTGGGTTCCTCATTTGTGAAACAGATTCCAATGAACCTTTTAAAGCGTGGGGAATCTTTTTGTAAATTTGTCTCAATGTCTCTGGGGTAGCAGTCTACTTTATGGTGGGGCTGTAATCTCAATTAAATATGAACTCTTCAAATGAAGTGTACTGCTGCACAGAGGATAGGACTTACTGGTACAACATATCAAGCCTTCTTTCATTAAAGGTGGCCTAATATTACTCAATTAACATGTTCCCTCTGCCAAAGCCCTTGAGTCAGTAGGCGCACAGAAATTAGAAGACATCTGAAGGGGAGAACATCATTAATTATTTTTTCCTGAAATGTAATTATTATGTGCAGTTTTCGTTATGGGTAGACTTCAGTATGATATTGTCAGAATACAATGTTATTAAGGGGATGTGAAACCAGCAGAAGCAGCCAGGTTCAATTCCAGGACCTTCTTATGAGACAACAGTGTGAACTCTGACCCCAATTCTGTCTCTACAAAATTCTGCCACACACACCTGCTGAGCCGAATTAATTTGGACCAAAATGTGATTTCCTTCAAATTATGTCAACAGGCGTGATGTGGTGACACTATCAACGCAAGCTCGTCCAGGTGCTCTCAGCGCTGACCTCATGTTCTTACATCATAGACACTGTGTAAAAAAGACCTATATTGGCAGGGAAAGCCCTGCCAGACGGTTTCTTAAAAGCCTGGAGTCATTCATCACTCAGACCGGCTGCAGCTAGACTTTATTCATTGTTAGTTTTTTTTTAATATCAGTTACAGGCGGGAACGACATTGGGAGCATTTCAATTGCCTCTCGACGGCTCTCAACATGGCAGCGGCTGAGGGGGAGCCGGAAGGAGAGTGACAATGCTGTCCATGACAATGCTGTCGGTCAAGAGGACGTGCACAAACCCATTGTGTGTCTTATGCCATCTTTAGGGTGGACAGGTCATAATAAGGAGGAGGTAGCAGGCCAACCATAGACGCCACATATAAGTGGAATCACCTGAAAGCTGGGAACCTGAAGATAATTGAATAATAATTTAAGATAAAGCTCAGTAGTGTGTGTCAAGTAGTTCTAGTCAAACCTTATTTTGTTTTGACGCTTATTCAGATGTTGAAAGTTTACAGTGTACAGAACTTTATAATAGACATATAAATCCATATCATATAATACTATGTCTTATAAAGTTGTGAGAGCATTACTGGGACAACAGCCAATGGTGTGTTGTTTTAAGTACTGGTAAGAAATTAAATGTGCATCAATGAGTTATCAAGATAATTAGGCATCATTTCCATTGCATGGAATTCTACTGTTTATCTGGTGCTGATGTGAGTGAAAAATAATCCTAAATCCAATCCCTTTTTGGTCCCAAAAAGGGATTGGATTTAGGATTTAGGATATTTACTTCTTCACATTACAAAGTAATTAACCAAATTGCTGTCTGGCACAGTTCTTTAATGACAAAATGCAAACACAGTTCATTAAAGGACCTCACCTCTTTGCTTTAAGAGCCAGGGTTAGCTTTTTGCTGGATAATCCACCCTGTGCAGCAGTCAAGCACTAGGACTGGCCAGACGTCCATGCCTGGCGAGGTACTGGTAACCTGATGTGTTCAGGTCTGATGCCCTGACCAATAGGCTGTCCTGACCCAAACCACTCAAGATTAATACCTAACCTTAACCAACTGTCTATCAACCAGCTATGCAGGGAGGGTTTTGTCAAGAAGAGCAGTGGGATTCATAATTGCACGTATGAGACGGACCTGGGTGTCATGTAAACCCCTATGCCCTATTACAAAATGCTCAGAGCAACTGAAGTTGTTTAAAGAGGGAGAAAGTCCACATATAACAGGCATGAACATAAACAGGGATTGCTGTGCGGGACCTATGTGATTCCAGTTAACATTGACTAATTTGCTCTAGTTTAGTTACATAACTTACGTAGCCTACTTAATGTCAGTGGCGTAACGAATATACTTATTTTACCTAATGTAGCCGCCTAATGAAATGTTCCTCCTAGGCTACTGTAGGGCTCGGTAGACTTAGTCCAGACCTGGACATTATACGGACCACAACCGGCTCGCGGGCTGTCCCAGTCCGGACATTTTCTGGTGTTATTTGAGACTTTTAGAGACGTTTCTGGTGTCTTGGAGACTGACATGAAAGCACGTATCGTTCTGCAGATGCTACAACATTGCCACCATGCTCTCTTATGGGAATGGCAACCACGGTGGGCAAGACTCAAAAGCAGACTCAGAGGCAAAACCGATGAAAAAAAACAAGGTTTACTGGCTGGCCAAAACACAGGAAAATCGCTGGTACTCTCAGAAACATTTCAGACGAACTGGCAACAGACAAGGGGTTGACACAGACTAAATACACAGGGGAACGAGGCACGGGTGGAACCAATGAGGGCGGGGCTTTCAATCACAGAGGAGGGCGGCACACAAGGAGGGAGGTGTCTGAAACGAGAGACAAGGTGAGTGACAGGCAACACAACAGAAAACAGACAGTGACTACCCAGAGGGTCTGGGTGTAACAGTATCACCCCCCTCCTCCCCCCCTCTGACGCCGGCAACTGAAGGCCCAGGTACATCAGGGCAACTTAGGCAAGGGAATGAAGTGGACCATCTTGGAGAATCGGTCCCTCGGACAAGGGAAGCCCTCTGACAAAGTCCAGAGAGATTTCCGACCAGGGGCGATGTGGGACTGGTAGCGGGCGGAGGGAGTTGGGGAGCCTTATTCCGTGCACACACCTGGCAGGCAGAAACATACTCCCCTACATCCCTCTCAATTGCGGGCCACCAGAAACGCTGCTTACTGACGAACATCGTCCTCTGAACCCCGGGGTGGCAGGAAATCCGAGAACAGTGGGCCCACTGGACGACCTGAGCTCGGAGAGAAGACGGGACAAACAGCCTGCTGGGGTGTCAACCATTAGGAACAGAAGCATTTGCGGCAGCCTGTCTCACCCTCTCCTCAATGTCCCACATGACGGCCCCAACCAGGCAGGAAGTGGGCAAAATGCATGGGGGAGGGTTTGGGGAGGCAACAGGGTCAGACAGCCCAGACAGAACGTCAGGTTTCACGTTCTTTGAGCCTGGGCGATACGATAAAGAAAAGTTAAACCTATTAACCTAGTCTTTTAGCTGTTTGTATATACACTGCTCAAAAAAAATAAAGGGAACACTTAAGCAACACATCCTAGATCTGAATGAATGAAATAGTCTTAAATACTTTGTTCTTTACATAGCTGAATGTGCTGACAATAAAATCACACAAAAATGATCAATGAAAATGAAATTTATTAACCCATGGAGGTGGATGGATGGATGGATGGATGGATGGATGGATGGATGGATGGAGGTCTGGATTTGGAGTCACACTCAAAATTGAAGTGGAAAAACACACTACAGGCTGATCCAACTTTGATGTAATGTCCTTAAAACAAGTCAAAATGAGGCTCAATAGTGTGTGCGGCCTCCACGTGCCTGTATGACCTCCCTACAACGCATGGGCATGCTCCTGATGAGGTGGCGGATGGTCTCCTGAGGGATCTCCTCCCAGACCTGGACTAAAGCATCCGCCAACTCCTGGACAGTCTGTGGTGCAACGTGGCGTTGGTGGATGGAGCGAGACATGATGTCCCAGATGTGCTCAATTGGATTCAGGTCTGCGGAACGGGCGGGCCAGTCTATAGCATCAATGCCTTCGTCTTGCAGGAACGGCTGACAAACTCAGCCACATGAGGTCTAGCATTGTCTTGCATTAGGAGGAACCCAGGGCCAACCGCATCGGCATATGGTCTCACAAGGGGTCTGAGGATCTCATGTCGGTACCAAATGGCAGTCAGGCTACCTCTGGCGAGCACATGGAGGGCTGTGCGGCCCTCCAAAGAAATGCCACCCCACACCATTACTGACCCACCGCCAAACCGGTCATGCTGGAGGATGTTGCAGGCAGCAGAACGTTCTCCACGGCGTCTCCAGACTGTGTTGAGAAATATCAAATGCTCTATGTTAATGTTTTATATTCATGATGTTAATGTTTTATATGTCTGTTGGGCAGGGAGCCCACCAGAGAAAAAACCTTCTTAGAGGCAAATAAGGAAATGAACAAACACATCTGTAATTCCTCTTATGTTGATCTTATGTTATCTTGCTGAATAACAGGATGTGCGTAGAGGAAGATCTTGCTGAAGAACAAGATGTGCGTAAGGGGAGAACTATGCTTCCCCTAGAGTAAACAAAGAGCGGCGGTCACGTTGACATGTATCAAGGAAACGATCCACATGCAATGTGGGCGTATGCTGGTGACGCTGCAGTTATGTAACTTCTCTGCGTACAAGATCTAATAAAAGACGAGCCACGGTAGTACGAGGGCAGAACTCACTGGGAAACTCTGACCGCATGGTCTGTGTTCGAGTGACCTCTCCTTCAGCTGAAGCTTGATAACTTGTATACTTGGTCTTGTGTCTTATTGTCCATTACAGAGAACCTGAAGAAGTCCGTACGTGGGTGTGCACGTAAGAAGCGCATCAATTGGGGGCTCGTCCGGGATTTATCTAAAGACGGCTTCTTCACGAATTAGTGGTCTCTTGGTCCAAAGGTGAAAAGACTCGTTGAACATCTGACGTCATAAAAAAGGGTGAGCAGACCATTCTTCTGCATTGAATACAACTAAATTTAAGGGTGTTCAACGTCTTAGTAACCCGCAGACTGCTAAAATAATGTATTTTCATTTCTGAGTGGACAATAAGAATTATTGTTATCACTAAAATCAGCGGTCCCACCGTGTAAAGTCTGAGTTTGGCAACTCCGCCTATTTCCTGACGAGGGATAAGGTTTTGCTGGGTCGTAAAAACCCAAAGAAGTAGGGCTCCTTTAAACCCTAATCCCCGAAACCCTAATCCCCCTAACCCTAATCCCCCTAAACCCTAATCCCCTAAACCCTAAATCCCTCTAACCCTAACCCGAACCTGACAGTCTGGGACCGGTAATAATCACAGGTTGAAGTCCTAGTTACAGGCTTGAGTCCTGGTAACCTCTTTTTTATAATCACAGGTTGAAGTCCTAGTTACAGGCTTGAGTCCTGGTAACCTCTTTTTTATAATCACAGGTTGAAGTCCTAGTTACAGGCTTGAGTCCTAGTAAAAAAAGAAAAAAAAGAAAAAAAAAGAAATAAAAAAAGAAAAAGCATGAATGAGATGTGTATGATTGCTGAATGACAACAATTGAAGCAGCAGTACTGCCCGAAACCTCACGGTGTCAACAAAAAGCAGTAGTCTGTTGAAGTAGATTGTGGCCATTCAGATAATAAAGCTCTGCTGATAACCATAAAAGTGTTCTTGGCAATCTGATAACATTCTTAGAAAGTTGTGGCAGTTTAATAAAGAAGTTGTGGCAGTTTAATAAAGTCCCTTAAACTAGTTTTGCAATTTAATAAAATCCCTGGCAGTTTGATAAAATTAAAAGTTGTATAATGGACGGGGAATTTGATAGGGAAATAGATGATGGAGGCTGGGGAGTTAAGGGTGGCTGTGGGCCGTATAAACCAGTAGAAAAACAGTTGCAAATAATGGAACATGCCGTAGCCAGAGTACACGGTAAAGGGAAAAAATCTGAGGAAGTGATGGTGCGCATGCGTGAGGAGGTAGAGAGGATCCTAACAGACCAAGCTGAGACCACGCAGTGCCAAGAGCCTCTGTCCAAAGTCTTTTGGACACAGGAAAGGAAAGCGAAGATAGAAGAAGGAGCCAGAGAAAGAAGAACCGAGGGTCAAAGTAGGTGACTGGGTCAGGGTTAAGGTTCACAAACGCAAGTGGACTGACCCCAGGTGGACTGGACCGTACGAAGTGAAGGAGGTTACGTCACACTCGGTCCAGGTCAGAGGTAAATCAGGCGCTCACTGGCATCACCTGACACATTGTGCCCCAGCTCCTAGCCCAAACAGAACACTCTAGGAAGTGCGTGCTGATTTAGCACAGAATATCAATTAGACAATGGAGGATTCATTTCCTCACTAAGAACAGAAGTGTGTTGTTTGTTTCAAAAGCATTGTATATGTCTCGGCTGCGACAAAATGGTGTGCTTTGTTTAAATCTACATGTATGTGTCATAGAAGAATCATAGATAATGTTAAATAGTTTGAAAAGTGTATGAATGCAACCACACACTGAACTTAACAATTTGGTGAACCTTACGTGATCTTTGTGGTGAGTTGTTGTTGACTGAGATGCTGAACTGCTGATACGCGTGGTAAATAGTGCACTGTACTAATTGTTGTGTGGTGTATCTGTTGTACAGGGTGATTACCTGTTGTGTGTCTTATGTGTGGAAGTGCTGTTTATTGCTAAAACTTAAAATAAGTGATATAGGCTCTAAGAGAAGGAGCCTTCCTCTGATTTATACGGTTAAAAGGATTTATGGAGTTTCCTCAGAAGTCAGGGTGAATAAGCCATAAAAGGGTTAAATGGTACTATACTATAAGTAATGCAGAAATTATATTTGGAAAAGGAGATAGAGGGAAAATTATTAATCATGGTTAATGGGAGTTGGCCCTCCACTGATAAAAGGTAAATAAGAGTGGTGTGGGTCCAGGGTTTTTTGTTTTTGTTTTGAGTGTGGCAGGTTCGTGTGCTGCAGGAAAAAGACTGACGATGCTCTCACACAGTTATGATTGACATATCATTTTTATTTAAGACTCAAAATATTAAGCCGGGCAAAGTGAGCTTTAAAAAAAAAAATAGAGAAAACTAAAATAAAACTACGTTGGTAGTGTTGTGCGATATAAACTTTGAATTAGATTAAAAGTATGTGTAAAAGTTGGAGCAGGGTCAAGCATGTGCAGCCAGTCTACTAAGTCTTATTGTAGGGATAAGAGGTATGTGGGAGGAGGACAGACAAACTGTCCAACAATGGGAAGAATGGATACAACTGGGGATTCCTGAGACAGGCAGTTTCAGCTGCAACAACTGGAGCAGCTCGGAGTGTGTGTGGAGCGGAGAGAGGAGGGGCAGCAGAAAGTAAGGAAAAATTAATTAAAAGAATGAGATTAATAATAAATAACATTAATGTGAATGGATGGAAAAAGAATGCACTGCTAAACCGTGTCCTTCTTTGTCCGAGGTACATGGTCACGAGGATCCTGATCTGGACTCCGTGCCGCCGCCATATGCTCTAAAGGGGGAAGCCGTCCAACCACCAGTCCGAAGAGGAAAAGAACCGACCCTTCACACGGAAAGCTGAGCTGGAACCATGCCAGGACACACCCAGAGCCTGCTTGCCCCACTCCGAACCCCAGGATGAGATAATGCCCATGGGGAGGAAAAGACATTGAAGACGTAAAGAATTATGTGACAAGCCCAAAGATAATCTGGTTGAGGTTGAAAGAACTCTTCTCTATTTTGTTGGAGAATACAGGCCAACCAGGCCACCTGATGAGCAGAAGGATCAAACTGGACATTGACAAAATTGCAGTTGTGTTTTTTTCGAACAAGATTTCCACCCAAAAGAGAAAAAAGGGGCGGCAGAGGAAAAACTGAGGGCCAGAGACTTTGACCCACATGAACCAGAGACTTTGTGTGCCACCTGTGGCAAAGCTGGACATCGGTGAAGGGACTGCCCACAAGCTCCGTGGAATAAAGACAGGACTGGTGGGAGGACCCGGCAACAATCCGACTGAGGGGAGCCGAAGGTGGCGGGACGGACCCCAGGGAGGGACCACGGGACGCACACACAGCTCAACACACAGGGTGAGCAAATTCTGATGGGGATTATGACAAGCCATCCATCCATCCATCCATTTTCCACCGCTTATCCGGGGTCGGGTCGCGGAGGCAGCAGGTCAAGCAGGATGACCCAGACTTCCCTCTCACCCGCAACATCTACCAGCTCATTCTGAGGGATCCCGAGGCGTTCCCAGGCCAGCTGGGAGATATAATCCCTCCAGCGTGTCCTGGGTCTTCCCCGGGGCCTCCTACCAGATGGACGTGCCTGGAAAACCTCTAAAGGGAGGCGTCCTGGAGGCATCCTAATTAGATGCCCGAACCACCTCAGCTGACTCCTTTCGACACGAAGGAGTAGCGGCTCAACTTCAAGCTTCCTCCTGATGTCCGAGCTCCTTACCCTATCTCTAAGGCTGAGCCCGGCCACTCTACGGAGGAAACTGATTTCGGCCGCTTGTATCCGCGACCTCGTTCTTTCGGACACGATCCAAAGCTCGTGACCATAGGTGAGGGTTGGGACGTAGACCGACCAGTAAATTGAGAGCTTCGCCTTCCGGCTCAGCTCCTTCTTCACCAAGACGGCCCGGTGCAACGCCTGCTTTACTGCTGCAGCCGCACCGATACGCCTGTCGATCTCCCGCTCCATTTTACCCTCACTCGTGAACAAGACCCCGAGATACTTGAACTCCTTCGCTTGTGGTAGGCACTCTGTCCCCACCCGGAGGGAGCAATCCACCGGTTTCCGGCAGAGCACCATGGCCTCAGATTTCGTGGTGCTGACTCTCATCCCCGCCGCTTCACACTCGGCTGCAAAACGCCCCAGTGAATGCTGGAGGTCATGGTCCGAGGAGGCAAACAGGACCACATCATCTGCAAACAGCAGAGAGGCTATCCTGAGATCCCCGAACCTGACATTCTCCGCCCCACGGCTGCGCCTAGATATCCTGTCCATGAAAGTCACGAACAGGACCGGTGATAAAGGGCAGCCCTGGCGGAGGCCAACACCCACCGGGAACGTATCTGACTTACTGCCGAGGATACGAACACAGCTCCTACTGCAGGCGTACAGAGACCGGATGGCCCGTTGCAACGGGTCCGGCACACCATACTCCCGCAGCACCCCCCACAAAAAGCCCCGAGGGACCCGGTCGAAAGCCTTCTCCAAGTCCACAAAGCACATGTAGACTGGTTGGGCAAACTCCCAGGACCCCTCCAGTATCCTTGCAAGGGTAAAGAGCTGGTCCACTGTTCCACGACCAGGACGAAACCCGCACTGTTCTTCTTGAATCCGAGGTTCGACAAACGGTCGGAGCCTCCGTTCCAGCACCCTGGCATAAGCTTTTCCCGGGAGGCTGAGTAGTGTGATACCCCGATAATTCAAGCACACTCTCCGGTCCCCCTTCTTGAAGATGGGAACCACCACCCCGGTCTGCCAGTCCATGGGCACTGTGCCCGACCCCCATGCGACATTGAAGAGGCGTGTCAGCCAAGACAGCCCAACAAAGTCCAGCGCCTTCAGCATCTCAGGGCGGATTTCATCCACCCCCGGCGCCTTGCCACCAAGGAGCTTTTTGACTACCTTAGTGGCCTCTGCCAGGGATATGGGTTCATCCAACCCCAAGTCTTCAGGCGCTGCCCCCTGTTCAGGGGACATGTTGACCGGGTTTAGGAGTTCCTCAAAGTGCTCCTTCCACCGCCCGACGATATCCTCTGTCTGGGTCAGCAGCAACCCTCCCCCGCTGATAACAGCCTGGGGAAGGCCCTGCTTTCCCTTCCTGAGTCGTCGGATGGTTTGCCAGAACCTCCTTGAGGCCAACAGAAAGTCCTTCTCCATGGCCTCCCCGAACTCCTCCCATGCCCGAGTTTTAGCATCCGTGACCACCGCAGCTGCAGTCCTTCTGGCCTGCCTGTACCTGTCAGCTGCTTCAGGAGACCCCTGGGCCAACCAAGCCCGAAAGGCCTCCTTCTTCAGCTTGACGGCTTCCCTCACCCCCGGTGTCCACCACCGGGTTCTCGGGTTGCCGCCACGACAGGCACCGATGACCTTCCGACCACAGCTCCTAGCGGCCGCGTCCACAATAGAGGCTTTGAACATGATCCACTCGGATTCCATGTCCCCAACCTCCCTCGGGATGTGTGAGAAGTCCTTCCGGAGGTGGGAGTTGAAGACCTCCCGGACAGGATCCTCCGCCAGACGTTCCCAGTTCACCCTCACTACACGTTTGGGCTTGCCAGGTCTTTCTGGCCGACTCCCCCGCCATCTGATCCAACTCACCACCAGGTGGTGATCAGTTGACAGCTCTGCTCCTCTCTTCACCCGAGTGTCCAAAACATACGGCCGCAGATCAGATGATACGATTACGAAGTCGATCATTGATCTCCGGCCTAAGGTGCTCTGGTACCAGGTACACTTATGAGCCACCTTATGTTCAAACATGGTGTTTGTTATGGACAAACTGTGGCTAGCACAGAAGTCCAACAACGAAACACCGCTCGGGTTCAGATCAGGCAAGCCGTTCCTCCCAATCACTCCCCGCCAGGTTTCTCTGTCGTCGCCCACGTGAGCGTTGAAGTCTCCCAGGAGAACTATGGAGTCGGCAGGCGGCGCCCTTTCCAGGACCCCTCCCACCAACTCCAAGAAGGCCGGATACTCCGAAATGCTGTTTGGTGCATAAGCACAAACAACAGTCAGAGCCTTACTCCCCGCAACCCGTAGGCGCAGGGAGGCGACCCTCTCGTTCTCCGGGGAAAACTCCAACACGGCGGCGCTCAGCCGGGGACTCGTGAGTATCCCCACTCCCGCCCGGCGCCTCTCACCCTGGGCGACTCCAGAAAAGAACAAAGTCCAACCCTTCTCCAGGAGTTTGGTTCCAGAGCCAGCGCTGTGCGTGGAGGTGAGCCCAACTATATCTAGCTGGTAACGCTCCACCTCCCTCACCAGCTCCGGCTCCTTCCCCGCTAGCGAGGTGACGTTCCACGTCCCTAGAGCTAGTCTATGTCGCCGGCGATCGGCTCGCCCAGGCCCCCTGCCCGGCCCGCCGCCCGGTCTACATAGCACCCGACCCCGATGTCTGTCCCTGCGGGTGGTGGGTCCACAGGGTGGCTGCACCATGATGTTTCTTCGGGCTGAGCCCGACCGGGCCCCATGGGCGAAAGCCCGGCCACCAGACACTCGCCGACGAGCTCGCCTCCCGGGTCTGGCTCCGGGAGGGTGCCCCGGTTTCCCTGGTCCGGGCGAGGTAGCTACATTCCGTGTGCTGCTATTCATCAGGGTTTTTTGAACCGCTCTTAGTCTGGGCTCTCCCCCGAGACCTGTTTGCCTTGGGAGACCCTACCAGGGGCAGATGCCCCGGACAACATAGCTCCCAGGATCATTGAGCCACTCAAACTCCTTCACCGCGTTAAGGTGGCGACAAGCCTGTTTATGCAATACACACATTAGAAGTTAGGAACACAGACACACAAACATATATATTTGAATGAAAATTAAGGTTTTAGAAAATGACCATAAGTCATATTAATTAACTATTAAAAGGTAAATATGTTCCATTTTTGGTTGACTCAAGAGTCACTCAGTTTAGTTTCTAGTGGTGCTGCCATATACATTTATCAGGCCGAGAATGCTGCTGCTGTCTCTGTTTCTCTGTCTTCCACACAATCTGAGTTGTTCAAGGGGGAGTTTCTGCATGTTGGAATGGAGTGAAGGACGTGGCTGGTTGGCTGAGCATGCGGACTCTGCTTCCTGAATTGAGGCCTACAGAGGATCCTGTGAACCGGTACAGTGTAAAAGGCAATGTATATAAAACAAAATGTACATTAATAATAGTAAAAAGAGAGTGATACAACGTATGTTTAATCAAAACACAGACACCATGGGGTCTAATGTTCCATCTGTCGACATGGCTGAGCTGTCTGAGATGCCCACTTCTCTGTGGACTGCGCATAAATATGACGTAGGACCGATGAGGAGAGCGACACCCAAAATCTGATTTCAGGCCAGGCATGAAGTACTATCCACTTAAGCAGGAGGCCATTATTCTGAGCCATTATTGATGGCTGGTATAATAATCAAAAGTGATAATTATCTGGTACACACCTTAATATATGTGGTAAAGACAATTTGGGAAAAGGGGGAGGTGATGAAGGCTTTACAGGCTCCCTGGTGGTCTCCATACATGTTACCCACAGTCAACAATCATTTCCAATGTACAATTTAATGTATAAATATATATTCTGATGAATACAGGTAAACTAGGAAGAAGGTTGGAGCCTGAGAAAATGGATACGGGAGAATGGGAAGGTTGTGTCCAACGTAGAGGACTGAGGGGAGGGAACCTGTGGGAGGGAATCTCAAGGTGTATTATTCCTCCTCAGTAGAACCTACACAACCACTGAGTTACTGCAGCAAAGAAATTTAAAAAAAGCAGTCTGAAAACACGTGAGACATCTTTCCCTCTCCTCAAAGGAGGAAGAGGTTTAGAAAATAATTAATAAGACCTTATGGTCAAAAGGGGGAGTAGAGCCTGTGACTATAAAAATAAAAATAGGGTTAGGCCTTTCCAGAGATAATATCCAATAAAACCAGAGGCTGCTGAGAGAATAACACCAGTAGCTGAATAATCATTCTTTAGACTCAGGGGTATTGTAAAAGTTCTAAAAGCCCTTCTAAGAGAATGGCTGCTAATCTAGCTGAAGTTGAACCTCCACAGTGGAGACAGATTTGACTTTATGTTGATGACATGTTCCAAAACACAAGATACGAGAAGAGAAGACACTCTGGAGCTATTGACATTCCTAGGGGAACAGGGACATAAAGTAAGCAAAATATAATAAATGAACTGCAGCTGTGGAGAGTAAAAGTGAAATATTCTGAACTTCTGAAGCTGACAAAGCTTTAGTGATATTTAAAAAGGTTTTAGCTGAAACAGAGTCGTGAATTACAGAGAACTTATTCAGCAGTGAGAAGCTGTTCCACTGACGGAGTTCAAGATTGCCAGTCCAAAGCTGGAACTAGAAAGAATCTCACCCGGTGAGAATTCTGTTCCATGAGAAAGTCATTTGAGATGCAACAGATGTGTCCTAGTGAACTAATAATAAATAAGATAAGAATAATAATAGTGCACTAAGGGAAGATTGACAGTCACATGATGTCAATATTTGGTTCATCAGATTGAACAAAGAATAAGAGGGAAAAAGGAAGTGAGAGACAGGTATGAAAGAGAGAATTAGAGAGAAGGACACACACACACACACACACACACACACACGCACACAGATAAGCTGACACAGACTGTTAATTCAGGATGTAAAGCTGTTTAGAACTTTAGAAGTAGAGGGATGTGAAGTGTTTTCGTAGCATGCAGATCTGTCATTCTAGCACCTGAAAGTAGAAAACTAAATTAATAGAGCAAGAAGATAATACCATCTCGTGTGAACAGCATTGGTAATCTTAAATCCTTAAACATGACTATAAACAAAAGTAAAACAGTTGAAGTTATCTTAGAAACTGTCCAGTACATTTTAAGCAGAGAGCATATTGGTGACAAAGTTTAGGATGTTTGTTGGCAGGATGAGAGTAAAGGAGAACACAGCAGCGGAATACCAGGAATGTAAGAAGAATTGAGATGACCATCCCCCGACCATTTGGACCACGTGGGTCGTAAAGAGAAAGACTTGGAATGCAGTAAGGGGGGAAGGACCATTCAACTATCATAGCACATCAACTGCTGTCCGCACATCAAAGAGAGAGCACCCTGGATTCATCACACTTATTGCAAGAATGTGCACCAGTTGTCTGCAGAAAACTGCATTACTGAAGACTCCTAAGGGACACCCATCTCCTCTGTGGTGAAGTCTGGTTACAAAGGGAGGTGAAACCAATAGGGGCACTTGTCTCAACCCAGTGAAGAAATCATCAAACACCCAGAGGCCTAGGGAGTGTCTGTTTATCAAGGGGAGCTCAGTGTTGATTTTAGAAGGAGAAACTGGTTAACAACTATTGACAACAGACAGACAAATTGTTACATTTACTGTGATGCTGAGAAAGGCGGAGCCTGTACAGTGTTTGGATTTGCCTGTTTTATTTTCATCCTAAGCAACACAGCTCCTGATGGATCAGTGACCGAAGCGCTGACTGGTCTTACGGCATTGAGTCACCACCTTGCAGAGAATGCTGAGATTGATGATCCCATCACAAGCTGGTTGGACACAGCTTGTCCATTGCTCTCGCTGGGGGCCACAGATGATGCTCCGTTCTCCAAAGGAGAAGGACCGCCTGAGGAGACGGCGGACTCCAAATCAGACGGAGGCATCATCCGTTCAAGACCTTCCAGGCTTGGACTCGGGAACACACTGATCACAGCCGGCAAAATAACAAAAGCTGCAAGGCACAGTCTCTTTGTTCTCTAAGCAGGTAGCAGCTGGCCAACGGGCAGAGGAGCCGAAACCAGCTCCAGAATCTGAGTGGGTGCGTCTGCGAGTCATCAAAAGAAAGTGGTCGGAGCCACGGTGGTTGGGTCCGTTCAAGGTAACAGCCCGAACCACGCACGCTGTCCAGCTCCAAGGCAAGGGAACACAGTGGTATCACTGGACCCAGTGTACACCAGCGCAAGAACCAGGTCGTTCCGTTGCAGAGGTAGCCAGGGATCTGGCTGCCAATACAAACAACTCTCCGGTTGACACTAGGGCAAAAGAGGCAGAATAATCCTCTCCAGTGTCCAACAGAGTACAGGGTAGTCTACCCCTGTTACTTGAAGAAAGGAGACCTGCAGAAGAATCGACGCCGACGTAACGTATATTGTTGAATGTATATCATGCTGTATTGCCAGAGTTGTAACTAGAACCCATAAAGGAAAGTTGAAACCTTATTTACAGAGTCCCACTGCTGTAATAATCTTGTGAAAAAGGAACTAGTTAAAGAAAATTTGCTTGCTTAAAATAATACCCGTGTGGACATATGTGTGTAAAAGTAATTGTAAGTGTGGGCATTGTGACTCTAACCTTCTGGTGGTACTGTGAGCTCCCTAGACAGGAATGTTAATTGTATGGGACCGGTGGAGGCCAAACACACTATGATGCCCTTGTTGGCTGAAGGGGAGGCCAATGACCAAGTAGGGGAATTGGAGTTACAATGCTGAATTAAAATGTCATGTTGGGTGGACTCTTGTTAGAGTCCAAAAGGGGGAGTGTGAATTTTCTTTAAATTACAACAACATTGCTATTAAAAGTGTAAACATGCTATGTATGCTAAAAGGCTAAAAGATAACCATGCTTCTGTCTCCTATCATAGTGTGAACTCTTCGTAGAGTTCAAAAGGGGGATTGTTGAGAAATATCAAATGCTCTATGTTAATGTTTTATATTCATGATGTTAATGTTTTATATGTCTGTTGGGCAGGGAGCCCACCAGAGAAAAAACCTTCTTAGAGGCAAATAAGGAAATGAACAAACACATCTGTAATTCCTCTTATGTTGATCTTATGTTATCTTGCTGAATAACAGGATGTGCGAAGAGGAAGATCTTGCTGAAGAACAAGATGTGCGTAAGGGGAGAACTATGCTTCCCCTAGAGTAAACAAAGAGCGGCGGTCACGTTGACATGTATCAAGGAAACGATCCACATGCAATATGGGCGTATGCTGGTGACGTTGCAGTTATGTAACTTCTCTGCGTACAAGATCTAATAAAAGACGAGCCACGGTAGTACGAGGGCAGAACTCACTGGGAAACTCTGACCGCATGGTCTGTGTTCGAGTGACCTCTCCTTCAGCTGAAGCTTGATAACTTGTATACTTGGTCTTGTGTCTTATTGTCCATTACAGAGAACCTGAAGAAGTCCGTACGTGGGTGTGCACGTAAGAAGCGCATCAACTGTCACGTCTGTCACATGTGCTCAGTGTGAACCTGCTTTCATCTGTGAAGAGCACAGGGCGCCAGTGGCGAATTTGCCAATCTTGGTGTTCTCTGGCAAATGCCAAACGTCCTGCCCGGCGTTGGGCTGTAAGCACAACCCCCACCTGTGGACGTCGGGCCCTCATACCACCCTCATGGAGTCTGTTTCTGACCATTTGAGCAGATACATGCACATTTGTGGCCTGCTGGAGGTCATTTTGCAGGGCTCTGGCAGTGCTCCTGCTGTTCCTCTTTGCACAAAGGTGGAGGTAGCGGTCCTGCTGCTGGGTTGTTGCCCTCCTACGGCCTCCTCCACGTCTCCTGATGTACTGGCCTGTCTCCTGGTAGCGCCTCCATTCTCTGGACACTACGCTGACAGACACCGCAAACCTTCTTGCCACAGCTCGCATTGATGTGCCATCCTGGATGAGCTGCACTACCTGAGCCATTTGTGTGGGTTGTAGACTCCGTCTCATGCTACCACTAGAGTGAAAGCACCGCCAGCATTCAAAAGTGACCAAAACTTCAGCCAGAAAGCATAGGAACTGAGAAGTGGTCTGTGGTCACCCCCTGCAGAACCACTCCTTTATTGGGGTGTCTGTCTTGCTAATTGCCTATAATTTCCACCAGTTGTCTATTCCATTTGCACAACAGCATGTTAAATTGATTGTCAGTGTTGCTTCCTAAGTGGGCAGTTTGATTTCACAGAAGTGTGATTGACTTGGAGTTACATTGTGTTGTTTAAGTGTTCCCTTTATTTTTTTGAGCAGTGTACTTTAGGTTCTTATGATCTGTCCAGACCAGGGATGGGTGCTTGGCCCCCTCCAGCCAGTGCCGCCATTCCTCCAAGGCTACCTTGACGGCTAGAAGTTCCAATATCATAATTCCTCTCCACAAGTGAAAGTCTCCGAGAGAGAAAGGCACAGGGGTGCAGCTTGTCATCCCTCGCGGACCTTTGCGAAATAATTGCTCCAATTTCCATATCTGAGGCGTCCACCTCCACAACGAACTGCTGACGGGAGTCCGGGAGAGTAAGTACCGGGGCAGTGGTGAACGCTCCCTTCAGGCATTGGAAGGCAGCATCGGCGGCAGGGTTCCACTGGAACCTAACAGCAGAGGAGGTTAGTGCATGCAAGGGGGCTGCTGTAACGGAGGTAATGATTCCACTTGCCATCACTGTCCATTATTTTAAATTTATTATCGGTTACACACAGAGACTGCCGTGTTCCGTGTGTGCCGTTAACACCCCTTTGTTGGGCCCCTGCAGAGTTAACACCCCTTTGTTGGGCCCCTGCAGACTTGGGTGGGGCACCCCGTATACTAGTCCCAGTACACAGCACGTTGTCTCTGTGGTAAGTTGATTAGTAATGAGCTCCGTTATATTATCTTGATTGCTGTGGGTTGTTTGTTTAAAAATTATGACTTGTGAGTTTGCCAAGGTGTCTGTACCGTTGTGTTATTTAAAATTATTGTCAGAATCAGAACCATTTATTGCCATGTTTGTTTTCACATTCAAGGAATTTGTCCTGGCGGTAGGTGCATACATTTAACATTTTACAATACACATTTAACATTGAACTGAGTGCAATAAATTAATGGATTATTATTACATTATATTTAGCTGATGCGTTTTATCCAAAGCGACTTACATGATATACATTAGACTGTAGACACAGCAACGGTGAGCAATTAGGGTTAAGTATCTTGCTCAAGGACACAACGACATGGACTGTCTGAGCTGGGGTTTGAACCACCCTCTGATCGAAAGACAGTTGCTAACCACTGAGCCACAGTCGCCCCGTGGATGAATGAGTATTTACAACTGAACAGTAGAATATAAAAATATCAAAAAGATAAAGTGCAAGGAATGTGCATGGAATGTAAGTGTTGTGTGAAAGTGGCAAGTGTGAAGTTAAAGTGTCGAGTGTATTTAAATATAAGGCTATGTGCAGGGGAGTGTTCAGTGGGAAATTGTCTGGGGGTGACAGAGTCAGTAGAGTCAGTGGGGGACCCGAGCTCTTGGGTGGGGCGACTGTGGTTAGCAGGTCTGACTCTCAATCAGAGGATCGGTGGTTCAAACCCCGGCTCAGCCAGTCTGTGTTGTTACATTACATTACATTTCATTTCGCTGACACTTTTATCCAAAGCGACTTACAATAAATGCATTCCACGGTTACAAACAAGAATCAGAACAACAAGAATCAAGAAGGTACAATTTCGTTAAAAAGTTCAACTACAAAGTGCTATCAGTAACAGCCATTCCAGTGCTACTATAGTGCTACATCCTTTATTCAAGGTATAGCCGGAAAATATGTGTTTTTAGTTTGCGACGGAAGATGTAGAGACTTTCTGCTGTTCTGATGTCAATGGGGAGCTCATTCCACCATCGAGGAGCCAGGACAGAGAACAGTCGAGACTTTGTTGAGTGTTTAGCTCGCTGTGACGGAGCTACAAGGCGATTGGCAGAAGCCGAGCGGAGCGCACAAGCTGGGGTGTAAGGTTTTACCATGTCCTGGATGTAGACTGGACCAGATCTGTTCGTAGCACGGTATGCCAGTACCAATGTTTTGAAGCGGATGCGGGCGGACACCGGTAACCAGTGAAGGTCGCGGAGGAGCGGAGTAGTGTGGGTGAATTTCGGGAGGTTAAAGACAAGTCGAGCTGCTGCATTCTGGATGAGCTGCAAAGGTCAGATGGCACCAGCAGGTAGACCCACCAGGAGGGAGTTACAGTAGTCTAGGCGAGAGATAACCAGAGCCTGGACGAGAACCTGTGCCGCCTTCTGGGTGAGAAGTGGACGTATTCTCCTGATGTTGTGCAGCATGTACCAACAGGAACGAGTTGTTGCGGTAATGTTGGCAGTCAGGGAGAGTTGACTGTCAAGGGTCACACCGAGGTTCCTGGCAGTCGGGGTCGGGGCCAAGACTGAGTTGTTGAACGTAATCCTCAGGTCGTGAGTGGGGGAGACTTTTCCTGGAAGGAAAAGTAATTCCGTCTTGTCAGGGTTAATTTTCAGGTGGTGTGCGGACATCCATTGTGAAAAGTCAGTCAAGGCTCAGACACAGATCCTCTCCAGGTTACCCGGTAGGTGCGATCGCTGAGGTAGGATGAGAGGAGGGAGAGCGCAGTGCCTGAGATACCCAGGTCCTGGAGGGAGGAGATGAGGATCTGGTGGTTCACTGTGTCAAAGGCAGCAGAAAGGTCCAGAAGGATAAGGACAGAGGAGAGAGAGGCTTCTCTCGCAGTGTGAAGCTGCTGAGACAGCAAGGAGGCCTGCCTTGAATCCAGACTGGTGAAGGTCCAGAAGGTTGTTCTGGTGGAGGAAGGAGGAGACTTGGTTAAAGATAGCTCGCTCCAGGGTTTTGGAAAGAAAGGGAAGGAGAGAGACAGGTCTGTAGTTGTTGACTTCTGACGGGTTGAGTGGGTTTCTTCAGGAGAGGGTTAACTCTTGCCTCCTTCAGAGAGTTAGGGAAACAACCAGTTGAGAGGGAGGTGTTAAGATGGGTGAGAAAGGGAAGAAGGTCAGGAGCAATAGACTGGAGGATGTGAGATGGGATGGGGTCAAGGGGGAAGGTGGTTGGGTGGGCAGAGGTTACCAAGGTAAGAACTTCATTGGGTGACAGAGGGGTGAAAGAGGAAAGCGAAGGGGAGGAGGATAATGTTAATGGAGATGTAGTTATGGGAGGGGGATCAGTGAATGAGGAGCGTATGTCATCTATCTTTTTTGTAAAGTAGTCGACAAAGTGGTTCGGTAGAAGGGTGGAGGGAGGAGGAGGACAGGGGGGGTCAAGGAGTTTGGAAAAAATGGAGAAGAGTTTTTTTGGGTTAGAGAAAGAAGATTCAATTCTGGATTGGTAGAACAGGCTTTTGGCTGCAGAGATAGAGGCAGAGAAGGAGGCGAGAAGAGAGTGATAGGCGTGCAGGTCGTCTGCGTGTTTGGATTTTCGCCATTTCTTTTCCGGTGCTCGCATAGTGGCTCTCTGGGCACGGACCGGGTCTGACAACCACGGAGCTGGAGAGGAGTTGAAGACCTTACGTGTCGTAAGAGGACAGAGAGAATCAAGAGAGGAGGACAGAGTAGAGAGGAGAGTGTCCGTGGCAGAGTTAGGATGCATGAGTGAGAAAGAGTCAGTTGAAGGAAGGTCTGATAGAACAGACGAGGAGGAGGTGAAGGACTGAGTGAGAGAGCAAAGGAAGACAGTAAGAGTACCGGGTCAGATGACTTCTCGGTCTGGATGTTGAAGTTACCTAGAAGAATGAGCGGGGGGCCGTTTTCTGGGAAATTTGATAGGAGGACGTCTAATTCTTCCAAGAAATCTCCCAGGGAACCAGGTGGACGGTAGAGAACAACAATGTTCAGTTGAACCGGATGGGTAACAGTCACAGCATGAAGCTCAAAAGACAGTGGTGTAGACAATGGAAGCGGGTAGAGAGAAAAACTCCATTTGGGGGAGATGAGTAGACCGGTGCCGCCACCTCGGCCAGTGGGCCTAGGTATGTGGCTGAAGGAGAAGGCAGATGAGAGAGCAGCAGGGGTAGATGTGTTGTGTGGTGTGATCCAGGTCTCAGTAAGAGCCAGGAAGTCCAGAGATTGCTTGATAGCAAAGCCAGAGATGAAGTCTGCCTTGCGGTTGGCTGATTGGCAGTTCCAGAGGCCTCCTGTGACGATGTGGAGCGGGTGGGATAAATAAACGCGGAAGGATTTTGATGCAAGTAAGAACGGGTCCGAGGTCTAAAGTATCTACGAGTTGATATGCACACAGGTATGGAAGGGAAACACATTTTCACAGGGGAGTGTTAATGCTCAGCCGCCCCCGAAGACTCCAACAAAAGACTCCTTTGTCTTTATCCTCCAAGTCTTGACTCCAACGAAAGACTCCTTTGTCTTTATCCTCCGAGTCTTCATATGATGAGTCTTCACTGACGCTTCAAACCCACACCTGGTTTTATACCAGTGTTAGCGATAATTAGCTACAGCTGAGTTGACTACGCCCCAGGTCGTTAGTGTGATGCCACCAATCGAGAGTGCTCTGGCTCAGGACAATAGCAGGGTTTCCCTTTAATCAGTGAGGTGAGAGTTTCCCAAGAACAGCTGCTTCTTGCCAAAAGTGATCAAGGAAAGGATCTGTTTACCTCGAAAGTATAAAGTAAAACTAGAGCCTAGTCCCAAGTACAGTTGGATTACAGAAGTAGACTTTAACCCTAGCTGGTTCAGTTGCGTTTAAGTCACTTGACCAAAGCAAAGTCCCGGCTCAAATGATTCAGATAGAAATGACAGTACAGATTAACAGTCTAGTAGAAATAGTCTAGTAGAGATAGTTCTGCAAATAGTAGAACTAATACAGCAAGTACAATAGGTTGTGTCCTTGAGCAAGACATTTAACCCTAATTGCTCACCATTGCTGTGTCTACGGTCTACTGTATATCATGTAAGTCGCTTTGGATAACTAAATGTAATGTGATGATGATGTGATGAGCTCTGTTTATGAGCCTGACGGCAGACGGGAAAAAACTGTTGGTGTGGCATGAGGTCTTGGTCCTGATGGACCGCAGACTCCTGCCAGAGGGGAGGGACACAAACAGTTTGTGTCCAGGGTGAGAGGGATCAGCTACAATCTTCCTCCCCCGCTTCAGGGTCCTTGAAGCAAACAAGTCTAGGAGGGACGGCAGATTGCGGCCAATCACCCTCTCGGTGGAGCAAATGATGTGTTGCAGCCTGGCCTTGTCCTTGGCAGTGGCTGCAGCATACCAGACGGTGATGGAGGAACAGAAGATGGACTCGATGATGGCAGTGTAGAAGTGCACCATCATTGTCTTTGGCAGGTTGAATTTCCTCAGCTGCCTCAGGAAGAACATCCTCCGCTGTGCCTTCTTGGTGATGGAGCTGATGTTTAGTTCCCACTTGAGGTCCTGGGTAATGATGGAGCCCAGGAAGCGGAAGGACTCTTTGACGGGGGAGGACTCTTTGACGGGGGAGGACTCTTTGACGGGGGAGTCACACAGGGTGAGAGGGGCTGGTGGGGCTGAGATCTTTCTGAAGTCCACAACCATCTCCACGGTCTTCAGGGCGTTGAGCTCCAGGTTGTTTTGGCTGCACCAGGTCACCAGGTGGTCAGTCTCCCACCTGTAGGCGGACTCGTCCCCACCAGAGATGAGTCCAATGAGGGTGGTGTCATCCGCAAACTTCAGGAGCTTGACGGAGTGGTGACTGGAGGTGCAGCTGTTGGTGTACAGGGAGAAGAGCAGTGGGGAAAGAACGCAGCCTTGGGGGGAACCAGTGCTGATGGACCGAGAGGCTGAGACGTGTTTCCCCAGCCTCACGTGCTGCTTCCTGTCAGACAGGAAGTCTGTGATCCACTTGCAGGTGGAGTAGGGCACGTGCAGCTGGGAGAGCTTGTCCTGCAGCAGAGACGGGATGATGGTGTTGAAGGCAGAGCTGAAGTCCACAAACAGTATCCTGGCGTAGGTTCCTGGGGAGTCCATGTGCTGGAGGATGGAGTGGAGGGCCATGTTGACTGCATCGTCCACAAACCTGTTGGCTCTGTAGGCAAACTGCAGGGCGTCCAGGAGTGGGTCGGTGAGGGTTTTGAGGTGGGACAGGACCATGGGCTCAAAGGACTTCATGACCACAGAGGTCAGGGCGACGGGCTTGTAGTCATTGAGTCCTGTGATCCTAGGTTTTTTGGGACAGGGATGATGGTGGAGGCCTTGAAGCAGGCTGGTACATGGCATGTCTCCAGGGAGGTGTTGAAGATGTCTGTAAAGACTGGGGACAGCTGATCGGCACAATGCTTCAGGGTGGAGGGGGAGCCAATATAGCATTGAGTGGAACTGGGTTCCTCATAACAAAACTAACGCTACACTGCTACAGAGCTGAAGTTCCTAATAAACCTCCTATAGAAATTGGCAAACCCCAAAAACCGTTGGATCTCCTTGCGGTTGCTAGGGGTGGGCCAACTCGTGACTGCTTCGACCTTCGCCGGTTCCATCTCGGTTCCATCACATTGCCTTCAAACACAATAAAACCCAGGAACGAAACAGTGGACACGTGAAACTCACATTTCTCAGCCTTCACAAACAACTGATGGTCAAGAAGGAGCTAGAGGACCTGTCTGACGTGACCCCGGTGAGTCTCTTCGTCGGGGGAGAAGATAAGAATATCGTCCAAATAAACAAAAACAGAGACGTTGAGCAGGTTCCAGAGGACATCGTTCACCAGGGCCTGTAAAACAGCTGAAGCATTGGTTAGTCCAAAGGGCATTATGAGATATTCGTAATGCCCACTAGGAGTGTTGAAAGCAGTCTTCCATTCGTCCCCATCCCTAATTCTGACCAGATGATAGGCATTTCTTAAGTCAAGCTTAGTAAAGACCTTAGCATCCTGTAACAGATCAAATGCCGATGAAATAAGGGGGAGAGGGTACCTGTTCTTGATCGTGATGTCGTTCAGACCCCTGTAATCAATACAGGGGCGGAGGTTCTTGTCCTTCTTGCTAACAAAAAAGAAACCTGCTCCCGCTGGGGATGATGATGTGGAGGTCTTCATTGCCTGTGTCTCAGGTGCAGACAGGGAATAGTATCCCCTTGGGAGGAAAAGATCCCGGGAGTAGATCAATGGCACAATCATACTCCCGGTGTGGAGGCAGAGAGGTGTGGAGGCCTTATTAAATACCTCCTTAAGGTCATGGTAGCATGCCGCCACCTTGGAAAGGTCCGGGTAGTCGGAATTCAGCGGAGGTGCCCGCTGAGGAGTAGGAAAGGTCAGAGGTATTCTTGCGGGGAAACACCTCTCTGAACACTCCTTCCTCCATGCAATCACCGTCCCCGAAGTCCAGTCCATGTTGGGGTTGTGTTGAGTCAGCCAGGGGTGGCCCAAAATGAAGGGGTGTAGCAGGGACTGGAACAGGAGAAAACAGATAGTCTCCAAGTGGTTGTCGGGGAAGGTTACCCGTACAGGGTATGTGCGGTGAGTTACCCGGCAGAGTAGATGCCCATCGAGATGGCTAGCTTCCAGGGGTCTGGAGAGGAGACGAGCCTCCAGCCCTAGCTTACGAGCCAATCCTCTGTCTATTAGGTTAGCGTCAGAACCGGAGTCCACCAACACCTCCTGACTGAGGGAGGCGGTTGAAGAGGTGATAGACACTTTGGGGAGTAAACGAGGAGGACTCACGGACAGGGTTATATGGCTCACCAGGGTCGTCCTCCCTCATAACTAGTTCCTCCCTCACTGGATTATTAAGTCCCCTGAGGAAAACTGTCACAGTTGGTCGAAAACTAAGGAGCACTGCATAAGGAAAGATCTGCATGTTCCCAGATCTCCAGTGTAGCGCTCCAGCGCAGGGACGTGTGGCTCCCGGGAGCAAACTGCGGGCGGGACAGGAGGCAGAGGCGGGGCAGGGGCTACTGGGACTGAGGGGGACAGCTGCGCGGAAACCTGAAGGAGCTGCTGCCCAAGCTGGTTTACATTAGCAGAGAGGGATTGGAGAAACTCCATTATGTCCTTGAGAAGATGGTCGTGTTGACCAACGAAAACACCTTGAGAGGCGAGAGCCTGACGGAGAGGATCGGAGTCCGCTTGGTCCATGTTGGCCAGTTCGTACTGTTACAGGAACGGCAACCACGGTGGGCAGGACCCAAAAGCAGACTCGGAGTCAAAACCAGTGCAAAAAACAAGGTTTACTGGCGGGCCAAAACACAGGAAAACCGCTGGTACTCTCAGAAACATTTCAGACGAACTGGCAACAGACAAGGGGTTGACACATACTAAATACAAAAGGGAACGAGGCAAAGGTGGGACCAATGAGGGCATGGCTTGCAATCACACAGGAGGGCGCTACACAAGGAAGGATTTGTCTGAAACGAGAGTCCAGGGCCCCGTTCCTCGTACCTAGCTTACTGAGTAAGCAGGATCATTTTCAGGATAAGATTACATAACCCAGGCTTTTCGGTTCCACGAAGCAAGTTTGGAAAAATCACCATAGCAACACATCCATAATATTGATCCTGCTCCAGCGTAGGCTTACTTCAGTAAGCTGGATAAGTTTGCTACTACACCGGAAACTAATGGCAGCTCCTTCATCAGAGATCCCATTGAAGGAGCGATATTAGTTAGATTAGCGTTTTATAGGAGAGAGTTCTACGAGATCGTCAAGATTCGTTATCACATCATGACTTCCTGTGCGAGCGCTTTCGATTCTGCCGACAAGGAATAATTTATTTACGAGACCTTCTCGAGCCGTACATTGAACACCACACGAGCAACCGAACATTGAGTCTCACAGACTGAGTACATAGCATATATATATATGTTTATATATTGTATATGTGCATATCCTTGTGGTACATGTCTGTACAGTGGCGGCGATGCGAAGAACATCGGGAAAGCCGCTGCATGCCGCGCTGCTCATAAAGTTTATTTGGCGCTTTAGAAACTTCATAATGGGTTCATTACATTCATGTCTGAGTACATGCAATCAAAGAAGGCTCATAATTATATGACAGGGTTATTAGTACACCACAGCATATCATTATTGTAGAAAATGATTTAGGTGGACTCATGTAAAGAATAGAGAGAATCACACACTATTTATTTTCATTGCTTCAATTGATTGAATTTCTGATGAATACATACATACATACATTCTGATCCGCCCATAAACAGATTTGCACACACGTATTCAAACTCCCAGTTGTGCATAATTTACACATATAGTACATGTTACATCAGCGCATACAGTACATATATCCTCATTAATTTGTATCAATTAGATCCTCTTTGGGCTCGTTTCTATCTACTTGTTCTGAAAGAGTTGAGATAATAATTTTTGCTCATTTGATGATGCATATTATTAAGCCTATTGCCAGCAGGCATATTTAAATAAATATAATCTGATTGATTGGAGTGATGAGATATTAAAATTAGCCGATACATTTTCCCAACACTTACACATTTAACTTGTGTGATATTTTGCCCTGCGTCTTGTCTAGCCCTCACAGCGGTGGCGCTGTAAACTAGATTTCGCCAAAGTTATGGTCTTGAATTCCTCATATGCGTTCATGATCATCTTCTGCTCGTCAGCGGAGAAAAAAGAGGCTCTCTTTTGAGTTTATTTGCAGTTGTACCGTTAAATAATCATGGTTTCGGTAATCGACGCTACACCCTTTTGAAGTTGGTCGGGCACGCGCAATCATCCTGATTGCTGACGTCTGGTTCGAATTAATGAGACCGTTTGAGCGTGGATCATCAGCATTTGAGGAACCGAGTTAGCCTGATGTCAATCATCGGGTTGATTTAAGCTGGATAACAGGACATTTGATCGACTTAGTTGAACCACGTACAAGGAACGGGGCCAAGGTGAGTGATAGGCAACACAACAGAAAACAGACAGTAACAACAGGACTACCCAGAGGGTCTGGGTGTAACATGCTCAGTCTCGTCCAACTCAAGCATAGGCAGAATTGGCCCGAGTGAGAGGTAGGCGTTGTTAAGTTCAAAAATCTTTGGGCGATTGTGCGAAGAGAAGTCCCGGGTGCAGAAAGTTATAATAAAATTTGATTTAATAAAAAGATGATGAACAGCATTTCAAATTGAATCACAGTAATAACTACACAAAATATACAAAATATATCCCATGGGAGAGAGATATCCCATGAGACAGAGATCAAGCACCGATACATACCTGCCCGGCAGAAGGCACCTAGAGATCTCCTGATCTTCCCAGAATGTCTCAGATTTGCCAGGTTTGGGGTCAGCCCCCCTTCTTCTGGCTAGCATCTATTCCAGTCCATCGATTGGACAAGACCTCGCCCTCTTAGGTGTTTGTCAACTCAAACCCCCTCTCGCATAAACAACAGTACTCAGGACTTCAATCAACCCCCTCACAGGCACATTCCTGAGCACGTCCTCTCTATCTGCTCCCATCTTCAGAATGCGTAACTGTTTTGTGGGCTCCTGGTGTTTTCAGGATTCCTTCCACAATCACCTAATACTGTTACGTCCGGCTGTGAGGACCGGTGATCTGGACCCAAAAGCAAAGATGAACAGAACAGGGAGGTTATGTGTTAAGCTCAGACGTTTTATTTACACTCAACACACAGAGAGGAGCGAACTAATGGTTCCGTCGCGGCGGGCTCCGAGGTCCGCGTCTCGTGTCTGAAGGCTTGAGGCTCGTGCTTGCGTCTCGTGTCTGAAGGCTTGAGGCTCGTGCTTGCGTCTCGTGTCTGCGGGTCGGAAAGGCTGGCGTCTCGTACGGCATGCAGAACAATCTCTCGACGCCGAGTGCAGGCTGGAGGCTGACTTTAAAGCCCTGCTTGATGGCAGATGAGCAGCAGCTGCGGGCGTCGGCGCTCACTCCATCCAGCTGTCAGTCATCCTCCTGATTAGGGATAGAGAGAAAGAAAAGAGAGAAAGGAGAGGGGAGAGAGAGAGGGAGAGAGAGAGGGAGAGGAAGGCACGCCATCGATCCTCACAAATACATTCCATAATTCCAATATTCCAATTAATACATTTGTACATTTGTGTAATATATAGTGTCATTCATTTGATATTTGATAATCATAATTCATACAGAGTTATTTATTTGTCTTGACCCTCCAATGTAAACTCTCTAGCTCTCACTATGAGCACCATAAAGCATACTTTTCTTTACAATCCCCCCTTACTCACTATTTATAGTGAGTATACAAAAGTCATGTAAGACACTCTGATTACAGTAAACTTAACTTGCTGTTACAACTGCCATAATCGTCATTCACTTACAGACTAAATCATGTCCCCCGTTGATAAACAGATGCATCAATCAAAAGCATATTTCTTCAACTCTTAATTGATTCCCTTGAATGTTGGTCGGTCTACGTCCCAACCCTCACCTATGGTCACGAGCTTTGGATCGTGTCCGAAAGAACGAGGTCGCGGATACAAGCGGCCGAAATGAGTTTCCTCCGTAGAGTGGCCGGGCTCAGCCTTAGAGATAGGGTGAGGAGCTCGGACATCAGGAGGGAGCTTGAAGTTGAGCCGCTACTCCTTCGTGTCGAAAGGAGTCAGCTGAGGTGGTTCGGGCATCTAATTAGGATGCCTCCAGGACGCCTCCCTTTAGAGGTTTTCCAGGCACGTCCATCTGGTAGGAGGCCCCGGGGAAGACCCAGGACACGCTGGAGGGATTATATCTCCCAGCTGGCCTGGGAACGCCTCGGGATCCCCCAGAATGAGCTGGTAGATGTTGCGGGTGAGAGAGAAGTCTGGGTCAGCCTGCTTGACCTGCTGCCTCCGCGACCCGACCTCGGATAAGCGGTGGAAAATGGATGGATGGATGGATGGAATGTTGTTTTGCTAAATGCAGCGTCAATCAATCTCTGCAGGAGTCCATGGATGCAGCAGCATCCTCAGGGGATCACGACTGTAGTGGCAAGACAAAGTTTGGTTATTATGGACAGAAATGTATTTTCCTTTTCCAAACATACTGTCCAACCAGCTTGTGATGGGATCATCAATCCCAGCATTCTCTGCAAGGTTCTGACTCATGCCGTAAGACCAGTCAGCGCTTCGGTCACTTATCCGTTAGGAACTGTGTTGCTTAGGATGAAAATAAAACAGGCAAATCCAAACATTGTACAGACTCAGCCTTTCTCAGCATCACAGTAAAATTAACAATTCGTTGTAATCTATTGTCAATCAAGTGGTCCAAATGGTCGGGGGTTAACAGAAGAAGTCATCTTTGTTCTTCTTAAATTCTTTATCATGCTGCTGTGTTCTGTCCCTTATGCTCATTCTGACTAACAAACATCTAAAGTGTGTCACCAATATGAAATTTCTCTCTGCTTAAAAGATTGACTAGACAGTTTCTTAGATAACTTGAACTGTTGATTTGTTTATAGTCATGTTTTAGGATCTGGGATTACAAATGCTGATCTCAACAAACAGTGTTATCTTTTTTGCTTTATCAATTAGTTTTCTACTTTCAGGTGCTAGAATGACAGATCTGCATGCTCCGGAAACACTCAAATAAGTCACTTCACATCCCTCTACTTCTAAAGTTCTAAACAGCTTTCCTTCCTGCATTAACAGTCAACTTATCAGTGTGTGTGTGTGTGTGTGTGTGTGTGTGTGTGTGTGTGTGTGTGTGTGTGTGTGTGTGTGTGTGTGTGATGTATTGTCCTTCTCTTCTCTCTAATTCTCCCTTTCCATACCGGTCTCTCATTTGCGTCTCCGCACCTCAACCAACCACATTTGTACTTCCCACAATCCTTCTCTCACTTCATTTTTTCCATTTAGTCTTTGTTCAATCTGATGAACCAAATATTGACATCATGTGACTGTCAATCTTCCACTAAAATTATTCTTGTCTTTACATTCTTTCAACTTCTACTTCTAAAATTTCACCATCACTGTTTTACAACATCTTTTCTAATCAATTGTTCACAGAATTTCCTACTAACCAATCAAGACTTTGTTCAACTTGAAAGGATATGTATAAGCATCTTTTAGTTCACTAGGACACATCTGTTGCATCTCAAATGAATTTCTCATGGAACCTCTGTCGTCCAACGGAGTCCCAATTACTAGTTAAATTCATCTATCTTAATTTCTTTTCTGTGTCTTAAGGTTCCCTCTTGATTTCACACTCTTACTTCCTCTAGTCTTTTCTCTCTTAAGTTCCCTTCCCCCTTAACACCTTGTCTCCTTTTTTATGACTCTTTGTTCTTCTTTCCAGAGCCTATATTTCTCACTTTACAGTTTTAGCAATTAGCAGCACTTTTACAGTATTTACAACACACAAAACATACAACATACAACAATTAGTACACTGCACTATATTTACAACGCGTATCAGAAAATCCAGTATTTCTGCCCGCAACACCACCTAACATTTACTGTGTTTTAGTAAATGCCGGATTTCTGCTCGTAACACCACCTAGAACTCACTGATTAGTAAATGCCGGATTTCTGCTCGCAACACCAACACAACATTTCTCTACGGGTTCCTTGACTATAATTTTGTTTTCTAGCCCTCTTGCCTTGGCCTTAGCTCAAGCATCATCAAATTCCAATTTAACTCCAACCGTGTCAATGCTACAGAGTACAACCCGTCATTTCACCTGGCCGACTCATATACAGTTAGGTCCATAAATATTTGGACATTGACACATTTTTCATTATTTTGGCTCTGTACACCACAACAATGGAGTTGAAATGAAAAAATCAAGATGTGCTTTAAGTGCAGACTTTCAGCTTTAATTTGAGGGTATTTACATCCAAATCAGGTGAACGGTGTAGGAATTACCACACATTAAAATGTGGCCACCCTCTTTTTAAGGGACCAAAAGTAATTGGACAAATTAATATAATCATAAATCTAATTGTCACTTTTAATACTTTGTTGAAAATCCTTTGCAGTCAATGACAGCCTGAAGTCTGGATTCCATAGACATCACCAGACGCTGGGTTTCGTCCCTAGTGATGCTCTGCCAGGCCTCTACTGCAACCGTCTTCAGTTCCTGCTGGTTCTTGGGGCATTTTCCCTTCAGTTTTGTCTTCAGCAAGTGAAATGCATGCTCAATTGGATTCAGGTCAGGTGATTGACTTGGCCATTGCAGAACATTCCACTTCTTTGCCTTAAAAAACTCCTTGGTTGCTTTCGCAGTATGCTTCGGGTCATTGTCCATCTGCACTGTGAAGCGCCGTCCAATGAGTTCTGAAGCATTTGGCTGAATATGAGCAGATAATATTGCCCGAAACACTTCCGAATTCATCCTGCTACTTTTGTCAGCAGTCACATCATCAATAAATACGAGGGAACCAGTTCCATTGGCAGCCATACATGCCCACGCCATATCACTACCTCCACCATGCTTCACTGGTGAGGTGGTATGCTTTGGATCATGAGCAGTTCCTTTCCTTCTCCATACTCTTCTCTTCCAATCATTCTGGTACAAGTTTATCTTCGTCTCATCTGTCCATAGGATGTTCTTCCAGAACTGTACAGGCTCTTTTAGATGTCTTTTGGCAAACTCTAATCTGGTCTTCCTGTTTTTGAGGCTCACCAATGGTTTACATCTTGTGGTGAACCCTCTGTATTTACTCTGGTGAAGTCTTCTCTTGATTTTCGACTTTGACACAGATACACCTACCTCCTGGAGAGTGTTCTTGATCTGGCCAACTGTTGTGAAGGGGTTTTTCTTCACCAGGGAAATGATTCTTCTGTCATCCACCACAGTTGTCTTTTGTGGTCTTCCAGGTCTTTTGGTGTAGCTGAGCTCACCAGTGCGTTCTTTCTCCTTAAGAATGTACCAAACAGTTGATTTGGCCACACCTAATGTGTCTGCTATCTCTCTGATGGTTTTATTTTGATTTTTCAGCCTAATGATGGCTTGCTTCACTGATAGTGACAGCTCTTTGGACTTAATATTGAAAGTTGACCGCAACAGATTCCAAACACAAATACCATACCTGAAATGAACCCAAGACCCTTTTATCTACTCCTTGTAAATGAAATATCGAGGGAATTACACACACCTGACCTTGAAACAGCTGATCAGCCAATTGTCCAATTACTTTTGGTCCCTTAAAAAGAGGGTGGCCACATTTAAATTTGTTGTAATTCCTACACCGTTCACCTGATTTGGATGTAAATACCCTCAAATTAAAGCTGAAAGTCTGCACTTAAAGCACATCTTGATTTTTTCATTTCAACTCCATTGTTGTGGTGTACAGAATTTATGGACCTAACTGTACGTGCTTGATATGAATATTCTCTAAAGAAGAGGTTTAGTTTTTGTTTAAGGAACCACTTTATGTATATTAATGGACTTTTGATTTTGGATTGAAAGGAATTACGCGAGTTGCCTGTGTTGTGAAGAAAGAAACCTACTAATTTTGCTTGTTTAAGTTGTCTAGCCAGCCCTAGGGACAACCAGTGACACTACATGACCTAGACTATCTTTTCATAAACCAATCAAACTACTTTTGTTGCTCAAATCAAAACAGAGTTATTGTGCGCAAATACACCTAAAAATAGGTAAGTAAGCAGTATGATAAATATTATACTGTATGCATGCAAGCTTTTCCCTCAGCTTCCCAGCCTTGTTAGGGGGGCACGATGCATAACACAGTTATTTGAGCTTTGGAACATCCCATGAGTATAACCACTTCCCTTCTGGGGTTCATGATATGTTCATATTCAACATGCTGTGGTTCAGAGGTCAGCACCTAAAACATAGTTTAAAAATCCATCCATTTTTTAACATTAGTCCATGACCCAGAAAGAAATAAAGAATCCTGATCAGAAATGGCAATAGTCACATTTCTCGTGCGTGTGTAAAAAATTATAAGTCTGCTTTGAAAAAGTGCTTATAAAAGAAAGAAATACCTCAAGGGCCAAACAACCAAACAAAACAACAAAGCCAGAGTCCAGATCCAATCTGAGTGTAATCTATTTGCTTCTCATTTCCCCACTATCCTGAAGGAAACACTTGTTCATTTCTTTATGGCGATGGACAATTAAAAATAAATGAAATCTGCTGGTAGCTGCGTGTTGAGGGGATTGCAATAAGATGCCATCGCATGAATAATAACACTGAGGCTGGAAGTTTATTTATAGACTCAAAATGCACCCACAACTTAATGAGTTATGCTGCATGCTATCAAAGCCAACACGGCCTGTACTTACTGTTGCTGCAACTGCATTTAATTATTTATTTTTTAGTTTATGGTTGATTATTGAAAAGGAAAAAGAAAAAAATACTTTTGCTTAACCCAGCAATAAAAAACAGAACTCAACTCAAAACCCCATGAGGCAAGAAGACAGCAAAGAGGCAAGAGCTCTGACTCATTAAGGGTGGATATGAGCCCAACTCTACTCATTCTACAAGATCTATAATGAGACTCCCGGCTCACTGCTATTCTCAAGTCTCTTGTCAAGTCAGTAATGAGATCGAAACATGCTCATCATACAGATGCCTCATGCATACCAGTTCAATCAAAGAATTCCTTCAAGTGTCTGAGGCATGCATGGAAACATATGCACACACAAACCACTTAAGGATTACAAGGTCACAGGCATTGTCTCCTAACATTTACACTCCCATACAACAAAACAGCATTGTGAATTAAGTTTCGTGGGGAAAACTTGTCGTGAATTATCTTTGCCTTTGACGTATTACAATTAAGTTTCAGAGGGAGGAGACTGCTGCTCCCTTGTGAACAGAAGTAGGATTTTTCCCTAAAACTAACAAAATAGTTTTGTTGCATCTTTTGTTTTGTTTTAATTCAGTCTGTTTCCAGATTTTTAAAACTGTGACCTTAATCTGTCAGAGAATATATTTCCCTCAAAACGTAATTTAGGATGCAGTTTGATCCTTTTGCATGAAAGGCTCAGAGATTCATAAACTTGTCTTGTGTCAAACATACTGCATGTTAATGTAGGAGTTACAGACAGAGCTGCAGTAACAGGAAACTCCCAAACAAGACTTTGTAAACAAATATCTTGACATTAGCTTTAGAAAATGTGTCTTAATTAATAACCACATCTATATTCCACTTAACCCATTCCTTGCACCTACATGTGTGAGGCCTGGCTGTGAGGACCGGCGGTCTGGACCCAAACGCAAGACAGAAGACAACAGCGGGGTTAGGTGGCAACAAACGAACAACTTTATTCTGGTCTGGTTGTAAGCACAGGCGGCGGAGACTTGGAGCTTCCTCGCGGCGGGCGACGTGGCTCTGGACCCGTGGCTCGTGGCTCGTGATTCGTGGCTCGTGGCTCGTGACTCGTGGCTCGGACGGCTCCCGCACAAGGAGGCGTCGGTCGGTCGGTCTGGATGTCTTGCGTGTCTGACTGCATGCGTGGCAATCTCTCGACGCCGAAGGTCCGGGTGAGTGCTGGTTTTAAGCGGCGCGCGATGCTTGATGGACTGCAGCTGCGAGCGGCGGCGCGGACTCCACCCGGCTGTCCGGCATCAACCTGATTACAGGGAGAGAGAGAGAGAGAGAGAGAGAGAGAGAGAGAGAGAGAGAGAGAGAGAGAGAGAGAGAGAGAGAGAGAGGAGAGAACTCTACCCGGGTGCGCCACCGATCCTCACAACATGTCCCAAAACAGCAGGTGAGCTAAAGGACACAAGACTGAACACTTTCTAATTGGCTTGTTTTAATACTCCACCCTGCTCCAGAGGTCTAATGAATAGACTTGCAATAAACATTTACATTTTTACCAGACGTAACCACGACCTTGCAATAATCCCTATTTTTCCTTGATGTTAACCATTGCGTAGTTACTACTCAACACATACGCATTTCCAATTCAGGAAATCCTGACGCTTTACCTCTCCCGTGTCAGCTTGCTGCATACACAAACCCATCCTGGGACATTTATTGTTAACAATGTCTGGCAATATAGTTGGGCTTCCATAGAGAAAAGTGTGTTATACTTTCCCCAAATTCAAACTGAATGGTGTTGAAGGCACTGGAGAAGTCGAAAAACATGACTCTCACAGTGCTTCCAGCCTTTTCCAAGTGAGAAAGACATTGCTGTAGCAGGTAGATGACGGCGTCATCCACCCCGATGCCAGACTGGTAGGCAAACTGGAGTGGGTCCAGGGTGTAGCGCGGCTTCACTTCCAACGAATGATGATTTCACTATGCCAGATTCAGTAAGAGAGGGGTTAAATTGATTCTGAAAAACATTAAACCCCTCTCTTACTGAATCTGGCATAGTTAAATTGATTCTGAAAAACATTAAACCCCTTCTGGCTAGTCAGCTCAGAGGTTGAGTTGACACTGTTGAAGATCTAGTTCGTCTTGGGCATCAATTTGAAAAAGACTATGAACAACAGCTTGACTATGACCAGAGAATGAGTAGTAAAAATGTGAACCCCTTGAAAAAAGATACGACCTCAGGGCAACCTTTTGATAAACCCAGGCCCTCTGTTTTATGCTGGAGATGTTCAGGTGACCATCCTCCTGGATCCTGCCCACAGTACAATTCACCTGACCCTTCCCTTAGTCCTTACAAGCACCAGACTCCCAAGCGGTTTCAAAAACCAAAAGGTACTCCTGGAAATGGCTCGGTGTCAGTTGTCAAGGCTAAAAAATCTGTCCCATCCCAACAGATACGAGAATCATCAAATTCGGAAACTACACTCCATCCAGTTGCAGCCTCCTTTAGTCCAAAACAACTACTGGTACCCGTTTCCATAGGAACATGGCGTGGAAAAGCTGTAGTTGACACAGGAGCAAGTTACACTCTCATTCATGAATATCTCTGGATGGAATTAAAGGGATCAAAAGCGGAAATTCAACCATGGGAAGAAGGCCCCTTGTATCTGGCTAATGGAGAAGCAGCTAATCCCATTGGATGGGGAAACCTTTCTGTGGATCTTCAAGGGAACATTTCCACTCTCCCTATTGCGGTACTCGGCCAAAAGCTCTAGCCTATGGCATGGTCCTTGGACTCAATTTCATTTCTAGTGTTGGAATGGTAATCAATGTGGCTGATAAATCATATAGTTTTCTGTCCAACCCATCTATTACCCATCCTTTCCAGCCAGGTAATGCTAACCTACCACAGAATAGAGAGCCTAACAATCAAATAAACACCCAATGGTCAAAGAACTCTCCAGTCCGAAATCTTTCCCTAATAAGTTCTGTACCCCCTCCCCTTCTCTCCTTGGAGCCTGTACGAATGGAAGTTAAAGATTACATCAACATTGCTGTGTCTGAGGCTAACTTGCAAGATGGAGGAAGGAAACAATTAAGACAGCTCCTGGAGTCTAACCCAAATGTCTGTAATAATGAACCTGGGAAAACTGATGTTCTGCAGCACACCATCTACACCACCAACTGTGTGCCTATAAAACAACGGCCTTACAGAATGTCCCCTGGTAAGCAAGCTATTGTGGAAGAGCAAATAAGAGAGATGCTTGCTCACGGAGTTATTGAACATTCCCATGCGGGTTGGGCATCTCCGGTAGTTTTACCACCAAAGAAAGATGGAGGGCACAGATTTTGTGTGGACTTTGGGAAAGTGAATGCTGTCACTGAAACCGACGCATATCCGCTACCCAACATCAATGAAATCCTTGAATCTCTTTCGGGAGCTTCCCTTTTCTCCACGATTGATTTAAATAGTGGATACTGGCAGGTACCCATGGATCCGGCTTGCAAAGCAAAAACTGCCTTTGTCACCCACGCAGGATTATATCATTTTAATGTCATGCCATTTGGTCTGAAGAATGCGCCAGCCACCTTCCAAAGGCTCATGGAGAGAGTCTTGGAGGGCCTGCTGGGAGAAATTTGCTTGGTCTATCTAGATGACATAATTGTCTATTCGTCATCAGTAACTCAGCATTTTGAGCGCCTACGGATGGTAATGGATCGACTCTGCAAAGCCAATCTGACAATCAACCTCAAGAAGTCTAGATTCTGCAGGGAAGAAATCAGATTTCTTGGACATATTGTCTCTGGTCAAGGAGTCAGGGCTGATCCCGACAAAGTCGAGGCAGTTCATTCCTATCCAGTACCGACGAACCTCAAGGAAGTTCAGAGGTTCTTGGGGCTAGCTGGATGGTATCACAAGTTTGTACCTGATTTCTCAAAAATCGCTCAGCCTCTGAATGACCTAAAGAAAAAGGGAAGACCCTTTATCTGGAATCAACAATGTCAGCAGGCCTTCGATCAACTCAAGTCTTGTTTGATCTCGCCACCTATCTTAGGACATCCAAATCCGGATTTACCCTTCTTCGTCTATACAGATGCAAGTGATGTGGGTCTTGGAGCTATATTGACACAGAGAACAGGAAATGGAGTTGAAGAAGTTCTTGCTTATTCCAGTCGAACACTAAACAGAGCAGAAAGGAATTACTCTGTAACTGAAAAAGAATGTCTAGCCATCATTTGGGCTATAGAGAAATGGCAACATTATCTTGAAACAAAGCTCTTTACCGTCATCACGGATCACTCTGCCTTGAAATGGGTTCTTTCTTCAACAAAGACTACCAGTCGTCTGATCAGATGGGCACTAAGGTTGCAAAGGTTTGACTTTATTGTGGAATACCGGAAAGGAAGGCTAAATGGTGCACCGGATGCGCTTTCCAGGATTTCCACCAACCTCAGCTGCTGCCTCTACTCAAATAAAGTGGAGACAAATCTTCCAATATCGCTTGACAGAATTTGGGAAGAACAGCACAAAGATCCTAAAGTGGGGAAAATCCTGACTCAGCTAGCTGAAGGAGGGAAAAAAATGGAACAGGATTTTGTTACATTTGAAGATAAAGTCTATCGGAAAAAAGAAAGGTCTGAAAATCAGTTCCACTATCGGATTTACATTCCTCATCGTCTTGTTCCAGAGATACTTCAGGCATATCATGACAACCCTTTAAGTGGACACTCCGGAATTTTCAAAACATACAAAAGGCTCTATGAAGTAGCCTATTGGCCTGGAATGTGGACGGATGTGAAAAACTTCCTCAAGCACTGCAGGGTTTGTCAGAGTCTGAAAGCGGATAATCAGAAACCGGCTGGAAAGATTCAACAGCCCACTGTCAAAGGCCCAAATGAGATGTTGGGGATTGACATTATGGGTCCCCTACCTAGAAGTGCAGCAAGACATGAATACCTGTTGGTTGTTGTGGATTACTATACCCGCTGGGTTGAGTTTTCTCCCTTGCGAGCTGCCACCGCACCAGCCATAGTCCGGTTTCTGAAGAAGGACATTTTCACAAGATGGGGTATACCTGATTTCATCTTGTTGGATAGAGGATCCCAGTTTGTGTCTTCACTGTTCCGTGAACTCTGCGAACAATGGACTGACTCCCAAGCTCACAACTGCCTATCATCCCCAGACAAATATGACCGAAAGAGTGAATCGTACTTTAAAGAGTATGATCGCCTCTTATGTGGATAACAATCATGGTAAATGGGATCAATACCTTTCTGAGTTCAGATTTGCCATAAACTCTGCTGTTCAAGAGACTACAGGGGTAACCCCAGCAGAGCTGCAGATTGGCAGAAAGCTGGCTAGTCCGATGGATAAGATTCTGAAAGGAAAGATTTATCCCCCTGATGCCCCTACTTATGATGTGGTTCAACACTTAAAGCAACTCAAAGCAGATGTTGATGAAAATATAAAGAGAGCAAGACTACGACAGCAGAGGAACTACAACAAAAACCGCCGTACTCTTGATTTCAAACCTAAACAAAGGGTGTGGGTTCGAAATTTCCCTCAGTCAAGTGCAAAGGTCAAGTTCACAGCCAAGCTGGCAAAAAAGTGGAAAGGTCCCTACCGTGTAGTTCGACAACTTGGACCTCTAAACTACCAAGTTGTTTTGGAAGAGACAGGTCAAGATATACGAACTATGCATGTGTGCAACCTTAAAGCCTTCTACCCTAGTGCAGAGGACTTGGAACAAATGGAAAGAAAAAAACTACTCGACATCCTACAGGAGAGTTCAGAGGAAGAAGATTTCCTGGGTTTCCAAGACGGATAGTCTTCCGATAAGTAAAATCCCAATCTCCTAGCACCACGGAGCTTGGTCTCGTCAAGGGGGGGAGAGTGTAGCAGAAAGGGAAATAGCCCTTTTCCCTCCTGCCAGCCAAAGAAGGTGGAGCCAAAGAAGGTGGAGTCAAGGAAGGTGATAAAATGAGCACACCTGTGAGCTGGGGGGGAGGGTAAACAAACATTTGATGCACACAACCTGCATGGAGGAGAGAGGAGAGGAGCGAGAGTCTGGAAGGGGAAGAAGACACGTTAATGTTTGACCTGGACAACACGGCAGCCAAAGAGGTGATCGGCTCTCCCGAGGGTGGACTCAGGATAAAGTCAAGGAACGACCTGACTCTGCTGGGAGGCCACTGGGAATCTCCTTCGCTGCGTTGGACCAGCCAGATAAGTTAATTCCCATGTCCATTCACAAAACATTGACATAAATGCAGTCCAAAAATGGCTTTAAATGTTCTTAATTAATAGAAGAAACATAAATTAGGACACCACCCCAGGGTGGGGTAAGAGAGTCAGGTGAAAACACAGGAGGGGTGTAATGTCCGAGGATAGTGAGTGGGTTCAAGTCCAGTTCAGGTTATTGATTGTGGGTGGGCGTGTGGGTGTGTGTGTGTGTGTGTGTGCGATTTGGGGGGCAAGAAAAGACAAGCCTGGAGAAACTGCGGGTGAAGGGACTTATCCTGAGTCCACCCTCGGGAGAGCCGATCACCTCTTTGGCTGCCGTGTTGTCCAGGTCAAACATTAACGTGTCTTCTTCCCCTTCCAGACTCTCGCTCCTCTCCTCTCTCCTCCATGCAGGTTGTGTGCATCAAATGTTTGTTTACCCTCCCCCCCAGCTCACAGGTGTGCTCATTTTATCACCTTCCTTGACTCCACCTTCTTTGGCTCCACCTTCTTTGGCTGGCAGGAGGGAAAAGGGCTATTTCCCTTTCTGCTACAAGGGATGAGCTCACCAGGGGGCGGAGATGGGCAAGGACCAGCTTCGCCAGGGTCTTCATCAGGTGAGATGTTAATGCCACCGGCCTGTAGCTGTTGAGGTCCTTGGGCCGCGGGGTCTTTGGTACTGGCACCACGCAGGATGTCTTCCATAGCTGTGGTACTTTCCCCAGCCTCAAGCTCAGGTTGAAGATGTGCTCCGCTATCCCGCACAGCTGGTCTGCGCAGGATTTGAGGAGCCTTGAGCTGATGCCGTCTGGACCCGTGGCCTTCCTCACCTTGATCCTCCTCAGTTCCTTCCTCACCTGGTTAAGGGACACACTGGGGGGAGTGGAGCTGTGAGGTGTTGGAGTGGGGGTGGGTTGCTGGTCATGGAGTGCTGAGTATGAGAGGTGTGGAGGGGAGCCGAGTGCTGTGAGAAGGGGGGAGGTGGAGGTGGAGGGGAGGAGGGTAATCCACATGGGTTGCAGACGATGGGGGTTGCAGCAGCAGGGAGGAATGGGTGGGGGGAGGGGTGGATATCTGATCAAATCTGTTAAAAAATACGTTCAGATCATTCGCCCACTTTTGGTCCCCCTCAGGCTGTTGATTGGGCCCCTTGAACCCAGAAATGGCCTTGAGGCCCTTCCAGACCCCGCTGGTGTTGTTCTGCTGCAGGTAGTCCTGCATCTTCGTCCTGTAGACAGCTTTCCCCTCCCTGATCTTCATCCTCAGCTCCCTCTGCAGTCCTCAGCTCCTCCTTGTTGCCAGATCTAAGTACATTTTACTTGAAAATGACTTCCTTAGACAAAACATTTACTCAAAATTTGTTAGTAATCTTTACTCAGCATTTGATAGTAATCTTTACTCAGCATTTGATAGTAATCTTTACTCAACATGTGTTAGTAATCTTTACTCAGGCTACACTGAAAAATATTTGGAGTGACATTTACTTTAAAAAAATCTGAGTAACGCTTACTCAGAAAATTACAAGTAAGAATTGTCTTTCACCCTAAATGTTCCTTAACAATTCTTCCTTAAACATAAATGCCTTTCGATAGTAATTTTTACTCAAGCTACCTTTACATCTAATTACAAAACCCCTGTAAACATAGTTTAATATTTTATGGTTATAACTAGCTTTTCTTTACTGTTTCTATTGAAAGATATTTACATAAGTCATCCATTTACCGCTACACCACTATTCAAATATAAATGTATTACATTTATTAATCAGAGCTAAATAAAACAGTAAGGCTTCCACAAAACATGAAATGACAGCTGCTTTTAAACTACAGCACCTTTATTTGTCAACACTTGGAAAGAGGTAACTGTGTGGGGATCCTGGAAACACCACCGCCAGGTGGTGCCGAACTAACCCGGCTTCGGCCAAGATGTGCTTGTAATTACACAGATGCGGGACAGCCAGGAGGAGCACGCTCGCCGGCGCGCAGCTGTGCGTCATTTCCTTGTCAGGCGGCGGATAAGACCAGCCCTCTCCCGGACTTCCGCGTCGGGATATTGCCAAGCGTGGGCTCGTTGCAATGTGAGCCTTCCCCACGCCGAGAGAGTGCCTGCAGTACCTACGCACCCACGAGCACGATCTCCCGGCCGACCGTCACGAGCTAGCGCAGGAGCGCCGTCACGAGATAGCACAGGAGCGCCGTCACGAGCTCGCGCCAAGAGTCCACAAACCAGCGCCACGGGAAACGTCGTGAGTCTCCGTCACGTGGCTGAGTAACCCCACCGTCTGTTCTTTCTCTGCTCTGCCCGAGAATAAAGGTCCACCATTGTTGAAACTGCCAAAACCCTGTCGTGTCTCCGTCTTTGCTTTTGGGTCCAGTGAACTATCCTAACAAACTGTTTACAGACATCAACCATCAACCAATACAACTTATTAAACTGGAGAGATATCTTCAGGACATCAAGCAACATTAAGAAAGAGCTTCTGAAACATTTCAAATGTGTATTTCAACTTTGGTGGGCAAGTCAAGTTCATTGCAAAGATAAAACATAAGGCAAGCCGTTTCCACATTTTACAGTCATAGAGAACTTCTTTTTCCTCGATGTCCATCCGACACATGGACAGGGGAAGCCTTCCTGTGCTGCATTTCCATGAAGGAAAAAGATCTCCAAGAGATGATGAGCATAGTCCTCTTGATGGCATCTTCACTGACATCCTGTCAAAAACATGTGAATCAGAGGTCAACAGATGACATATGTTCTATTAAGTTCCTGATATTCACTGGGTTGAAGTGATTAATACAGTCTACAGAGACAATAATGCAACATAAATAAGATGCTCACTGACATTGGTGACATGCTGGGTAAGTATTTAGGTATCTACAGATTGATTGATTTACTATTACATAGACAAGTTTATTATGGTCAGAAAACCCCAGATTTTCTGAATTTACCTGGAATAGATGGAGTTCCTCTCCAGACTCTCCAAGTAACTCCACCCAGCAGCGGATGATGACGTATCTTCTGCTCGCAACACGTTGCTGTTAAACAGACAGAAGTGAATTTAGCTTGTCTGGATTGACATTGTAGGATATCAGGAGGAATGCCAATGTTTAAACTGGCATATGGACATGAATAAATATTCTTTTTTTTAAGAAGATATTTCTGTAAAGCAGGGCTCATGTTACCAAACAATTATTATTATATACTAATGTCAGTGTTCTCAAAATAGAACAATGGTGGGGGAAACCAACAAAAATATTGAATGTGTTTAAATATGTCATCGGGTATCTATACTCTGTGTATATGAGCCTAATATAATTTAACAACAATGATCTATTTTTTAAACTTTATCGAACTCATTTTAGTCCCTGCAACACGTCTTTGTCCAGAATAACATCAAGAGTTTGCTCCAGATGAATTGTCCTCATTCTTCTGAACTCCTCTTTAATCTGAAACAAAAGATGAACAACAACATGATCAAGATGATCCACCTTGCTAAGACAATTAGTTAATACAGTAGTCCTCACAGTAAAATGTACTATTGAGCAACAACACAAACTACAGCCTCTAACATGTTAATATATAAAAACCAATACTTCTGTTAACCAGCTGCAACAAAAGCTACAACGTTAAGACACTCATGAAGATGTTAGCGGTCTAGTTAACGTGACCTTCTTTGTTTTGACCTGTGTGTGTGTTGGGGATGAGCATGAGAGGGTTCTCTGCAAGAAGTGACACGCGCTGAGAAATTAGGTTAGCTCACGTTGCAAAGTGGACCAAAACATTTCCACAAAACGTTTCCACAAGACGTTTCCACAAGACGTTTCCACAAAGCGTAGCGGTGGAGCCTCGTCTGTAAACGGCCCAATAACGAGCACACAGCCTCACTAGCTAACCTAAACTGACCCGTCACGTTGCTGTTAGCGTTCAGCATTCAGTGCTCAAACACTGACTTTCACAGACGAGTAAATAATATTAAAGGGTTAATTAAACATATAACTTACCGCAGTGGCTCCCGCCCATGAATGTTCTCTGGACAGGTTAAACTCGGCCGTCCTTTCCAAGTTCTTCTGTTACGTCGTTTGACTGAAGAAATTCTTCTCTGACATCACCCCCTGAGCATGCGTGAGGTTGCCAGGTTCACTTATTATCCCAAGTAAATGTTAATTGTGTCAGGTTGTACCTTCAATTCAGTAGTTTAGTCAATTTTACTTGGTGTGAATGATCAAATGTACTCATCAAAAGAAGGATACATATTTACAAACAAAAACAAAGTAACACATTAAATAAAATGTGACCTTTTAAAGTAAAAGGACTGAAATAGTATTTTATTCTAGAATTTACACGTATAATCAAAGTAATTATTACATGGCCAAAAAGTCATTTTTTTCAGTGTAGAGAGCTCATAGTATCACATTACCCCACTAGTTCCATGCTTTGTCCCCCCCTCTTCATCATTTGCATCCTTCCCCTTGGACAAATTATCCGTCGTCATGGTCTCGATTTCCACTGCTATGCTGACGACACCCAACTATATTTCTCCTCCAAGACCATCACCTCAGTCACCCACTCCACTCTAACCACCTGTCTCACTGAAATAAAATATTGGATCTAACAGAACTTTCTCAAACTCAACTGCAATAAATCTGAATTACTCGTCATCAGCCCAAACTCCCTTACCCGCTCAGCCCAGACCTTCTCTCTAAACATTGATGGCTCCATCGTCACCCCCTCCACCCAGATCCGCAACCTCGGTATCATTCTTGACCCCACCCTTTCTTTCCTACCCCATGCCAACCACATCACCAAAACTGCCTTCTTTCACCTCAGGAACATTGCATGCCTTCGACCCTCCCTATCCTCTGCCACCACCGAAATTCTCATCCATGCCCTCATAACCTCCATACTTGATTACTGCAATAGCATCCTCTACGGCTCTCTTAACAAAATGATCAACAAACTCCAATATGTTCAGAACTCTTCCTGCCCGTCTGCTCACCTCCACCCAGCGCTATGAACATATCACCCCGGTCCTACGCAACCTCCATTGGCTCCCTGTCAAATATAGGATTGACTTTAAAATGTTTCTCACCACCTACAAAGCCCTAAACAATCTGGCCCCTCGCTACCTTTCAGACCTCCCCATTGATGCCCCAACCCGTTGCCTGTGAACACTCTGAAGATCATCAGGACCAAGCACCGGACCTGGGCTGACAGGGCCTTCTCAGCTGCGGCACCCCCGCTCCCCCCTTTCCCTCTGGAATGCCCTCCCCATCCACATCCGTCAGGCTCCCACGCTATCTTTATTTAAGAAAGCCCTAAAAACCCACCTCTTCAAACTTGCCTCACCTGCTAACCCCTGCTCCCTACCCTTCACCTGCTAACCCCTGCTCCCTATCCTCCACTACAGGACTCATTCCACATAGCTTCTCCTGTTTTATTTATTATATCTAAAATATTCTGTTTTTAATTGATGTCTTGATGTTTTTCTAATCGTTCCCTTTTTCATTTTGTTGTATGTAAAGCGTCTTTGAGTGGCTTGAAAAGCGCTATAGAAAATTAAAATATTATTATTATTAGAGAGCGTATAGTACCATATTGCCACTCTAGAGAGCTCACAGTACCATATTACGCCACTAAAGAGGTGTGTTCACTGAATGTGGGGCTACTTGTGGTTCCTAAAGTCTTAAAGTATGATGGGAGCCAGAGCCTTCAGTTATCAAGCTCCTCTTCTGTGGGATCAGCTTCTACTTTCAATCTGAGGGGCAGAAACCCTTAACACATTAAGGAGTAGACTGAAGACTTTCCTCTTTGATAGCGCGTATAGTATTTTTATCATCATTATCATAATAGCCACTGCTACTATTTTTTGATTACTACTCTCATATGTATCATTTGTGTAATAACAATTGACTATGTAGTAATTGTATTATGTTTTTCATTCTGTACACATGACATCTATCACACTTCTGTCCCTGTTTTTTTCCCCCATTCAACGTTTCCAAGCAGATAATGCAGTTTTTGCCATAATTAAGATATTCTTAATAAAGATATTGAACTCATAGTTATCTATGAGTGTATGTTGCGCACCACTCAAACTGCTGGGATTGAAAGATTGGATGCAGGGATGGAAACAGAGAGGGGGTGGAAAGCAAGACTGAGTGAGAAGATGCTGAATAAGCAAGACTGCTTGCAGCCCCAGCGGAGGACTGTACCTCAACCACTGCAGTCAGCTCATAAACTGTGAGAGAGGTTGAAAGATGGATGGAGGGAGAGGAGGGGCGGGGGGGTCTTGGGAGATATTTGCGGACAAACTATAGCCACTCGTGCCAACAGTTTAGGACAAAAACTAGGTTCACAGAAGCTCAAAGACAGCCCGAAATTGATGCGTCAGGGACTGATAAGTCATTTTTTTACTGCGCACAGTCATCAATTGCTACAGGTAAAAGACGATGTTTTGTAAAAATGCAATGATGGCAGCCATTTATGAAGGATGATTAAGTTAGCTCACTAATAAATCAAAACAATCAATCGAAACAGATGAAAGTTTGCGACTTGGGAAATGGAAATGTAGTTCTCAGCACTATTTAACTTAGAATATCTCAGCTGAGTTATTTCTCAAACCAAAAAAGCTCTTGAGACCCTAATTTGTCCAAAAATTCATAAATCCATGTTAAATAATCACTATAATTATAATTAAGGTGAGTCCATAGCCATGGCTGGATGATTGATGCTATGTGAAGCATAACTACTTTTTACTTAAGATATACTGACACAGGTCGCTGACCTATGAAACATCAATCATTGTAGGCATGTTGAGCAGGTTGCTTCATGAAACATGATGTCATCCACAGCAACAGGGTCTACCCCGCACTCTTTTAGTTTATGAGTTTCTCTTCTCAGGTTTGGGAACAGCACTTCAGACTAATCTGTTGTGAAATAAACTCTGCCTGCCGAGGCCCGTGCCCCTTGGCTGGTTTTTAGCCTATAATCTGGGGTTAATGCTGTGTTCACACCGAACGCGACGCAAATTTTTCGCGCGACCAGATTACATGTAAAGTCAATGCACAGACGCGTTTGGTTGCGACAGACGCGAAATTTCGCCGGGCGGCGTTAGACGCATTTGGCGCGGCGCGTTTGACGCGAAATTCGCGTGAGTTGAAATTTTCCAACTCGGGCGAAAAATCGCTTGGCGAAAGCCAATCAGCGTTGAGAAGCTCTGCGCGTCATCACCGCCGTCCTGCCGGTTTGAATCAAACGGCTGCTGATCCACCTGAAGTAGCGCTGGCAGCGGCCGTCATTCAGACGCTGTTGTGCGGCTACGGATGATATTATGAACCCGGACACGGGGGCGTTTGATGGTCCGACATTAGAGGGACTTCCACAAGACGTTTAAAGCAGAACTAGTGGTTAGTTTAATGGTGGATGGGGGAAACGGTACTGTTTTTACGGAGATAAGCCACGGAGATAAGCCCCGCCCCCTTTCAGACGCTTTAAAGCGAATTTGCGTTGACGGGAATTAACCACATAAAGTCGAGCGACTAAACTCACGCGAGTAACGCGGCGCGAAATTTCGCGTCGCGTTCGGTGTGAACACAGCTGTGGGGTGAGGGGCGTGGTTAGCGCACCTGCAGCGCAGAGAGAGGGAGAGGCGATCATGGGGATCAGCTGTGCAGCGCGTGAGGCGGCACAGCTGATCCACATGATCGTGGGATTGCGTGGGCGGGGAAGGGAGCTACAAAAGCTCCCAGAGCCACGCAGTCGGGGGGAGAGTTAGGAGAGCTAGGCATGTGAATGTATGTCTGAGAGCAATGCCTAATAAAAGAGCCCGAAAACGTGCGATCTTGGTGTCATCCCTGTGTGAAGAGCTCCGGAGAACCCAGGGCAATGACGAACCCTGCTACAACAGCATAACACAACAAGGGCTGCAGATTGGGTCAAGTCGAGGTACGACCTGCAAACTGTACCCTAAACCCTGCTGTCACTTCTGATTGCTGCCTGTTATCCTATAGATCCCCTCTGCTAAAGTATTTATATGTATATATATATTCCTTCAGGTAATAAATATACAAGTCAAACAAAAGGAGGCAAACACTTGATGTTTCTTATATATATATATATATATATATATATATATATATATATATTCTGTATCAGTTTAAGTACACTATAATTAGAATATTCGGTTAGGGTTAAGTAAACACTTGTAAAAACAAGTACAACTCCCTGCATGCCTAGAAGAGTTCACATTCGGTGGTCATTCAAGCAGCCATGGCAACATACTGTTAAATGAATTATACTGAGAAAGCCTTACCCTCATTAGCTCCACTCACACAGCAGCTGTATCCTTCTTTTCTCTCTATCTTCCAGGTTTGGCCAGAGGAAAGAGAAGGGGAGCATACTTTATAGTGACAGGCAGAGCGGCCAAATACCAATAGAGAATACATCAGCTTGGCAATTATTGGATTATCTCACGCTGATATCATTACCGCCAAGCATTCACTCCAATCATTGATTGCATTTTTCAATTTACTTCACCATTAATGCGAGTTGCCCAGCTGAACAATCTTCTGATGAGTCCATGGCTCAGTCAATATGTCCCGCCCCTAAGGTACTTGTCAAAGGGTGTGCGTTTGTGTGTCCGTCTTCAAGCATGTGTACTACAAAGTGTGTTTTATAGAACGTCAAGAAATACAGGTAATTCTCTGTGAAACGTGTTAATATTTAATTACATTTTTGAATATGATTACAGGTTTTAATCAATTAAGATCAAAGAGTGTCTCTGTTTGTCACAAAATGTTTGACTATCAAACACACTTATGTAAAATAATGTGTTGCAGTAAAGAGTGCAATATTTACCTCTGAGATGTTGTGCAGTAAAAAGTACAATATTTACCTTGAGATGTAGTGTTTAGTGGTGGGTTGAAAACCACAATATACCACCACCTAGTGTCAGTGTCGGCATTGATATCTGGCCAATCCAAAAGACGTGGATTGTAACCAATTATATTTTGTGATACAATGGTGAATGGTCCGCCCAATAACTGTCAATAAGAAGTTTTTCGAGCAAAAGAGTGGTGGAAGTTGTGCACCAGGAGACTCTTTTCGTGCTCAAAGCATGGTTTTTAATTTTGCTTGTGCGATCTTCTGCGCGGAATGATATAAAAGCGCTCGCAAAAATGATTTGCTTGCTTGTTGTTTTGAGTTGCACGTGTGTAACGGAGTTGATGATTCCACTTGCCATCACTGTCTATTATTTACTATTATTATCATTTACTTACGGAGACTAGCGTGCTGTGTGATATTAGCGCCCTCTGCTGGGCCCCTGCAGACTTAAGTGGTGCAACCCGTATACTTGGCCCAGTCTACAGCACGTTGCCTCCGTGGTAAGTTGTTCTGTGTTAAGCTCCGTTGTGTTAGCTAAATAGATGTATATTTGTTCATATCAATTATTATTATAGGTTGTGTTTAATAGTGGTTTTTTGTTTGTTTTGTTAGTGCCGGAGCTGGTTCTACATGTTGGCCATGAGGAAACTAATTTCTGTGTGTATTTGTTGTTTTGCCAGTACGGCTACGGGAGCTGTCTGATTTCAATAAACCTCTGGTTTGAACCAATCCACTTCCGAGTGTGCTACGTGAAAAGACAAACTACACAACGCCAAGGAGAGAGTACAAAACCGCTACACGTGCGTGCGCATGGATCTCATTCGTGTTCGCGGATATCGACAGTGATTTGTCCCCATAGGAGACCATGTGGGCCTGCTCATTTAGAAAAATGGACCTAACAGTAAAAGACCTAACTTAAGCTCCAACACGAGCTGGACTTCATATAGACAACACACACATCAGACATTTCTTTCTCCAGGTTTGTTTTCAAAACAGCTGCAGCGACTTCGAAATCCTAGACAGATGTGGTCCGTCAGTTATACCATGTTGGTTGAGGTAGGCCCTGAATACAGACAGGTTTCACAGTTGCACTTCTGTCATGATATGGCTGTTATCGGTTTTATTGCGAAGTCCTGTCTTGTGTTGTGTTTCCTCTGTGTTCCCTGCACTTCCTGCCCATGTGATTTTCTGATTGTCTGCCCTGTGTGTTGATTGTTCCCTGCTGTGTCCAATCACCTTCCCCTGGTATTTAAGCCCTGTTTGTCTCATGTCCCGTTGTCGGATCATTTCTTTGGCTACGTGTGAGTATGTGTCGTCGGAGTCTTAGTGCCTGTTTTTGGCCTTTTCAAGAGAATAAATGTATGTTGCATTGGCATTTGGGTCCTCCTTTAACCCCACCTCGTGACAGAATGTGACATCTTCAGCCGTGGGGAAGGAAACATGTTGCCACAATGTCATAATAAATTCATAGTCTTAATATGGCAGCAATCAACCACCATCTCTGTCAAGATCTACATTAACGTCTCCCTGAACCGTCTCTCCCTCTGTGTGTTGTTATCGAGCATCTTCTCTCTTTGTTCACATGGCTGGCCGGCCAAGTGTCTTTTAGTGCATATTAGTGCACACAAGCTCATATGGAGGTTACAGCTGATAACATAGAAGCACTCTTAGGTAAACACAGTGTGAAGGCAAAAAAAAAACCTTAAAAATTGATGAGGAACTTGCCAGCTCCATGTGACTGTGGCCTTTTGCTTGTGTCTCTTAGTCAGTCAGCTCTGGCAGGACCTTTCACAATAACATAACCGTATGCACAAAGTGGCCTACCCACCTTGAAAGTGCCGAGGTTTCAAGGTGGGTAGGTGGGTTTCCTGAATCCCAACAGGTTTCATCTCCCAAATTGTCCCAGTTTAACACAATTCACATAAGAATGATCATACTATACTTGTTTTTAGCACTTCTATAGACGTTATGTCTGTCACGCTCCTCGGTGCCCAACCCGATATAACAAAGAATGCACCTCACATCTGAATTGAACACTGATTTGTCAGTATGTGTCGCCAAGGTTATTGCTATGACGCTCGCTGCTCTGACAGAACATCACTGAAAGTAAGCCATTACATTACAAAACAACCGTTTTCAGTCGTGCACGGTTGAACTGCAGATCACATTGAGATTGCCAGATAGCGTTATGCAACAGATGGCAGAGAATATCTCACAGTAGGGCATTTATCACACTGACAAATGTTGTTTAGTTTTAATAGTATCTGACTATGTGTTAAGAGTTTCATTTCATTTAGCTGACGCTTTTATACAAAGCGACTTACATGCTATACAGTAGACCATAGACACAGCAACGGTGAGCAATGTGTGTGTCTTGCTCAACAATACAGCCAGGGTTTGAACCACCGCAATTAGGGTTAAGTGTCTTGCTCAAGGACACAACGACATGGACTACCGGAGCCTGGGATCGAACTGCCGACCCTCTGATTGAAAGACAGACTTGCTAACCACTGAGACACAGACACTTCATGAATGGGTGTGAATGATTAGTCTGAGTCCTGATAGAAGCCAACAGGGTGTGAATGATGAGAAGTAGTGTTAAAGAGCTTTGAGTGCCTGGAAGACTAGACAAGAGATGCACATGTACAGTCTATCTACCATTTTGCAACTGGTGAAGGAGAGTGCACAGATCCAGGTTTTAAATAATAGCAACCAGCTGACCCATTAGGAGAGCCAATCTGCACCATCTGACTTGCAAAAATATGCAACAATCAACCATCATAATCCAAACCGTCAACTACCATTTTTTTTAATTTTCTACCAATTACTTTCTCCTGAATGCTCCTCACATCAGGCTCAAGAAGATCTATCCTTTGGGCTTTGCTTCTCATCATTATTAAAAGTCTGAACGACTGACCAATGCTTTTGGGGTGTATGGAAAGGCTAACGATCCACCCTTTATCTTGGTTCATCAAGTAATCTTAAATTAAAAAAAACGTGGACGTGGTTTGGATGTGAAAATTAAGCTCTTTACCCGCTCTCACTATGAACAAAGCTGTCAGATGCATCTTTTTATTTCCCAGATGCATTGAAGGACACCGCTACAGAAATGTACGATATTCTTGTCATTGCTCTGAGCCTCAAATTGCACAGGAGCTAAACCCAAATCTAAAGGCATCATTGTATGCATACCATATGCTTTTTAGCAGTATATATGTGGTTCTCAGAGTATTACATTTTTTTTGAGGGTTTTATTCAATGTTTCAATTAGGGAGCAATTAAATGTGGAGGAGGTTGAATGGTTTGGAGAGATATGTGGAGGCTACTGTGCTGTATGACATTACATTGCTTGTTTTGGCTCTGCATCTTAGATGTGCAGTGGGAAGGATATGTTGTCTTGATGTGCATCAGAAGCTAGTAAGGCATACAGAATTAGATTGATGTTGAAAGGATCTACTGAAAGGGGTCGTAATCTTTCTTCCAGAATATGACACCTGGGTATAAACATGACAGTTGAAGGATGAAAAGCTGTTTTTGCTTATTGGTCCTAGTTAACCTTGCTTTAATTGAACCATCAAATCAATGCTCTATTGTATTTAATGATGTGGCAACTACGGAGTGGTTAAAATTACTGGTTACCGGTGGCCGCTCGCATCAGCTTCAAAACATTGGTACTTGCGTACCATGCTGCGAACAGATCGGGTCCCATTTACATCCAGGACATGGTAAAACCTTACACCCCAGCTCGAGCGCTCCGCTCAGCTTCTGCCAATCGGCTCGTAGCTCAGTCACTGCGAGCAAAACACTAAACAAAGTCGCGACTGTTCTCTGTCCTGGCTCATTGATGGTGGAATGAGCTCCCCATTGACATCAGGACAGCAGAAAGTCTCTACATCTTCCGTCGCAAACTAAAAACACATCTATTTCGACTATACCTTGAATAAAGAAAGTAGCACGTCATAGCACTTTAGCAGCACTGGAATGGCTCTTACTGATAGCACTTTGTAGTTGAACTTTATTTATGAAATTGTACCCTCTTGATGCTTGTTGTTCTGATTCTTGTTTGTACTCATGGTGGAATGCACTTATTGTAAGTCGCTTTGGATAACAGCGTCAGCTAAATGAAATGTAAAAAATTTGCGAGCAATTAGGGTTAAGCAAACTAAATATGAATACATGATTCACTCAGGCAGTCATTCTTCATTGAAAAGCGAAACCATCTGAACTGAAGACATGCCGTGTATCTTCTTGTCCACACACGATACCTCCACCCATAAAGCACCGGAGCACAAACACAGATGGACAATAATTCCCTGCCTTATTTCCCAGAAGATGTTTTGCTTCTATTTACATTCCTCCTGATGAAAGTTCAAAAAGTGCACAAGAATACACTTGTTTTTTTTTGTTAGGTAAAAAAGGCACAAAAATTGGCAAAAAAAATTGTTAATCAGATTTTGACATGATGCCCGCTTCTGATTGTCAGAGGCAGAGAGGCAGAGGCAGAGACTCAGGAGCAGAGGAATCAGACAGGAGGCCAGGTGGAGGGCAACATCAAAAAGGCACTTTACTGGACAAAGTACAAAGCAAGGGAACAGACTGATGCTAGAAACAAGCACCAGACTTCAGCACAGAGACAAAGAAGATAATCCTGCAACTGACAAGGGAAAGACCAAATACACCAGGGAACAGGCAACGAGGCACAGGTGGAAACAATGAGGGCGGAGCTTTACAACCACACAGGGGAAAGGCACACGAAGAGGGAGGAGTCTGGAACGAGAACAGGTGAAGGGAATAAACAATCGAGAAACACTGGGAAGACACACAAGGCTCCTTGGAAAGAGCTGCGCCTTGCCTGGAGTCTGGACGAGAGCAGGCGGCAGCAGTGGGGGGCGTTGACAAACTGCGGTGAAGTCGGACAGTTTTCAGCTGACTTCAAAGTATACACTGGAAGTCACAGAAAAAAATTACTTCCTGTTAGTTCCGATCTGTAGTCTACTTGTAGTTTACAGATCAAATTCTGGTTTATAAATATATATTGATGTAGAAATGTGTGTGTAGCTGCATCGTTTATTCTTTTTAAGTCTGCCTATGAAATTATTTACTAAATATATTACACACTGATATGTGTTATATAAATAAGCTTTATTAGTATCAACCACACACAATATGTTTTCAGATTAAACATGAGGATAATAGTCAACCATCAATTCATCCATCCATTTTCCACCGCTTATCTGGGGTCGGGTTGCGGAGACAGCAGGTCAAGCAGGCTGACCCAGGCTTCTCTCACCCGCAACATCTACCAGCTCATTCTTGGGGACCCGTTCCCAGGCCAGCTGGGAGATATAATCCCTCCAGCATGTCCTGGGTCTTCCCCGGGGCCTGGAAAACATCTAAAGGGAGGCGTCCTGGAGGCATCCTAATTAGATGCCCGAACCACCTCAGCTGACTCCTTTCGACACGAAGGAGTAGCGGCTCAACTCCAAGCTCCCTCCTGATGTCCGAGCTCCTTACCCTATCTCTAAGGCTGAGCCACTCTACGAAGGAAACTCATTTCGGCCGCATGTATCCGAGACCTCGTTCTTTTGGACGCGATCCAAAGTTCGTGACCATAGGTGAGGGTTGGGACGTAGACCGACCAGTAAATTGAGAGCTTCGCCTTCCGGCTCAGCTCCTTCTTCACCAAGACGGCCCGGTGCAACACCTGTTTTACTGCTGCAGCCGCACCGATACGCCTGTCGATCTCCCGCTCCATTTTACCCTCACTCGTGAACAAGACCCCGAGATACTTGAACTCCTTCGCTTGTGGTAGGCACTCCGTCCCCACCCGGAGTGAGCAATCAGAATCATAATCATTTATTGCCATGTTTTTTTCACATTCAAGGAATTTGTCCTGGCGGAAAGGTGCATACATTTAACATTTAACAATACACATAACAGTAGACGCAGTGCACTAAATGAGGATGAATGGATGAATGAATGAATATTTACACTTGAAACAGTAGCTTATTAAAAATAAGATAAAGATAAGATAAAGTGCATGGAATGTGCATGAATGTAAGTGTTGTGTGAAAGTGGCAAGTGTAATGTTAAAGTGTTGTGTGTATTTATATATAAGGCTATGTGCAGGGGAGTGTCCAGTGGGAAATTGTCTGGGGGTGACGGAGTCATTAGAGTCAGTGGGGGACCCGTTGGTGTGGCGTGAGGTCTTGATCCTGATGGACCGCAGCCTCCTGCCAGAGGGGAGGGACACGAACAGTTTGTGTCCAGGGGGAGAGGGATCAGCTACAATCTTCCTCGCCCACTTCAGGGTCCTTGAAGCAAACAAGTCCTGGAGGGACGGCAGATTGCGGCCAATCACCCTCTCGGTGGAGCGAATGATGTGTTGCCTTGTCCTTGGCAGTGGCTGCAGCGTACCAGACGGTAATGGAGGAACAGAGGATGGACTCGATGATGGCAGTGTAGAAGTGCACCATCATTGTCTTTGGCAGGTTGAATTTCCTCAGGAAGAACATCCTCCGCTGTGCCTTCTTGGTGATGGAGCTGATGTTGAGCTCCCACTTGAGGTCCTGGGTAATGATGGAGCCCAGGAAGCGGAAGGACTCCACAGCTTTGACGGGGGAGTCACACAGGGTGAGAGGGGCTGGTGGGGCTGAGATCTTTCTGAAGTCCACAACCATCTCCACGGTCTTCAGGGCGTTGAGCTCCAGGTTGTTTTGGCTGCACCAGGTCACCAGGTGGCCAGTCTCCCACCTGTAGGCGAACTCGTCCCCACCAGAGATGAATCCAATGAGGGTGGTGTCATCCACAAACTTCAGGAGCTTGACTGACTGGTGACTGGAGGTGTACAGGGAGAAGAGCAGAGGGGAAAGAACGCAGCCTTGGGGGGAACCGGTGCTGATGGACCGAGAGGCTGAGACGTGAACTAGAAGGTCATTCGTAATTGTCACCAGTGCTGTTTCTGTGCTATGGTGCTTTCTAAATCCGGACTGAAAGTCCTCGAATATAAACTATTGCTATGTAAAAAGTCACACAACTGATTTGCAACTACTTTCTCCAGAATCTTAGACAGGAAGGGCAGGTTAGAGATGGGTCTGTAGTTGGCCAACACCTCTGGATCGAGAGTTGGCTTCTTGAGTAGAGGTTTAATTACAGCCATTTTGAACGACTGTGGCACATAACCAGTTAGTAGAGAACCATTAATAATATCCAGCAGAGGCAGCCAATATCCAGCCAATCAAAGGCAAAACCTCCTTCAGCAGTCTCGTTGGAATGGGATCCAGGAGACAGGTAGAAGATTTGGACGCAGAAACCGTTGAAGACAATTGATCCAGGCTTATGGGGAAAAAGCCATCCAAATACACCTCAGGGCTCACAGCCACCTCCGAGGCCAGTCCACTTGAGGATAAAAAGTCAGTAGTTGAGGGCAGGAGATCGCCAATCCTGCCTCTGATGGCCAGAATCTTGTCATTGAAGAAGTTCATGAAGTCATTACTGCTGAGGTCTGTAGGAATACACGACTCCACCGAGCTGTGACTCTCCGTCAGCCTGGCCACAGTGCTGAAGAGAAACCTGGGGTTGTTCTTGTTCTTCTCTCTTACTGATGAGTAGTAGGCTCCTCTGGCATTACGAATGGCCTTCTTGTAGGTTGTCAGACTGTCCTGCCAGACTATCCAGGATTCCTCTAATTTGTTGGAACGCCATACACCTTCCAGCTTCCGTGATGCTTGCTTCAGTATGCTGATCTCAGGGTTGTACCATGGAGCTAGCCTCCTTTGTTTGATGATCCTCTTCTTTAGAGGGGCTATCGAGTCTAGTGTCATCTTCAGTGAGCCAGTAGCACTATCAACAAAATGATCACTGAAGTTAGCACAGGAGTTATTTATTATATTGAGGCATGGTAATGAATTAAATACAGCAACATCAGTTATACCTCTGGTGTAGAAACTTCGGCAGCACAAACTCAAAAGTTATCGTTTATTCTTTTTAAGTCTGCATCCATCCAGCGTTAAGTATTACAACTACACATAAAATAAGGGTTTTCTACAACACGTGGTGTTTGCTGTCAAATCTAAGAGCCAATCAGCTCTCCTATGTGGTGACAGCCAGGCGTTTCCCATCATGCACTGGGCCACGCAGTCGGTGGAGAGCTACTGCGGCGCCTGGCTCTAAAATCAATGGCCGCCTCGCTCTTGTGAGATTATTGTTGACCACATCTACCCAGCATGCATTGCGCGCCGATCGAGTCTGCGCAGAACTGGCTCATCTCCAACGAACCTACAGAAAACTTTGGCCCAATCCCAATGAATACCCACAATATGTTTTAATGTAGTCATGGTTACGTGGTATGTTGCAGCAAAGTGCTGTCCCATAATATGTACACCAGTTCAAGCCCTCACAGCCTCTCACACTCAACCAGTTACAGCTGACGTCCGTAAGTCCCTGAGGGTTCAGGGTTTGAGGGCTTAGGGGGGACATTGGGACACCTCAGAGTGTTGCACTGACAAGGCGTAAGATTTCCACCTGGTCTTAGCAATAAGAAGGCTTAAGCCGTGATGGTACAATCGGCGTTGAGGTCGGGCTCAACACAATAGAAGTGAAGGAGCAGGAGGAAAGCTGGGATGGCAGCTATGCTAACCCAGCTAAGACCAAAGGCTTCGTCACTAACCAGCCCGTTGGCCGTCTGATAACCAGTTGCAGGAAAATAAGATGGACAAAATAACCCAACAACACATCGGTGGCTGTTGAGCCCACCTCTTCAGAGACCTGGCTCCATCGGTCATCCCGGAACGAGCTGCACTGACGGGCGGACAGCGATCAGCACTCCAGGGGACGAGAGAAGGTGGATCATGATGTTGGTGCTCAAACAGTCAGAGTTGGTAGACAATGTTATCCTGTCAGCCATACCATCTGCCCTGAGAATAGTTTTGCTGCCATTTACTGCACCTCTACTTTTCATTTGTCATGTTTTTTTTCTGTAGCATCAATGGGCTAAAACTGCATTTTATTGTTGAAGAAAACAATACATTGTAATGGTGGTGGTAAGGACCCATAAGCAGTACAGACACACATAATATTGATCAAAGATTTATTCCAGGCAGAAGACCCAACTGGAAAACAGTCTCGGCTCTGCTCACTTAGAGAGACCCACTTGGTGGAACGGCAAGCCATCAGGGGACAAGGCACACAGGGAGCAGAGGGAGCTAAAGTCATTCTCGTGGGCGGGGACAGAAGGCTTTGGTGAATTACCGGGGCAGATGCCAGGAAGTCCAAACAGACAGGGTCGGCAACGGGAAACCAATCAGAGGGTTAACCCCCCTAGAAAGTCTGGCATAGAGAGAACGATCTGGCGGTGAGTATGTGTGAGACTGGGGCTTTAGAGGGAGTAGGTGCAGGTGAGAGGGATGGAGCTGATGAGGTGGGTGTGACTAAACAGATGCACTGTATGAGCTGATGAGGTGGGTGAGAGTGGCAGGAGAGTATGAAAGCTGAACTGTGGAATGAATGATTAATAATAACAATATTATAAAATGTTGGTATTGATACCAAAAACAATACTTTTATTTTACATAAAGTGCTACGCAAAAGTGTTAATAAATTGTTAGTAATTAATTCCTATGAACTTGTATCCATATGACTGCTCCACAGTGCCTAAGTATTCACAGATGCTTTGTTATGTGCATCATAATTGCAGGCTGTTATGGTCATTAATAACACTTCCCCATACCTTAATTTACTGTAATGAACAATATTCACAAACAGCGAAGCATTTCTTTTGAACTTGCATACTTCACATTCTATTTTGTTATTTCCCCTCCTGCCGCCTTCAAGATCTCTCTTTCTCACTTTTTATGACTCCTTCTCTCACACTCTGTTTCTGTCCTCTCTAATTCATGCCATCCGTTTTTTTTCTTTAATACATCAATATACTATTGTGCATAGCCTGCCATTTTCTGACGCAAATTATCTTCCCAAATGGGGATGTGAGGCGCTGTGCCTCCCTGCACAATCCTTTATTGATCGTTCAGTCTCATAAAAGCAGAATGGGCGAGGGCTGAGAAATAATGAAAGACAGAGAGAGAGAGAAGGCAGGCCATCTGTGCTGACTGGGAGTTTTTTTCCACGACTCAGAGGCTAACTTCTTATCAGTATTTTGTATCATGATTTAATGAGCACTTGTGTAATAATGGTTTAATGTTGGCCGCTTCTTGTAAGATAATACAGTACCTTCCAGCCTCCGCAGAGTGTCTTTTGTTTTATCGCCCAAGATAAATTACCTGCTATTTTGATTGATATGAAAATGGTGCCTAATGGTCTTCACAATAACCAGGAGAATGTACAGCCTACTGCATTATTTTTTAAGACACATCTCTTAAGTCTTCAAAGGAATGGATCAACATTTTGAATACATTTCACTTTTCTTTCTCAGAATGAGTCCTGGCCTCCTCTTCCACCTTACATCTGTCTTTCTTGTGTGTCTGTGTGAGGGTCTGTGTTTAATTACAAGGGTGGAGACGGTGTGTGGGAGTCACTCATCACAAGTCACCCTGCCATAGAAACCTGCTTCTGACTCCGCGCATTACCAGAGCGTAGACTTGTTTGTAAGCGTCTGCCGAGCGTCAGCTCCTCAGCCTTGGTGGCCTTTGTCTGGGGCTCACCTCTCTTCAGCCCAGCTCACACTACTAGCCCTCGTGCAGATTACAGCCAGTCTCTCACTAACCCCCTCTGCCTCCTGTCTCTGTGCCAGCACTTGGTTTCACTAGTTTACCCTTAATAAATTGAGATGATTAATAGCCTTTTTTTCCATTTGTTTTTGTTTGCATTTTCAAGTCTTGCATTTTAAACCTGTATGAAGCATACAAATTCAACACAAATACTCAATTTCATGACATTTTAATAGGTTGTATTTTAAGAGGAATTATTTGAGCAATGATCACTGAGTTGGTTTAATGAAAAAGACACAGAGGTAGTAATAACAAACTAGAAAATGGTGTGTGGCGACTACTGCCGTAAGACGTCGCAATATATATATATTACCGGTAGTGACATGTGTTGTTGAGGTTATTGAGAAGTAATTTCTGTATTTGTGATGGACTTGAGAGCAACTATTGCTTCATAGACACAGGTAACTGGTTGCCATGGTGATTGGGGCACCAGGGTGAAGAGCAGACGCGATCTTAAGACTCGTATGTCTCTCTATGTATCTACATCAAGTACATGTGTATGTAAATGTCTGTCAATGTAGGTTAAATAAGTATGTGTGTGTGTGTGTGTGTGTGTGTGTGAGACTGCCCTGATTAGCTCATTTGAAGCACCTGTGTCACCAGGGTGAAGAGCCGACAAGATCTTAAGGCTTGTATGTCTCTATATGTATCTATAACAAGTAGATACGGTCCAAAGTTTAGGAAGAAGAAGAATAAGAAGATTAATAATAAGCGCGCAGGAGAACATGCAGTGTGCTTGCAGCAGGGCTCTATGAGCCCTTGCTGCAGCGCCACACTAATAACTAGAAAGAGCATTTCCTACTGAAAATGTAAACACCTGTGTCAGTGAGTGACTGAGAGGGAGACTGGACTGTAGATTTAACAAAAACAGCCTTTGTTGTATTTGATAGAAAACCGTGACTCAGTTTAAAAAAATGAAGGCATCATGAGAAGCACAAGACTTTTTTGAACGTTTCTGTGTAATTCAATGTTTGTGGAGTTAAGAAATGAGAGCTTAAAGGCAGTTCAGAAAGTGCCCCCGTTTGCTTCATGGAAGAAATGTGTGCTCCGATTTAACATGGGTCTGAATGGAGCAGTTGGCTGACTTCATGTCGCTTTCTGAAAAAAAAGTATAAGTTTGTTGGATTCTACGACGCATTTGTACAAGCAAGCACAAGATTTCTTACGCGTTTATATGTAGAAATTATGCCTGAAGAGTGAGAATTGTGGAGTCAATGGCAGTTTACAAATATTTTTTTCTCAAGATCCTGAAGCTTCTCCGCACTCTAGCGATGACATCACGCACTCTGAGCTGCGCCATACACTCATGTTAAAGGAAGAAAGGATCTTAAAATGTATTACATTCAGAAATGTATAGTTTAAAATTCTTAAGATAGAAAATATGCAGTAATAGTTGAAAAATTGTATATTTAGCTGAAAGGATGCTGAACCTATAAGCTTTTAAAGTTGAAGATTTTCTCCATAGAATCCAATAAATAAAAATATCGTAGAAATATTTTTAATAACAGAATTTGAAAAGATATACCCATCATGAGCTTAAGTAGCTGAATATTTTCATATTTTCATCAATTTGAATGGTTTCTGTAGCTTAACATATGAAGGAGCTTAAGAGGTCCAAAATACGTATGGAATAATAATAATAAGTTGAATAAAGATTCGAACAACAATAGTTTACTAATAAGCTGAATAAAGATTTGAAGAACAATAGTTGGGTGCTTCATGCTGAAGCACTCCAACTAATAAAGATTCGAAGAACAATAGTTGGGTGCTAATGCTGAAGCACTCCAACTAATAATAAGCCCGCAGTAGAACATGCAGTGTGCTTGCAGCTAATTAAAATATCAGCAGTTTATAGATAAACAAATAAATACATATACCCTGCATAAACATGGACAAATAGCAAGTATAAAAGTGTGCATACTTAATACAGAAGTCCAAAGTGAAATACAGTGCCGGTCCATGTTATAAGTTGAGTTAATTTAACTACAAGCTAAAACATGTAAAAAGAGGTGCAACTCAGCCCAATTAGAATGATGCGGTTCTAAGAGTCCACTGTGTCTGAGGTATGGTGAGTGGTATTTAAGTCCCTCTTTATGTCACTGTGGCTGGGAAGAAGCTGCTTGTGTCCTGAGTCCTTCCACCCGAACAGAGTTAGCTGGGTGCTGTCGGCCCTGAGGAGGCTCCCCCCATTCTCCTGCAGCGCCGTGTCCATGGAGGTGAGGTCAGAGCCAAAAGGTGCGTCAAGATGAACTGCTTCTCACCTGGAGAGTAGACGAGACTATCATCAGGGGGCGTTGACAAAAACCTGCTGTCAAGTTGAACAGTTTTAAGCCCCATCAGGCCCGATCAGCTCACCAAGTCACAGTTAGGACGTGGAATGACGTGTGGTTGAAGACCTGCAGGTAACAGACAGGCACCTGTCTGTTAGGGGCGACTGTGGCTCAGTGGTTAGCAAGTCAGTCTTTCAATCAGAGGGTTGGTGGTTCAAACCCCACCTCAGCCAATCCATGTCGTTGTGTCCTTGAGCAAGACACTTAACCCTCATTGCTCACCGTTGCTGTGTCTACGGTCTACTGTATATCATGTAAGTCGCTTTGGATAAAAGAGTCAGCTAAATGAAATGTAATGTCTGTTGCCTGCAGGTCTTCAAGCACACGTCATTCTACGTCCTAACTGACTTGGTGAGCTCTGAGCCGTAAGTGGGGGAAAACCACCACTGTTTTGTCGAAAATTCCGACTGTGTTCAGCCAACACTAAATTGTGATCATCTCCACAAGAACAAGGTCTATTTGAATATTTTCTATAATATACAGAAAACCCTTGTGAAAATAAATACAGTCATATATGTGTTATTTTCTTAACAATATTCACAAAGGCTGTTATTTTTCTATAACATAGCTATACGTAAAGAGTATCCGTGTGAGTTTGGCTTTGATTGAGTGAAGTTAAGTATTTTTAATAATTATTTTAGTTCAGGCGATCCAAGATCCAAGCATGGGTCTATGAAAGCGTCTCAAACAACATCCAGGTTTTTTGCAGTCAGGCAGTCCTGTTACGTACCAAGCAAGGCCAGAATATTCATAATTCAGCCATAGGTAAGTACATTTTCATTTTTTTGCTGGACAAAAAAATAGCATTCTTGTCCGTATCTTTTCACGGTAACATGTAGCATCCGTTTCTAATCTGCATGTCAGGACAACCAGAGTTGGGAAGCGAACGCGGGTCGCTGGATTGGTAAACCCACGAGTTACCCAGTGGGCTATTGAGGACCCAGATGCAGGGAGTAAAGTCAAAACTTAGTTTTATTTTCTCGTCAAGCGGAGTTTCAAAAAAATGCCAACAGTCTTGAGGCGGCAATAACTCAAACACAATAGGTTGATTCCAAAAGCACAGAAGAACTCCAAAAAGGCAATAATCCAAACGAAATCGTTAACGCCAACACAGGGTAGTAATCCAAACAAAAGGTAATCCCAAAGCACAGAAGAACAGTCAATAAGGAAAAGGTTTAACTGAGGAAGCTATCAAAAAGGGATAGCTCTTGCTCACCCAGGCGAAGAAACAAACAACAGATATCCAGAAAGCACTGCTTAGTGAAGCAGCGAAACAGCGGCCGAGAACCACGTTAACAAGCACTAAATGTTACGAGAGAGTAACGTGGAACACTTCATCTAAACAAACGTCGCGATGACGTCTCTTTCTTTCTTTGGTTTTTTTTTAACGGCGGCTGCGGACTAACTTAGCGCATTACCGCCACCCTCCAGATAAATTGTGCCTGATCACCACTAGGCTTACACCCTTTAGCCAACCTATACTCTATCAATGAGTCCAGTATGTTTTAGATATTCAAACATATATTTTATTACTTTATGATCGGAAGCCTTTGACAAAATATCTCTAACAATAAAGCTTTCCCCACTGTCCTCTATTTTCCTTTTAAATAACACCCTCTCTCTATTAAATTTCCTACACATCATAAAAACATGTTCCACTGTTTCTGGCATTTTACAAATCTCACAGTTTCCTGAATGATGTTTCCCCATTACCTGTAATGTTTTATTTAGTCTGGTGTGTCCTATTCTCATTCTTGTAACAATTTCCTCTTCTCTTCGACGCCTTATTACTAGACGCCCCTGGCCAACCTCAGGACTTATACTGTAAAAACCCCTCCCTTTATCTCCCCTATTCCATCTATCTTGCCACAACTTTTTAACATGTGCTTTAATCATTGACTTAGCCTCTGATTTTGATATTTTACACTGGATAGCTATATGTGTTGCTTTCAAAGCCTGTTTAGCAAATTTGTCTGCCAACTCATTACCAGCCATGCCTACATGAGCCAGAACCCAAACAAGCTTTACATGCGTCCCCCCACCGATGACGTCTCTAGCACACTACCAGGTATTTATACCCTGGTCAAACAAGGTTAATTGAACACTAATGCAAAACAGGTGTGGAACAGAAAGACAGAGGCAAACAATTCAATAAGTCCGAAATAATGTCTTTAGGCCACCAGAGGTCGCCAATGACCCAAGTGGCGCAAACAGAAGTCCCAAGTCATGACACTGCATTCTTTCAAAACTCTGGGTGCATTTGGGGTCACTTTGATTCACTTTTAGTCATATTTATGGTTTATGCTAATGTTTATGGTGGAATTATGTTTCTTTATTCACATATTATGACTGTTTTTTTTTTGACTGTGAAGTTCAGACTTTGCTGAATATTTTGTATATTGACATCAAATGGGTCTGATACTGATTAGGGGTTCATAAGATCAACTGAACACATTACTAGGGCTCAGTTGTAGGGGTTTTGCCCCCATATAGGGCTTTTTGTGTCCAAAAGGTTAGTGGCAGGTGCCAAAATCGGGTCGGTGGACAGCAGTATGCCTTTATGTTACTGTAGCAATGGCCGTTGCCTCTTATAGGGAAATCTACGAACTGGTGGACTTGTATTTTAGGTTTATTCTGTTATATTTGACCGTTTGAATGCAGCCAAGTTATGAACAACATATTTACCGTTTTAATCCTCCCATTGCAACATGAATGTAATCTTTATTGGTCTGCAAATAAATTAATATTTAAAGAATTGCACTTTTGTTTCGTTTTTTTGTTTTAATAACTGGACCTTGCCTATTTTTTTCCAGCTTTCTACCAGATGTCCCTTGAGACTAAGGGATCAAAATCTGCATAATAATTAGCCATGTGCGTCTGTTGGTTGCAGGGCAAGAGTGTATCTTTGGAGCAATGGGCCTTCAGAACAATGGGCGTTTGTTTTTGGGATAACGGTTGTCAGACAAATGGTCTTCCGGTCCAAGCGGACATTTTCCAGTATATCTGGGTTTCAAAAACATGCAACATCTGATCAATGCCAAGGCAGCTTCTTTACTACAACAATATAATTTAAGAAAAACAATCTCGATCACATCATGCTGCTCATCTCAGCGACACGTCTGTATTGTATTTCAAAATGCAGAGCCACAGGACATACTTTTTACACTGGTAATCTTGCTAGATTGTAATTGATTAGTAGTTAAGCATGTTAGCATGCTAATGTTACAAAATATCATGAAAACTATGATGTATGAAATATATGTATTGTGATATGGAAACCAGATGTGGTGAAATGGACATTATACCATTTACAAACAAATGAAAACCAAACAATGTTTAAGACAAATGCATCTACAAAGAGGTAATCACTGCCGTCATGTGTTGTGTAAAGACCTATATGCATCTGTTGATTCACAGACTAACTCCTGATAACTAAAACAGTGTCCTCTGTCGAACAAAAGGCCTATCTCTTCTTCAGACAATTTAGTCAAGTGGCATGTTGTACTGCTGTTATAAGAAGCAGTTTGCATTCAATAACGTTCTGTCCCCGTCAGAATATCAAGCCACCCTATTTTATCCTGGTCGGATCATCATGGCTGTTGTCCTTCTTGTTCTTAGATGACATCATTGCCACAGTGTGTGCCTCAGCTTCCTGTAATGATGTCACATCTTCCTTTTGAGAAATGTGACTCATTTCCTCAAATAAGCCAGGGAAACCCTGAAAATGTAAAGTACATCAGAATGTATGGCTACTAGCTGGCCAGTACCCTGTCTATACATTCAAATGATATGCACAGTAAGAGAACCAACTCAAACCTCGTCAGCATGAAATTAATGCCGGTTATCTTCTTTCTTAAACCTAAAGAGTGGTCAAGATGTCATGACAAGAATGAAGTACCAAGTGAACAATAGTTTACGCTCGGGTCACGCTTTCTGCATATGCAGCTTGGCTGAGGCCTCTCCTAAGTGTCAGCTCTCTTCAGGAGATCAAAGTTGTATCTATTTTTTCCTCGTGCTTCACAGCAAAACTAGATAAAACATAATTATCTTTTGAAGGTATATTGACATCATGCTAGCAAAATTACAATGTTAATGTTTGTATGTCTGTAATAGTGCATATTTATCTTTCATTCAACTCTTCCTGTTTTCGTTTAAAAATATTACTGTTGCTGCTGAATCTACTACTACTGTTGGTTGTTCCAGTTGTGAGCAAACACTGTTACCTGGAAAGCAGGGCTTGTGAAAAACCTTTTACTCAAATATTTTGGTTGCAAAACTCACAATAATATGAATAAATAATATACATTTAATCTATTTGCAAGTTACCATGGTATAAGGGATGATTATTATTACTTTGGTTCTACTACTACTACTGATGCTTCTACTACTGCTGTAGCTAAGTTCTACTGTTATGGACACTCATGCTTGTACTACTATTACTGTTGCCACTACCACTAATATTACTGTTATTACTACTACTGCTGCTACTAAGGCTACATCCACACTTCCCTTTAAAATGCATAACCATTGCTATGTTTATGCCTAAATTCCGCACGCTATGATTTAGCCTAATGGCCGTCGCTACTGTTGTTGCTACTACTACTGTTGCCACTACTACTAAAACTATTGTTGCAGCTCCAACTTCTGCTTTGGCTACTAGGCTACTACTACTGGTGCTACTTCGTATACTGCTGCTGCTACTACTACTGTTGCTACTACCACCACAACAGTTTAGCTTCCAGCTTTTGTAGTTCAGATCTTAGCTTTTTGATAATGAAATTCAGCTTCAATGTTTCCAATTCATAAGAGTTATGGGATGGTAATTATTTTTTCAGGCATTAGCAAACCCTCAGGTAAAAGGGGCCTGCTATACCTACTAGTAGGTTCAGAGGGCCGTTATATATTCACATGGTTGATCGTAGATACAAATAAATGACGCCAACCTCATCTTGTCATTAGGGTTGTCTTATATACAGTATTTTAGTCTGGAATGAGGTAGTGGACTGACAAACTGAGCGGCTGACTGACATAGCCACTCTGAACTTGTATCAGAAGGCTAGTTAACTCAGAAATAGAACACTTATAGCATGACATGCAAAAGAGCTGATCCACAGATCTACGGCCTCAAGACCCTGTTTGGCTGCCAACTAATAAGATACGGTCTCAATAGTATGTTCCTTTTTTAACTCCACAATGTATTGCACAAAATCATGGCCCAATATATCTTTGAAATACTGTACAACATCAAATTACCAACTGAAATGAACGGTGTGTAAGTGAGTTATGAAAACATTACAGGGGATAGAGAGGAAAGAGAAGGGAAGGGAGGGGGCAGTGAGTAAAATAGTGAGAGTGAGTGGAGAGAACAAGAGCTTCCTTCTCTAATTCCACAGACCATTAAATTGTAATTTCAATGCTTGATATATTTATGCATTAAAACATTAAAACCACCTACCCAACCAATTACTATGCTGACTGGCCTCATGCTGTCCACACACCCTGCTTCATTGGCAGGATGTGGAATGATCATATCCATGAAATTGGCATGCTCCTCCATGCAACATCACCACCAGTAAACAAATACTTTACAGTTTTAAAGATATAAAAAGCTTGTGATTTCTCAAGCTGGAATATGAATCCAGTGAGTTCAAGCAGTCTATAAACTATAAAAGTACACTCAGTGGAGTGCAGATCTCTGCCTGGTGTGTCTACACAAACACTGCTGTAATGTTTGGTCGAATGAATACAAACCACATGTGCCCCCCCATCTCGTCCTCTCACACAACAGATGTGCTCTCATTTACATATGTGCAGCTCTCTGCACCAGCTCTGTGCAGATAAACTGCAGTTTACACGGCAACGCTCCATGTTGGCTGTTTAATGCTCCTCTGAACAGTCAGTCCTGCGGTGTGTTGTATTCTGTTAGCTGTTAGCTCTGTTAGCCAAACACACAGCAGGACTCTGCTGCCTGCAGGCTTATGCTCTCTTTGGCATGACAGTCTCATGCGCCTGTGCTACACTGTCTGCATGAGCGGCCTGCCTCTCATGCGTTTGTCGTCCACACCGACAGCAGTGTTACTGCTGCCAGCCCTTTTTTCAACAGTGTTTGCCTTTTGTAATGCCCAGAATGTTCTATTAATTTTTATAAATGTCATTTATAATTATAAATTATATTATTATATATACAAAATAAGAAGTGTGTACCAAACAATAACAAAAACACAATTAAAAGCCGAGACTATGCAAGTCCTTGCATTTATACATCACTACAAATATTTCAGTTTACAAGTTGTGGCAGACCAGGGGGAAAGACGGAGCACAGGGGGAGGATCCCCAGGCTCCGGTTGGGGGAGTCAACGACAGGTACTTCCCAGTGCAGGTGCTGCAACCAATGGGAACCTGGCAGTGGACGCACCTGCCGGCAATCCCCAATTAGGGGAGTATATCTTCGGCTGGGAAGCCGGAAGAAGGGGAAGAGCGACAGGAGGCCACGAGACGCTACGGAGCCAGAGAGAGAGGAGCCGCATCGGACAGGAGGTAATTGAATACTCACCTCTCGTCTCTGCTCTGATCCTAGGCGGGAGGACTCGGCCCACTCACGGCGTGAAACTACGGACCCCGGACGGGAGGAGCTTTATGTTGTATTTATCCCATCCCCGGTTCCCCCACTTTTGGCATTAAACGACTCTTTTTGTTAATCCACACCTATCGTGTCGTCTCCTATTTTACTCCTGAATCTTGCCTCCTCGCCCCCTGGGTGCCACAAAGTGAAGTGATTCTGTCCACAAAAAGATGTTAGAAGGCTTTTATTATAATAAATAATCACTGAGCTTCTCTCTCCTTTTCTCCTCCTCTCTTTCCTATTGGGTGAATTAATGTCTCTTAAATGCACATTACTCTACTTCTTCTGTCTCTGTGCTTCCTCTCCTCAAGCTTCCATGGATTGTGGCTGTCTGGATCCGGTCCTGCTCCCTGCCATGGCGGCCCTGCTGATGCCCCTCCTCTCTACCTCCTTCTACTGACATGGATCGTGGTCCATGCCTACTATTCATTACATGAATAATTTCTGTCATATTCATTGAATGTGCTGTAACTTTGTTCTGTTGTTAATTCTGTACACATGACATCTATTGCTTCTGTCCATCCGGGGAGAGGGATCCTCCTCTGTTGCTGTCCCGAAGGTTTCTTCCCTCTTTTCCCTGTGAAAAGGCTTTTTCTATTGATCCGATGTGATCGGATCAATAGAAAACAGGGACGTCGCATGTGTTCAGATTGTAAAGCCCTCTGAGAATAATTTGTATTTGTGATTGAATTATGACATCAATTTAACTAATATAACCTGTATATAGCGCTTTTCTAGACTTCTGATCACTCAAAGCTACATGTAGCAAACTACATGTCCTCATTCCCCCATTCACACACTGATGGAGCCACCTGTCCCTCAGTACTAACTAACAGTTATACACTGATGGGAGGGGCTACCATGCATGTGATACCTCCCAATCAGGACTCTAGTCCAGAGCAACTGAAAAATCAATTATCGAATGATATTGTTTCTCTTGATTGCATTGCTCTGGCGTCAACCACCACCGTGAGGAATCTGGGAGTTGTCTTTGATCAAGACTTGTCCTTCGGTTCCCACGTAAAACAGATCTCAAGGACTGCCTTCTTTCACCTACGCAACATCTCAAGGATCAGGCACATCCTGTCTCGAAGGGATGCAGAAACATTGATCCACGCATTTGTTACTTCAAGACTGGATTACTGTAACTGTATTATCAGGCTGCTCTGCTAAGTCTCTCAGGTCTCTACAGTTGATCCAGAATGCTGCAGCTCGTGTACTAACGAGAACTAAAACGAGAGATCACATTACTCCCGTATTAGCTGCTCTCCACTGGCTTCCTGTAAGACAGAGAATTTTATTTAAAGTCCTTCTTCTTACCTACAAAGCCTTAATTGGTGATGCACCATCATATCTTAGGGAGCTTATAGCACCATATTGTCCCACCAGAGAGCTGCACTCACTGAATGTGGGGCTACTTGTGGTTCCTAGAGTCTTAAAAAGTATGATGGGGGCCAGAGCCTTCAGTTATCAAGCTCCTTTTCTGTGGAACCAGCTTCCACTTTCAGTCCGGGGGGCAGACACAGTCACCTCATTTAAGAGTAGACTTAAGACTTTTCTCTTTGATAGTGCTTATAGTTAGGGCTGGCTCAGGTCAGCCCTGGTCCAGCCCCTAGATATGCTGCCATAGGCCTAGACTGCTGGGAAACATCTTAGGATACAATGAGCTCCTCTCTCCTCTTCTCACCTGATCCTGTTTAGTTTTTTGCCCCTTTTGCACATATTTGACTCCCCTGCCCTACCAGCTGTGTTTTGAAGATTTTCTTTGTCATGAAACTCCCCTTTGATCATTCCTCTTTTCCCTCACGTCTCTCTGCTTTTGGGTCCCCTTTTGCCAGCGCGTCACAGTTTTAGTGTTTAGTGATATTTGTTGGAAAATGGACACCCAACTTGACAAAGGGAGAATCTTTCACAAACTGAGAGGGGCTATCCATAGCTTATTACACTTCACATGCACTTCCACAGCTGGACGTTAGAGGCCATTGTGTGAGTCGTGTCTAGCATATTGTTCTTTACTTCAAATGCATTCTAAAATTGTCGTCCTGCTCGTAATCCCAATTTTTAATACATGTCAGTAATCTGAATTGAACTATCTTTTTTTTTTTGGTAAGTATATTCTGTTACTTCCCAAGCATGACTCTAATTGACACAGAGAGCTCAGTATCTACGGAGGCGTTTTATACTCTGAGCTGTTGAAAGAATTACAAGACAAGTGTAAACCAGAGATTTGCACATAGACTGGAGGTGTAACGGGCATAAAACCATTAAGCAACCTCCACAATAATGAGGAGACATTGTAATTATATGTAAACTCATATCTCATATTCATGAACTAATTTATTGTCTCTAAACAAGACTTGGTATTTGTGACAGTTGCGCGCGTTAAGTTACAAAACTTTAGAAGCACATGATCAAGCAACGGGACCACTTGCGGAGCCCAATGTGCCAGCTTCACTACAGCGACTATAAACTGAGCTTGACCCCCACCCTCATGTGAAGGATAAGCAGTTATAGATAATGGATGGATGGGAAGTTGAATCAGATTCTTGACAAACTGAATATTACTTCATTCACAACAGTATGCTAGACTGCAACTGGTGACTTTAATTCATATGGCTGTATGAATGAAAGTAATGAAATTGTACTGTAGGTGTTATGACCATATGCATATGCTCAATACCACACAATCTGCGTAATACAATCAGTTTTATTAAACAAAATAAAATATTTGCCATTCTGAGTAATATTGCATTAGTATATATATTAGTATTGTTGATTTTCCTTCAGATGTCATCAGATCCAATGAAATCCAGTGTTGTTTGAGAAAGAATGTGCTCTCAGTCCGTGTCACACAATCCATCACTGGCAGCTCTTCTTTCGGAAGGATAACTGCAGGTTTCGGTTGCGCTCCCTAAGCATTGCGGGAACTTGATGTATGTGCTGTCGACTGGCAGTTAATGAAACAGCAGCTACATCAGCGGCCCTCCCTCCCACTGCTACTCCCTCTCTCTACTAGTCTGTCTCCTGCTATCTCCACCTGTGTTGCTTCTCTGCCCCTGTTGTTATCTTCAGAAACTTCTCTCTTCTCGTCTTTCAAAATGTGGATTTCTACAATGATTATCTCCTTTTTGCCGACTACTTAACCAGCTACAAAACAAATTGATTATTGACATAAGGGTCTTTTTAAATTTCTTTGGCATTTTATTTAGCCTAAACAGTTTGTTAGAAAAGAATACCACAATTCACTAGAGATCTATATATACTTTTTTATTTATTTAAAAAAACCCTTATGTCAATAATAAAAAATATATGTATATATTATCTCAGAAACCACACTACCATATTCACAAACTAAGTTAACACATATACAGCTGTAGTATATAAATAAAAAACAGCACTTTAATAAGTTAGATAAATGGTATTTATTGTCATATTGCATTGTATTGACACCATTGAGGCAATGAGGTAAAGCCGCACCTGCTGGCAACAGACAAAGTGTTTTTAGAGGAACAGACTAATTTAGAAATGAATATAACTGCTGTTAGAAAATGCTGTTTTTATTCATCATTCTTATAGAATCTTGTGTAAAACAATAACCATACTGAAAGCCTTCTGCAAAGAAAGAGGATAAAATAAATTTGATGCCAAGTGGGGCTGATTGCTTTTTGCCCTGCCCTGTTGCAATTGTATTGTCTGTACAGGTGATATTTGGTTGTAGTTGGCAGAAGTTAGTATTTCTTGCAAAGAAGAAGATGAACAATGTGGATTATCGTTGACAGCATAAATGTGAAAGTCTGCTGTTTGAAGAAAAACTTGACATTGAACAAACAGCGTGGCTCTAAAAAGATATTATTCTAAAATAAACGGCAGTGAGTTGGATCAGATGGAGAGGCTTCCTGACAAACCTGGTAAATACAAACAAGTAGTGAGGGTGAATGTCTGACTGAGGCCCTTCTTTGCAATGTCTTCAACGTCCACCTCCAGAATAAGTGTGCCTCCATTTTGGAAGATGTTGCTCTGAGTTATGGTCAGATAGTCCTCATTGCCTCTGGTTGTGGCATAAGAACATAAGAACCCGCTGATGGACAGCAGCAACGAAGAAGGCCATCAAGCTGAAGAAGGAAGCCTTTCGGGCCCAGGGGTCTCTTGATACAGCACCAAGGCCAGAAGGATTGCAGCTGTGGCGGCTACCCAAGCAAATATGGCTACCCAAGCTAATACCCGGGTGTGGGCAGAGTTCAGGGAGACTGTACAAGAACCTTTGGTTGACCTCAAGGAAGTTCTGGAAAGCAGGGTTTTGGCTCAGGTTATGTTCAACAAGGGAGAAGAAATGCAGACCCAACCTGAGGACTGTCAATCGCTTGAAGAGCAATTTGAGGAACTCCTGGACTCGACTAATACATTCTCCATGGTGATCCTCAAAGATCAAGATGGCTCTGCAGATGGCTGCCTCCGCTGATGGCTGTGTTAGTGTGAATTGTTTTGTGTTGTTTTCCCACTTTTCCCACCCATGTAATCATTTTGGATAAGTCAAAAGTACGCTCACCTTCATACATGCAGTAAAACTCACCAGGGATGTTTTCCCAATGGTTTTCCCAAAGTGCATTCATTGTGCAACAAACTGGATGAACTTCAGCTATTGGTGTGGAAAAACAGACTTCTCTTCATCTTTCATTTTGTGCTTCACAGAGACTTGGCTCTATAGAATGATAATGACTCGGCACTTCAGCTGGCAGGCATTCAGCTGTTCAATGAGGATCGTGACTCCGGAGCTCTCTGGCAAATTGAAAGTTGAAATAATCTGTTTTGTTGATACAACAAAGGTCGGTGTAACAACATGACAGTGATTCTGCTCTGACCTTAGGGTTCTCTAATTTCAAGGTTCTATATTCTGATCTCAGGGTTCAATGCTCTGATCTTAGGTTATGCTCTAAGGGGCTCTAAGGTTCTCCGTATCTGGCATCAGAACAACCTGATCTGGCATATGTGATCATAAACTGTGAACCCCTCCGTGTGTTTGCTTTATTCATACTGGTAGGTGTTTACATTCCACTGCAGGAGGCACAGTGCACGCTTGCTGACCAGAAACTGTGTAGAGCGGACCAACCTGGACTCCTTACTTATTGTTCTTGTCGACTTAAAAAAAAGTTACAATCCACCCTTAAGCACTCTGCTGATACCTTGTCCTGTCCCACCTCAAAACCCTCACCAACCCCAGACCCCCTGCAGTTAGCCCACAGAGCCAACAGATCCTTAGATAACGTAATCGACATGGTCCTCCACTTCATCCTCCAGCATCTGAACTCCTCGGGAACTTATGCTCGAGTAGTGCCAGGATTCTGTTTGTGGACTTCCGCTTATCACTGTGTATTGTGGATGTATGTTGTGGTCACAATGAATGACCTCAAACTGAATCTAATGTCAGGACAACATCATATAAACATTGCCAGTGCAATTAGTTTGAGTCAAGAATCACACACGTACATAAACATACTCACCAGGTGGTCAAAAAAGAAAGAATGGACAAGCGTACACCAGGTTTGTGTGTCTCAATTAAACTGCTCCTCAAGTGTTGAGGTCTTGTCTTGATCTCTGCTCGTCGACTCCCGAGTTAGCTTCTACATTTGCTTCTACAAGCTCTACCTCTACACTCCACCTGCAAGTGGATCACAGACTTCCTCTCTGACAGGAAGCAGCATGTGAAGCACGTCTCTAATTCTCAGACCATCAGAACCAGTTCCCCCCAAGGCTGTGTTCTTTTCTCTGTCCTCTTCTCCCTGTACAGGAACAGCTGCACCTCCAGTCATCAGTCCGTCATCTCCTGAAGTTCATATAGGAGACCTGGTGCACATCAAACAACATAGTCTGCCCACTTGAGGGAGCTGAACATCATCCAGAAGGCTCAGCAGAGGTATTTTCTATGGCAGCTGAAGAAATTCAACCTGCCAAAGACAATGTTGGTGTACTTCTACACTGCCATCATCGAGTCCATCCTTACCTCCTCTATCACTTGTCGCCAAGGACAAGGACAGACTGCAGTGTATCATTCACTCTCCTGAGAAAGTGATTGCCAACATTCCGTCGTCCATGACTTGCATGCCTCCAGGACCCTGAGGCGGGCCAGAAAGATTGTAGCCGACCCCTCTCAGCCTGGACACAAACTGTTCCCTTCCCTCTGGTAGTATGCTTCAGTCGATCAGGACCAATACTTCACGCAACAAAAATATTTTCTTCCCAGCAGCAGTTTGGCTCATCAATATGGCAATATTGATGAGCCAAACTGCTGGGGATGTAAGAATTGGACAATTACATATTTCGATATCCCTGCTCAACTTTTCACTTTAAATTTACACGTCACTTTAATAATAGACTGCTCTCACACTGCTCAGTTGCCACGGGAAAAAGTTAAAGGGTGCTGGAAATGAGGCTCAGACAGTTTGTCAAACTTCAAAATATGAGAGCTGTGTCCGTATATCCAAGACAAAGTCAAACACATTACCATTGTGTGTTGGTCTCTGCCAGGGTTGTCCTTTGTCATCAAACCTGTTTGTGATTTTCATGGACAGGATTTCACAGCCTCTCTTATCTCTCTCTATTGTACCATTATTCACTAAATGAACATCATATTGTATTAAAGAAAACTCATGTTTACCGAGGTAGTAAATCAAGTGAGAAGTAGTGTCATTTTCACATATACTTCCATACAATTAGACATCTTTTTGTAATATAAAGACAGTTTTAAGACTCTTCTGCATTGGCTTTACTCGGCAGAACCGGAGGTTGACGCCTGGTCAGGAATAAGCTTTTGAAGGCAATCTTCTCACCCTGCCTGCAAGCGTTGCCATTCGGAACATGTGTATAAACACTTTTTGGACATGTTTGGAAGGCACATTGTACAAGCCAGTGTGTTTGAAACTTAATCAGGCCTCCAGGTGCTTTTTCCCTCTGAACAATTTATCCTGGTAATTACGGATCGTATTTCGTATCAGTATCGGTGGTCGATACTGCGTTAAATACTCGTACTCGCATCGGTTTCAATGGCCGATACCAAGAACCGATACTCACTCAACAGTATTTCACTACAACAAACTGGTCGCGCTTTGTGGAGAAGCAACCCCGTGGCGGAGCCGGAGACACTCTTCTCTGTCTCAACTGTCTCAACAGTCTCAACTTCTGAGCAGCCAATCACGCCATCCAAGTTGTTTTGCCGTCCAATCAGATGGCCAGTTTGTCTCAACAGCAGAATCTGGAGCCGCCATCTTGGATCCTCGCTACGCAGCGCTCACTTCTTTCAATAGACAGGAGAAAAGTGAGACGCGAGTACAATACAAGACTTTATCGATATTGTGCTTATTAAACGGTGTTGCATACGTGTGTATGACATATTAGTGCTCATATTAGTGCTCTTGTTAGTGGCTGACAGCCCCGGAGTTACTTGTAATCAGTTCGTCCCAACGCGACGCAAATGTTTCGCGCGACCAGATTACATGTAAAGTCTATGCACAGACGCATGTGGTTGCGACAGACGCAAATTTACGCCGGCGGCACGTTAGATGCGAGAGTTGAAATTTTCCATATTTAATACATCTATAATTGAGAAGCTCTGCGCGTCATCACCGCCGTCCTGCCGGTTTGAATCAAACGGCTGCTGATCCACCTGAAGTAGCGCTGGCAGCGGCCTCATTCAGACGCTGTTGTGCGGCTACGGATGATATTATTGTAGCCGAGTGTCTGTTGTGTGTCTATATTTGTAATTCTAATAAAATGAAAACACGCTGCAGGGTAACTTGAACCACTTTTGTATCTCCTTCACACACGTATATCCCACAATTCCACTCTTTTCCTTTCCGTTTCTCCCTCCACAATAAAAGCACCGGAAATATAAATTGGAACACAGCTTCCTATATAATTGCTCGATACCTAATATTATCGCTTACATTATGAACCCGGACACGGGGCGTTTTATGGTCCGACATTAGAGGGACTTCCACAAGAAGTTTAAAGCTTGGGATAGCCTTCTGTTAATTTTGTACTATAGGCTTGACATAATCTGCAGAGGATAAAATAAAATCTGCCTCCAAATTAATTGCACTTTCATGGAGACCAAATCTAAGAAGTATCGGTATCGGTACTCGGTATCGGCAAGTACACAAATAAAAATATCGGTATCGTATCGGTTTGTAAAAAATGGTATCGTTGCATCCCTACTGGTAATTAATATGAATGTAAATAAAAGCAGTCCACGAGCTAGGATTATGGAGTTTATCAAAAAATGGGTTGCCAAGATATATGCTGTTGACTACCACTTCTTCCTCCTCCCTTTTTGCCGCTCGAGACTAACAGATAACCACATATATAGACAGAGACGGATGGAGAGTCAAAGAGAAAGAACGTGGCGTTGAAAGTTACCGAGGTAGCTCAGCAATGCAAACGTCTCAGTGGCTGGATTAAAGATGGATAGGGAACACACCACCTTTCAAGCACCATAGACCCCCTAGGGCAGGGGTGTCAAACTAATTTTCACCCCGGGCCACATCAGCATCATGGTCGCCCTCAAAGGGCCGGTTGTTACTGTAACACTTAACTGTCATTGTAGTGTGTATTCAAGTGAAAATTATTGTACATGCATTTAGTTAAATGAAAAAATATATGTAAGCAAATATCTCTGTTATTATAACAGAAATCCATTTGATTTAGGGTTAAGAAACCCACATTACTCAAGGATCAAACTCAAAACAGAAGAAAATAACAAAGACAAAGATCAAACGCTTGTTGTTATATTAACTTTGTTCAAAGCTTTCTTGTCACAATTGAGAAGGACATAACTCTGGTCCAACAAATAATTGTGAGCAAATAAAAACATGCATGTGGTCTGGGGCAGTGGTTCTCTACTGGTCTGGCTGCACCATCACCCCTGAATGACCCACCAAGATCCAAAGATTGTTTGAGCCTCAGGTAGAACAGAATCTCACAGTATGCGAACACAAAAAAAGCTAGTTAGAAATATTCCCTTTTACACTCAATTAAAAACCCAAAAGTTCAGCTTGAGGACACAAGGTAATACAACACACATAATCATTTTATAACTTCAGTCTTTTTTAATAGACTCAGGAGTGCTTTCATGCACAAAACAAAGAAGATTATCACAAATAGTACGGTGTGTAAACTCACGCAAGTAAAGTGTGTTGTGAACGCAGCATTGAGGAGTGTGAATAGACGGCACTCTGCTGCATTAAAGATTCCATTCAAAATAAAAGCACAGGATTTTATTTTGCCCATGCATAGGCCTGTGACCCACTGAAAACGGGTCTGCGATGGTGATCATGCCTTTCATGCTGTCGCGGGCCACAAAATGACGTGGCGGGTGACCCCTGACTATGGAAGTTTAAGGCGACTTTGTTGTAAATGTAAAAATAAAACATAACACTTGTAATCTTCATAGAAACCAAAAATATACTGTTTTTATCTGCAATGTGATAGTCTGACACTGGCATCTCTCAGATTGTTTTGGCAGCTAGTGATGGGACTACTTAGGACGATGTCAGGAATGTCATCTCGTCATGTGTGGTAGACATTGAGTTTACCCAACTGTTATTCAACTCCTCTTCCTTTTGGACATCCATTAAAAGGAAATGTAGTTCTTCAAACTTCTTGACATGGCCACTCCCAACTAACTGCTAGGAAGAGATTTTGTAAATGAGTTACTTGATGACATCACTTTATGGAAGAAAAGACCATTCAGGAGCAGTGTTTTTTTTTTCTTTAACTCTTTTTGGCTTTAACTTTGAACTTTAAAACTATGCAGACCTTTTACATGCACAATAAAATTATATTAAACACTACTGGAAAGGAAACAACTATGACAGCAATACATGCAAGTGGTATGTTACAAAGAAACATCAAGCGTTTGCCTCCTTTTGTTTGACATATATATATATATATGTGTATATTATTACATTTCATTTAGCTGATGCTTTTATCCAGTGACTTACATGCTATACAGTAGCCGTAGACACAGAAACGGTGAGCAATTAGGGTTAAGTGTCTTGCTCAAGGACACAACGACATGGACTACTGGAGCCTGGGATCAAACCTCTGATTGAAAGACAGACTTGCTAACCACTGAGCCACAGTCGCCCCATTATGCTAAGCTAACATGGGTTTAGTGCTTTGACATGAGGGTTTTGGACCTTCTGTTGACCTCTTTCCAATACAAGGATTGGATATATAATACACATATATACAAGGATTCCTGGAGATATAGTACACATGTCAATTTAAATGTATAGCTTAAATATGCTTATAAATGGGCCTATCCTTTTATATTAATCATTTGGTAAAATCCTACCAGGTATTTTCATATATGCATCTTTTATGACACAAATTCATTCTTTTTTTTCTTTTGGAATCATATTCAATTCCTATTAAATTACTGAATATCTAAAATAGTGTGCCATTATACAATAATTGTGCAAGCTTAAACTTGACCAAATCTTCAAATATAAAAACATCTGAGATTCAGAAAAATATCTTCAGTTATGTCCATAATAGCCAACTCTTTTATCTAGTCTCTTAGTTTCCTGACTTTGGATATGTATTGTTCTGCCTGCAACCTTTCTCTCAACCAAAGCACAGACCACAGATCACTCAGGATACTGATCTGTACTAACATGTTGAATTTATATACATGAAGGAGCCTCTTCTGTCACTCTGCTTCTAATATGCTACGGCTATGATGAATAACTTTGAATCTGCACGCCACATCCCTCTGTTGGTTCAGCCTTCTTTCTTGTCATGGCCTTGTATTCCTGACCCGGCCATCCTGTGTCGTCTACGTGCCCTGCGGTCTAACCTGCAATGTAAGAACATGCTGAAGATATGTTCCAGCAACTATGAAGAGAAAGAAACTTTAAAAGTCTCGGCTACAAATTGGAGTGATAAGATGAGTCAGCATGCCACTGAGAGAGATGGAGATGAAGACAAAGCCAAACCTCCACAAAGGTCCCAAGATATCATAGAAAGCCAAACCAACTGCCCCAGAGCAAGAAACTACTATCATCCAACAAGATGCAGCGCTGCCCGAAGAGAAACTTCCATACATCTTAACCTTCCATCTGATCTGTCTGGTAAAAACAACTACTGTGGATCATTTGTAGACCACACTCGTCCTTCAATCAGCAGATCGGCAGTTTGGTCCTCAGCGTCACGGTTGAATTTCACCTACATGCAGCTAATATTGGTAGCAAGAGCAACGGGTTTAAATGTCCCCTCTCTGCTTTCACTTACACAAAACAACAGTGAAGTGAAGAGAAACCAGCACAACAGTGAATGACAGCAAGACAAAAACCCTGAGCTGTAATAAGATGAGTAGAGGGGGGAGAAGAGGAGAGAGGGAAGAAGATGTCCTCTAGCAGTCTAGGCCTACAGCAGCATATCTAGGGGCTGGACCAGGGCCGGCCTGAGCCAGCCCTAACTGCTCTGATTCAACAATGTCTGGCTGAAAAAACCTATAAGCACTATCAAAGAGAAAAGTCTTAAGTCTACTCTTAAATGAGGTTTCTGTGTCTGCCCCCCGGACTGAAAGTGGAAGCTGGTTCCACAGAAAAGGAGCTTGATAACTGAAGGCTCTGGCCCCCATCCTACTTTAAGACTCTAGGAACCACAAGTAGCCCCACATTCATTGAGCACAGCTCTCTGGTGGGGTGGACAAAAGCAAGTTTTATTTTTGCCTGTCATGAACTTATTCAATGAGTTATCACTGTGACAGCTCATATGACCTGCCGCTGCAGACGTTTGTCATCTTAACAGGGGAATGTTACGGTCTGCGCCCATGAATTTGCCCACTAATCTTTGCTAATGAGAAAGAGACAGGAGAGATGACTGATGTCAGAACACTGATGTCAGATCAGAGTCAAATCCATTCACACAATGTCTTTTTACTCGCATGTGGAGCAAAATGTTTGCAGTTTAGAGCGTTACTGTCAGGCTGGGACTCGAAGCAGGACTCAAACGCTGAGGTGTCAGTAGGCAGGCTTTTATTGAGCACAAAAACACAACAAAACAAAATCACTCACGAAGAGGAAACTCAAAGGCTACAAAACATTAACTGTAATAGTCCACGGATCTGGGACTCTCTCCTCCGAGGGACGTTATCGAGAGTAAAAAGGAAAATCAAAATCGCTCCTATGGAGGAAAATCACTAAGGCTTCAAAACGTTAACAATACCGGCACGCAGACTCACTCCCCAAGGGAGGCTGACAAAAGGCTAAACTAAGAGCTGCGAGAAAACAAGACTAAGAAAGTTCAACTTAAATCGCTCTTTTCGAGGCAGGCAAAGGCGTATACACACTGTGGCTTGGATCACGACTGTGGGATTGGCTTGGGTAGTCCGACAAGAGACGAAACACTTTGGCACAAGACAAGGGGAAGACGCAGACTATAAGCACATGAGGGTAATGGGGAACAGGTGGAAACAATTGGGAATCAGGTGAGACAATCAGACAGGTGCCACACGAGGAAGGGGGAGGGGCCGCAGCCGCGGTGTGACAGTTACCAAGTGGCTTTTGTGCCTAAACCTAAACAAACCGTAGTCACATTAACATTGATGAAGTTAGAGAGGTGGTCAGGTGGATTGAGGGTCAAACAATCACAGGACCTTCACTCAGGAGACCAATGTTTGTCTTCAATGTGAAACCAAGTCAATGTTGATGTATTTTACCTCAGATTATTACGTAATTTACGTACTTAGCTGAAGCCAGTCACGTAACAAACATATTTACCTTAGCCCAAACCACAATCCTTTCCTAAACCTAACCAAGTAGTTTTGTTGCATAAGTAAACCTTCCCTGGAAGTTTATTTTGAGAAGACACTGCATATAACGAGCTGAAACTGACACTAGCTGGGAACCTGGAGCACAAGGGCCAACCTGATCTCACAGAAATACGTGAAATGAACACGTTCCCTTAACCCCAATATGCGTGGTGTCGGCACGTAATGTGTTGAAATTACGTGTGGGTACCACGTAAACGACACCCATACAAAGTCAATGAGGCTCATTTACGTGGTGGACACACGTATTCCCTGATTCAAATAAACGTCCTCCTTTTATAATGTATTAGGTTCAACAACGTCACGCAGTGGGCGGTGGTAAATGTTGTTTTGTAGTTTACGAAACGTCCTCCTTTTATAATTTATTATAGTGAGTTAGTTGCGATTTTTCTTGTCTAAATAACAGTACATTGTTTGAAATAGATTGTTTCCTTTACGTTATTAAACCCTCTACGATATTTTATTATTCTCAAATGTATTTTCTGTCACCGCAGCGAATATTATTAGGCCTATTAATAATTATACTTATGAATCAGAAGACTTTCAGTGGTTACCACGACAACGATACGTCACGTTACGCTGGGCGCATTCAAAGCAGGTATCCCATATCCCACAATGCAACGCGGTCATTCATTCAGAGACTCTGACAGCGATCAGCGGGTCTTTAACGCCATTATCGCTTCAATGTTCATATATATATAATCTGTGGTTTTATCACCAGCAACAACACGTTGCTCAGTTTTCTTCAGTAAGTTATGCACCGTAATAACATTTTAAAAAAACAGCTGAAGACTCAGGAAGTGACGTAATAATTACTGCTCCGAGTCTGTGAAAGATTGCTGCATGTTGTAAGTGAGAATTTATACAATAAAAATACCAATAATGAAAAACAGTGTTTTATGCTAAGCACGTTGATTTGCCTTGTATATACTATATAACCAACCTAGAGTTAAATGTTAGAAATACTGCCTGATGGCCTGTTTGACTACTTAACATTTGTTTTGACTTGTTGATAAACTAGTTAGGCCTACAAAGAGAAGCTTTTTTATTTCATTTTCCATGCATCATTATTTAAAAATGCAATTTTCTAATTTTGTAGTTGATGAATGTTGATAGCAAAGACTGAAGGGGGAAAAAGCATGAGCATATTTATGTGTGGGACTTTGTAAGCATTGCACTGCATTAGTTTTAAACAAATTACTTTTTAGAATTTTTTTTTTAATTTAAATTGATGGCAGGCCTAACACATTAATTATTATATTCATAAGATTATCCTCATATCAATCACCATGGCTACAGCTTATAACCATAACCTTTGCCTTTACTGAGAGATTTTTTCAAAATGAAGAAGGGACTAGTTTTAGGAAGCATTTTCAGGAAATTAAAAGGATAAGCAGATTGTTGCCGAGGTTTTTGCCCACAAAGTAAGATGTATATATCTTTGTTTGGGTATCTCTGCATGTACAACATGTGTTTTGGCAATTTTGGCACACTTCTACCTCAGCCTACTGCACACAGACAAACGTAAGTTTTGCATATTCTGCTGAAATAGAGACCTGTCAGTTTTTTTTCAGTTTTTAGTTGTTTTTTTTCAGTTTTCAGTTTTTCAGTTTGTTTTCACCTGTGAATCAGAGGGTTTATGTTATATATGACTGTCATGAAAGTTGTGGAGAGGAATAGAAACCAGTCTCTCCAGGCAAGCACAGAGAATATGACCTGATCTATCTTTATTCTCCATGCAAAGTATGAGTTCTTATACTCTAGCAGAAGATATAGGTTACTCCAATGTAAACTTAACATTTCTAAACTATAGGCCTAGTCGGACCTCAATTACAACTTTAAATAATATTGCTTGAGGCTGCAGGAGGTTTGCAATACCTTCATGATATAATGCATAGGGTTGTGTGTAGGTTGCTCTTGTCACTGTGTGTGAAAGATGAGCAATAGATTGTGGCTGTGTGATGTGCTTCAGTCTGGCTACATATCACTTTGTTTATTGTAAGTATATGTCAGCTGTATGATAAAACAATATGTCAAGTGTTATGTGTGAAGAATTTGAACTCAAGGCAGATATCACTCCGGGGATAATAAAGTATCGCCTGCAAATTGGTCTCTCCATGATATGTGAAAATTAAAACATTGTCGTAGGACTATATCAAACATATTGTTGGAAAGGTCTCAACCTCCACAGTAACATATGTCAGTCTGAAGAGGATCCATTACTCCTACTCTGAGATCTTGACCTCTGAACCTTGAACCTAGTCCATGTTTGAAGTCTTGTCATTTATCAACAGAAGGTGCTACAGACATAGGATCAGCTGTTATAGAAAGCTCTGGACCTCAGCTGTCATGTAGATATGGTCACCAATGTTTAACCACTGTAAGCACTGTATAATATGGTAATAAGCTATTTTCACCTATTTAACGATTCAATTTTTAAAATCTGATGACACCAGTGTGTTCCCCATCCCAAAAAAACCCAGGGGGCATCCACAATGATACACTTTTAACTTGTAATTATGAGAAATATACCAATATATTTAGAAACTACAACTCCCATTATATATGCGGCCCAGAACCTGTTACAAGCGTGCGTATCTGTAGTTCTTCCGGGGTGGGCAGCTGCCGTGTTCGATTCCTGTGTTTCTGCCGTCTGCCGTGAATGGGCTTCATTCCATTTCAGATTGCCGCCGCCCGCCGGCCGACCGAGCAGACAGTACATGAGACAAATACATGAAACTGTTTTTTATTACTATTATTATCTTCATTGTTTAAATCCTCAAATACAATGTTAGACAAAAACATCAATATTACGAATATTATGTATTTTTGTATCTTCTTATCTGCCGAGCGGCACGTACTACGTCACTTCCTGAGTCTTCAGCTGTCTTTTTTAAATGTTATTACGGTGCATAACTTACTGAAGAAAACTGAGCAACGTGTTGTTGCTGGTGATAAAACCACAGATTATATATATATGAACATTGAAGCGATAATGGCGTTAAAGACCCGCTGATCGCTGTCAGAGTCTCTGAATGAATGACCGCGTTGCATTGTGGGATATGGGATACCTGCTTTGAATGCGCCCAGCGTAACGTGACGTATCGTTGTCGTGGTAACCACTGAAAGTCTTCTGATTCATAAGTATAATTATTAATAGGCCTAATAATATTCGCTGCGGTGACAGAAAATACATTTGAGAATAATAAAATATCGTAGAGGGTTTAATAACGTAAAGGAAACAATCTATTTCAAACAATGTACTGTTATTTAGACAAGAGAAATCGCAACTAACTCACTATAATAAATTATAAAAGGAGGACGTTTCGTAAACTACAAAACAACATTTACCACCGCCCACTGCGTGACGTTGTTGAACCTAATACATTATAAAAGGAGGACGTTTATTTGAATCAGGGAATACGTGTGTCCACCACGTAAATGAGCCTCATTGACTTTGTATGGGTGTCGTTTACGTGGTACCCACACGTAATTTCAACACATTACGTGCCGACACCACGCATATTGGGGTTAAGGGAACGTGTTCATTTCACGTATTTCTGTGAGATCAGGTTGACAAGGGCGTAGGTTTGGTCTCAGCATTGGTAGGGACACTGCCTCCTACCCCTCCCCCCCTTCCCGCCATAGAAAAAAAGTGTTGAGTTTCCTGAATGCATTTAAAAATAATGCAGGTTTGCACTGTGTGGGGTAGTTACTACTAGCTAACTAACAACGACCTGGGCTTTTTGATAGCTACTTACCCTCTGGGTGAAAAAACTCTGTATATCCCTTTTCTTTTTGGGTGGCATTTTCCTATCTACAAAGCACAAAGGGGTCAACAACATCAATGCTGAGACCAAACAAAATAATAATATGAGGCTTTATTATTTCCCGGGGTATTTTAGTAGCTTACCGTGTCAGATGAGTCTTCTCATTCTGCATTTTACATTCACGAAACATGGACTTTTTTTTTTACTCTTCTGGGCGATGAACATAGTATTATACTAGAAGAGTGAAAAATCCACTTCCAAGTTTTTATACTATTACAGAGAAGTTTGTGCAAACTTTGGACGAAAAAAATAAAAAGGTTTTGGTCGTGACTAGTCCCTATGGACCCTATGCAAACCTACGCCCTTGCTGGAGCATCCCAGGTTGAAGCACAGGGCCGCTAACCAAGCTTCATGTTGAATCCAAAGACAAAGATGTGAACACACAAGTGTGAAATGGAACAACAAGGTGCACTTTTTAAATCCTTATGTCTCCAATGCATTCTACCTCATCACTGTAGAGACAAAGAAATAAAGGAACCCAAGTTCATAGTAACAAAAACTGCCTCCTTAACTGGCAGGGGAAAAACAAACTCCAAATGTCCCTTAGTCCATGGGCACTACAGTCCAACAAAAGAAAAACTCACTTCCGGTAATCCACAGGGAAAGCTCCTCACAGGTAAACCACAGGAATTTTCCGATCAAAGACCCCAGGGGACGAGCGACCTCCTGGACCGCCTTTAGCTTTGATTATGGCACGCATTCTCTGTGGCATTGTTTTGATAAGCTTCTGCAATGTCACAAGATTTATTTCCATCCAGCATTACTTTCTCACCAAGATCTTGTATTGATGATGGTAGAGTCTGACCGCTGTGCAAAGCCTTCTCCAGCACATCCCAAAGATTCTCAATGGGGTTAAGGTCTGGACTATGTGGTGGCCATTCCATGTGTGAAAATGATGTTTCATGCTCCCTGAACCACTCTTTCACAATTTGAGCCCGATGAATCCTGGCAGTCATCTTGCAATATGCCCGTGCCATCAGGGAAGAAAAAATCCATTGATGGAATAACCTGGTCATTCAGTATATTCAGGTAGTCAGCTGACCTCATTCTTTGAGCACATACTGTTGCTGAACCTAGACCTGACCAACTGCAGCAACCCCAGATCATAGCACTGCCTCCACAGGCTTGTACAGTAGGCACTAGGCATGATGGGGGCATCACTTCATCTGCCTCTCTTCTTACCCTGATGCGCCCATCACTCTGGAACAGGGTAAATCTGGACTCATCAGACCACATGACCTTCTTCCATTGCTCCACAGTCCAATCTTTATGCTCCCTAGCAAATTGAAGCCTTTTTTTCCCGGTTAGCCTCACTGATTAGTGGTTTTCTTAAGGCTACACAGCTGTTCAGTCCCAATCCCTTGAGTTCCCTTCGCATTGTGCGTGTGTAAATGCTCTTACTTTCACTATTAAACATAGCCCTGAGTTCTACTGTTGTTTTTCTTTGATTTGATTTCACCAAACGTTTAAGTGATCGCCGATCACGATCAATCAGGATTTTTTTCCGGCCACATTTCTTCCTCGAAGATGATGGGTCCCCACTATCCTTCCAGTTTTTAATAATGCGTTTGTTACGGCTACGGTCAGAATGAGGACCCAAACGCCTGAGCAATGGTCTTAATAAAATTTATTTCCAGCAAAAACGGGAAAAACCCACGCAAAACAATGAACCCTACTCCACTCACTACACATGAACCACCCAACACACTTACCACCATCAACAATTAATGCACCGACGAGGGACAAGAGACAAACAGGGCTTAAATACCAGGGGAAGGTGATTGGACACAGCAGGGAATAATCAACACACAGGTGAGACAATCAACTGATCAAAGGGGAAGGAAGTGCGGGGACACAGAGGAAACACAAGACAGGACTTCACACTAAGACGGAGGACACATGACATAACCCCCCCTCAATGGGCGATCCCAGACGACCCCAATAAACAAACCTCCCCAGGGTGGGTGGAGGGGAGCCGGCGGAGGGATCAGGGTCCTGGCAGGAACAGTCAGGGGGGCGGGCCGGAGAACGGCCACCAGGCGGGGGCTCCGGAGGGCAAGGCGGGGGCTCCGGAGAGCGAGGCGGGGGCTCCGGAGAGCGAGGCGGGGCCTCAGGAGAGCTAGGCGGGGGCTCCGGAGAGCTAGGCGGGGGCTCCGGAGGTCGGGGTGCCAGAGAGCAAGGCGGGGGCTCCGAAGGTCGGGGCTCCAGAGAGCAAGGCACGGGTTCCGGAGATGAGGGCTCCGTAGAGCGGGGCACCGGGGGCTCCGGAGACGATGGATACATGTGACGGGGCCCGGCGGAGCTAGACTCGGGGCGGGGCCCGACGAACGGCCAAGGCGGCGACAGGACAAGGGGAACAGGAGTCAGCCGAGGCGCCGACGGGAAACGGGGAGCAGGAGTCGGCCGAGGCGCGGCGTTGGGTTCCGGGGCCGGGGCTGGCAGAGCTGGAGCAGGAGGTTCCGGTGTGGAGACTGGAACTGCCGCAGGGGGCTCCGGAGGCGAAGGCTCCCTGGGACGGGGCCCGACTGAACTGGGCTCGGGACGGGGCCCGACTGGACGGGGCTCGGGACGGGGCCCGGGACGGGGCTCGAGACGAGGCTCGAGACGGAACCCGACTGGAGTCGGCCGGGACGCCGACAGGACACGGGGAGCTAGAGTCGGCCGGGACGCCGACAGGACACGGGGAGCTGGAGTCGGCCGGGACGCCGACAGGACTCTGGCAGCTGGAGTCGGCCGGGACGCCGACAGGACTCTGGCAGCTGGAGTCGGCCGGGACGCCGACAGGACTCTGGCAGCTGGAGTCGGCCGGGACGCCGACAGGACTCTGGCAGCTGGAGTCGGCCGGGACGCCGACAGGACTCTGGGAGCTGGAGTCGGCCGGGACGCCGACAGGACCCGCGGATCAGGAGTCGGCCGGGACGCCGACAGGACCCGCGGAGCAGGAGTCGGCCGGGACGCCGACAGGGCACGAGGAGCAGGAGTCGGCACGGTGGCAGAATGCGGGACCGGGGCTGGCAGGGCGTAGAGGGCTAGCAGGGCCGCCACCACGCTCCGAAGCAGTTGGTCATGGTGGCCGGCCGCAGGGACAATGGCCGGCGGCGGGACCGGGACCGCGGCTGGCAGCGCCACAGCCGGGACCGGCTGTGGCACGGAGGTGGCAGCCCGGGTCGGCCAGGGCGCCGGCGGCCCCCAGGAAGCTGGGTCCGGCTGCTTTCCCAAGGCAGCAGCCAGGACTGAGGGGCCCCTACCCCGGCGCCGACAAGGTTCCGAGGCTCGGGCCTCCGGAACCAAACCCTGGGCCCGCTGGTAGCTAAGGGGCCCACCCAAAGCTAGACGGGATCCCCACCACTGGCCGTGACCTGGGTTCTCATAATGATCATAGAACCCCAGGCTACGGCCATGGCGATCCACAAAGTTCAGCCTGGTCGGCTGTGGGTCTCCCATGGGAGGGGAAAAAAAAAAACTCATCCCCGGGAGAAAAAACAAAAAGGTTGCTGGCTGGGTCCAGGTACTGGTCGGTGCATTCTGTTACGTCTACGATAAGACGTAACGTCTTTCGACATGGTTGTTTAAGAAATGAGAAGCAACTCATTGCACCAGTTGGGGTTAAATAACTTGTTGCTGAAAGATAATCGCCCATTCAGTAATTATCCAATAGGAGGCTTGTACCTATTTGCTTAGTTAAATCCAGGTGGCGACTTTTTTTTTTAGCCAGGCACTGTATTATGCTGTATGCATCCTCCTGCAGCTGCAATGTGTCTGTAATATGAAGCTTTTCCTCTTTCTGCCTCCCTCTCTATGCCTTCCTTTTCATCTTCCTCCTCAAGTTGCTTAGCGCTTAATCAGCCTTTTCTCATCCTTTGATTTGTTCTCCTACTCTGTCACTGGTCGGTTGGTTGAGTGGGTGTGTGAGTACATATGTGTATGTAGATTTGAAACTCAATTAATTAAAGCCTTTTTCATTATTGCCAGCCTTTGTTTTTTTACTGTTGTTTCCCTCTCTACTCTCCCTCTTTCAAACAGCACTCATATTTCAGCTTTGTTCTAATTAGCTCTCTCTCTCTCTCTCTCTCTCTCTCTCTCTCTCTGTTTTCTGCAGCTGTCAGCATCTCAGCAGGGCTCTCACTCACTAAACAAACCCAGCTAAAAAGAGGCATGTCCAATATGTGGAAACCCTGAAGTGGAATCCAGTTAATAATCTCTTTTAGGATAATTTTCTTTCCATTGCTTCTCTTCTGTAGGTAACTTGTTGTAGTAATCTTATACATATCTACAAGGAGGCCGGGGGCGTCCACCAGGAGTCAGTGGACAAAGGGAAGAGATCGAGGAGGACATTCCCATCTGAGACAGATAAATGCACCTGTTGTCATGTGACTGAGCCTCATCACCTTGGTCTCAAGGTGACAACCTACTAGATACTTGCCACTTTCACACAACACTTACATACCATGCACATTCTATGCACTTTATCTTATTTTTTATATTTTGATATTCTACTGTTCAATTGTAAATATGCATTCATCAATTCTCATTTATTGCACTGCGTTTACTGTTAAATGTTAAATGTGTGCACCTTCCGCCAGGACAAATTCCTTGAATGTGAAAACAAACATGGCAATAAATGGTTCTGATTCTGATACCTCTTGTGAAATGTGTTTCTAAGTCCCAAAAAGGATAATTTTATCAAATTTGCAATCATGCAATACAATGATCCAGTGCCCACGTTTGGACCCTCACCTGCCATTTGGCCACGAGCTTTGGGTAACGACCGGTGGAATGAGACACAGCTAGGAGAAGAGAGAAATGTAATTTCCTCCCTGTGAACTCTGTCAAGAAAAGTCTTGAGGAATTGAAGTGAACCTATGTATTGAAAACACATTAGACTCACACAGGCCAGTGGCGAGCCTGTTTCTAAGGAAAATGATGTGCGACGTGCATGTGAAGTAGTGAACATCCGACTGTTGTGTGAGACCTTGTGAACCGATGGGCTTGAACATGTTACCCCATGTCTAATGATGTCACCAACTCAGTGATAACAAGCTGCTGAAAGTGGCATGCCAACTGTTGGAGTAGCTCTGATGACAGAATAATGCAGGTTGCCCCCCCCCCCCCCCCCCCCCCCCCCCCACACACACACACACACACACACTCTATTACAGCCAGCATTCACTTTTGATCAGGACCTAAAATGGCAGTGCTGGCTCAGCTGACATGTCAGACAGTTGCCCATTAGATGAGCTCAGCCTCAGGCGACTGGAGTCCAGCCTAAGCAGCGGCCCATCGTGTTCTCCACCAGAGGTTTGTCCTCCGCGCTCTAATCACGGTTTCTGCTGTCGGTGGAGCCATTTTTCTTTTGCCAAAACTATATAACAGTTAAAATGCATCATTTCCAAGTGAGCTTGTAATGAGCGAGCAAGCTGCAGACTTCAGCTGTGTCACTTGTCAGATCTCCAACGCTCATAAATTATTTCACACAAACCTGGGCCAGGTTTCCTCGTGGTGGACTGGGTCCACATATTAAAGGCCACTCACTATTCTGCCACCTCCAAACATGAACAGTCAGCCGGAAGGCCACAGAAAGCGGAAGATTCCATAACTATAGAGATGGCGTGTAAATGTCTTTTGAATACTTTTATGTCACTTTCGCCTCATGACTAAAGTCATCAACCAATAACGTTGTGCAGAACAGACAGATCAAACACATATATTAGAGAGTGGCACGACAGAGGCTCTGTGGTTCGAACCAAGACTTTACATTTCACTGACACTTTTATCCAAAGTGACTTACATGCTATACAGTAGACACAGCAACGGTGAGCAATTAGGGTTAAGTGTCTTGCTCAAGGACACATCGACATGGACTAGAAATGCCGGGAATCAAACCACTAATCCTCTGATTGTAAGTCGGACCTGCTAACCACTGAGCCACAGTCTCCCCTAGCCAAAGACAAAAAATGTATGCTATTTTACGTAACAATGTACTTTGCTCTTCACAGAAAACTACTCAGTTGGGTTTCGGCACAAAACTACTAAAATGATTTTGTGAGATATCTACAAATTAATTTGTCAGTAGGTGTAGCTACAAATGCTGAATGAGACCAGTCTGACTCCTTCCAACTTTAACAAAGGCAGCACTAACCAGATCCACTTCAGTTCTTACCTTTCACAATACAATCCCTAGAAATATTCTCTGCATAACTGTTTATCAGAGGGAACTCCAATTCACTCCGAGCATTTAGCCAAAGGGAAACTCAATAAAACAGCTTACCTCAGACAGACGGGCCAGACGCTGCTCTGGTCAATAGGATCCTGCTAGTTGGTCCTCTGCCTGCGCCGATCTATTCAAACCTTTTATTGAACTAGTGCTGCAAATATCACACACTCACATAGCTGCTGGTAGGAATAGTTTGAAAGCAAAATATTATAAGGTGTTTAATGTTTTAAATCTGACATCCTTTATAACTGGTTAGAAAAGTGTGCTCAGTGGAACTCAAGACGACGAAGAGAACAAAAGCATTCATTGTGTATCGTACCAAACTACTGCTATGCTTTGGTTAAAAATGAGATCAAACTGTTCGATGGATGTCAGATTGTGGCCTTAACGACCGACATGGTGAGGCTTGTTTTTAATTGAGCGGATTGTAGGAAATGCCTTTTGCTCCTGAAGCAGATGTTGATCACTTGTTGCCCGTTCAGAAGAGAGAGGAGTCAGCAGTCAACGATTCACCGCAACAAAAAGAGCTCCTTGAGTATTCAGTCATAGAAAATATTCATCATGAGTTTAATATATAAAATATTCCACTGATGGTTCCAGTAATATACAAGATTGGTTGTGAAGAGACACACACACACACACACACACACACACATACAAACGCACACACACGCACGCACAAACGCATGATTATTAATTTGTTTTGCTTGCTTGATGTTTCCTTCCACATAAAGAATGACCCCAATCTGTTCCTCACACCGAGGTGTATGTAAATATTTGTGTAAAAAAAAAAAGAAAACTCTGTTGCCATCCAAAGTATTACATTATTCAGCCTCACAATTACCTTTATTAGTTCATCAACCTGTACTCTTCCATTCTGGCATAGCTCCGCCAGGCCTTTGGTCCGTCTCTTTCTCTTCAGCCATCTCCTCTCTCTCTGTTCCCATCTGATCTCATCATCTCCCCGTCCAACCTCTCCTCTGCCCTTCTTGTCCAGAGGTAGCTTTCAGTGAGAGATATATTAATGTGGCAGTTTAATTAGCGAGAACCCACATGGCTATTGATTATGCACTTGCCTCGGGAAAAGTTTGTCTTCTGCTCCCAGTCATGTATTGATCTCCGGGTGGAAAGAAGCACACCGGCAGCTGGTGAGTTTGCATATTAAGTGAGGGAGCCTCCAAGCATGCACGGCCTCACCACTCAGCATCAATGTGTCATTTTAGGGGCGGGCGTTACCATTCATCAAAGTAGGTAACTGGGGGCTCCTAAAGGCTCTATATGTATTATGATGTAAAGATATGAAACATATACAGTTATGTTGCAAACTCACATACCATGCCAATACTTACAAACTGCCTTGTATCATTGTCAGTAGCAAAGTTAATGAGATAAGCAGTACAGTCAGAAAAACACAAGCCGTAACATCTCTTCCCCCAGACCACATAAAGACAGACACAGAGAGGAATAAGACAGATGAAGAGGCAATTAGTAGCCTATATTTCGTATTTAGTAGCTTATGAGTGTTTAATGAGCAAAGTCAAATACAGAAGTGGGTTTTTGGGGGCTAAATATTATGTTATTATTATTATATACAATAGCTTAGACATATGGCTCTAAGCTTAAGGAAATAAATGACATGACCGGCTGTCCACTGTAAGCGCGATCATGTGCTTATTGTTCAATGCAGAGCTCAGGCCCTCTGTGAAATACTTATGTCAGCCCATATGTTGTGGATCTTGATTGAGTTCAAGCTTGCTTATAAAACTTATTTGAGTGTAACACTATACCTGTAATGTTCACAGACTCATCCTGGCCGTGGGCTGCTACTGAAAAAGGAAGAAACTGATTAGGGTCTCTGGATCAGTTTTCTGCAGCACTCTGTACTCACAAAATAAGATGGTTGTTTGATTATAAAAGGCCAAGTCCAGACAGCTCTGAAAAAGATCTCTTTCAGAAATCCCTTCAGCATTTTGGAGGATTGTTGCTCTTCGTCTCAGTTTGCAGCATGATTTTGAAATCCAGCCAAAGGGGGTTGGAGGAAGAAGACCTTAACTCTGTGACAAGGATATTAAAAGGCTTTATAATATTCCTGTCTATGGCTCACTTCACCACAGTCGCTTTAGACTCTTCAGCCATAAATGGGTGTGAAAGGTCAAGCTAACATGTTCTTTGGGTGCAGATAATCTTCCTCTGTCCAGTTCCATCGCCGGCCTTTTTGTCCTCAGGGCAAAGAAAAGGTTTCCCTCACAGCATCATAACTTTTATGTTCATCTCATACATTTGATGCATTAGTTTATATTTTGGGTTCATATATGACCAGCCACATCAGTCTCAATGCATTTCACCCATCCCCAGCAGTAGCAGCAGTGAGCTTCTGTGAAGAATAAGGCGAGTTACTGAGAGTACAGCGACTTACGTTGTTAAAGGACGCTCTGACCACGGCGCTCCAGCCGGGGTGAGTGATAAAGTGGCAGAAGTAACATACTGCACTTCCTGTTTCCTCCGAAGCCATTGCTGAGGCTTATGGACAATTTAGGTGCAAGCAAATCCAAAAGGTCAAGCCAACAAATACGAGGCTTCAGACTCATATGATCGAGGCCCCTTAGAACTCCAGCCTGACACGGAGGTTTGGTCGCTGACTGCTTGGAAATAGGTTGTTTTTTTGTTATATTTAAGGCCAGTTTAATTTAAATCACCAGACAGGAAGAAGACTTTCAGTTCTACTTCACGCAGCTCTTTTAGTCCTACTTATAGTCCTACTTATACTTTGTAGCAGATCTAATAAATAGTAATCATTGAATATCAAAAATAATTAATGATTAATAATAACTCAATAATGAGTTATGAGCCCGTGCATTAGTGCAGGGGCATGCCTATGTAAATAGTTTCTATGGATCTATGGATGAGATCAAACGCAACATTTTCTGTGTCCTGAGGAGAGGCAATTTATATATACATTCGACGGTTCTGGTGTTTACACAAAACAAGATATTATGATGATGTTGTAAACACACTGTCACCAGTTTGGTCTGGCTGCCAGCCACACCCACCTCGTTGACTCTCTCCAGTCACCTGCACACCCAGCTGCCTCCAATCTGCCATAATCAAACCTGTATTTAACCCCCAGTCTCACTCTCACTCCTTGCCAGATCGTTTCGTTGCTATGCTTGTCTCTCCAGCGCTCTCCTGCCAGCCTTCCCGGATCCGACCTCGCCTGTTCCTGATTCCCTGCTTCGCCTGGGCTCCGATTCCTGCTTGCCGGGCCCTGAGCTGTTCACCTGTCTGCCTGAGCTTAATTAAAGTGTTGAACCGCAGCTCTCTGTCGCCCGAGTCCTTCGTCCTGCGCTTGGGTCCTCACCCCACCCGTTACAGAACGATCTGGCCAAGAAATGGACCCAGCAGGACCACAGCCGGCCCCGTTCCCGGACCGTGACCGGAGCCAGCAACCCGATAGGTGTTCCCCCGGAGGGGAGCCTTTTCACCCGCTCATGGGAGGTCGACAGCTTACCGGGCGGAACTTGGCGGATCCCGCACCGGCGTCGCCGCCTGTCCCGAGTCGGGACTACCTGATTCAGCAGGTGTTGGACACTATTGCGGTCGCGATAGCCCGCCTCAGGCTGCCAGCCCCGGTCCCAGCTTCTCCGACTGCGCCGCTGCCAGCCCCGGTTCCGTCGGCGGTCCGGCCGACTCCTGCTCCGGGGATCCCGACGGCGGTCCGGTCGACTCCAGCTCCCCGTGTCCTGTCGGTGTTGGAAGGCTTTCCCACATCCCACGTCTCCCTCCTGGAGCCGACCATCGAGAGCGAGCTTAGCCCTCCGGCCGTTCCCCCCCCACCCACCCTCGCCTGGCAGTTCCGTGGACGCCCGGAGGCGTCCGTGGAGGGGGGGGTACGGTCCCCGAGTCCGGTCGGCATCCCGGCCGACTCCAGCGCCCCGGTCCCAACTCCCCGGACTGCGGCGCTGTCAGCCCCGGTCCACATTCCCTGGACTGCGCCGCTGTCAGCCCCGGTCCCGAGTTCCCCGACTGTGCCGCTGTCAGCCCCGGTCCCGAGTTCCCCGACTGTGCCGCTGTCAGCCCCTGTCCCGAGTTCCCCGACTGTGCCGCTGTCAGCCCCTGTCCCGAGTTCCCCGACTGTGCCGCTGTCAGCCCCTGTCCCGAGTTCCCCGACTGTGCCGCTGTCAGCCCCTGTCCCGAGTTCCCCGACTGTGCCGCTGTCAGCCCCTGTCCCGAGTTCCCCGACTGTGCCGCTGTCAGCCCCTGTCCCGAGTTCCCCGACTGTGCCGCTGTCAGCCCCTGTCCCGAGTTCCCCGACTGTGCCGCTGTCAGCCCCTGTCCCGAGTTCCCCGACTGTGCCGCTGTCAGCCCCTGTCCCGAGTTCCCCGACTGTGCCGCGGTTAGCCCCTGTCCCGAGTTCCCCGACTGTGCCGCGGTTAGCCCCTGTCCCGAGTTCCCCGACCGCACCACGGATGTTCCCGACCCGAGCTCCCCGAGTCCCGCCGGCAGTCCGGGCCGGCTCCTGCCTTACGTGTCACGTTGGCGGTCCGGCCGACACGTGTCCCTCTAGTCCAGTCGGCGGTACGGCCGACGTATGTCCCTCGAGTCCCGTCGGCGGTCCGGCCGACACCTGTCCCTCGAGTCCAGTCGGGCCCCGTCCCGAGCCCCGTCCGGTCGGGCCCCGTCCCGAGCCCGGTCCAGTCGGGTCCCGTCACGAGTTCCGTCCTCATGAGTCCCCGCATGATGGCCGTCCTCCGGCCCGTCCCCCAGAGCGCGCCTGTCCGCATGATGGCCGTCCTCCGGCCCATCCCCCAGAGCGCGCCTGTCCGCCTGGTGGCGGGTCCGCCCACGGCCCAGGAGGAGGACGGGGTCACCTGAGTTTTAGCCCACCTTCCGGGTTCCCCCACCTCCCACCCTGGCTTGTTGGCAATGGGGACGTCAGGGGACGTCCCTTGAGGGGGGGGTTCTGTCACCAGTTTGGTCTGGCTGCCAGCCACACCCACCTCGTTGACTCTCTCCAGTCACCTGCACACCCAGCTGCCTCCAATCTGCCATAATCAAACCTGTATTTAACCCCCAGTCTCACTCTCACTCCTTGCCAGATCGTTTCGTTGCTATGCTTGTCTCTCCAGCGCTCTCCTGCCAGCCTTCCCGGATCCGACCTCGCCTGTTCCTGATTCCCTGCTTCGCCTGGGCTCCGATTCCTGCTTGCCGGGCCCTGAGCTGTTCACCTGTCTGCCTGAGCTTAATTAAAGTGTTGAACCGCAGCTCTCTGTCGCCCGAGTCCTTCGTCCTGCGCTTGGGTCCTCACCCCACCCGTTACACACACACTGCATCTCATCGACCGTAGTCAATGTTGTCACATCTCTTTTGTCACAAATTGGCCTGGTTTCAACGAGCACTGCTCTTCCTTTTAGTACATTGAAATGAAAACCAGTTGGGATTTTGGAGAGCCACTGACCACCGGATGAAAAAGAACAAAGTGAGGAATGTATTATTGTGTAAGTGGGGCGACTGTGGGTCAGTGGTTAGCAGGTCTGACTTTCAATCAGAGGAGCCAGTCCATGTTGATTTGTCCTTGAGCAAGACACTTAACCCTAATTACTCACCGTTGCTGTGTCTACGGTCTACTGTATATCATGTAAATCGCTTTGGATAAAAGCGTCAGCTAAATAAAATGTAATGTAATGTAAGCACGGGAAGGAAAGTTGCATGTTTTAGTGTAAATAAATCATATGTTTCTTTCTGTGCAGTGTGTGCCCCTAAACATCTTAAACAGCAGCTCCCAATGAAAAGGCTGTTGCTTCAGAATCCCACTGTCTGTCTATCAATGAGCTCTGGCCAGAAGGGCAATCTTTCAATGCCTCTTTGGTGTCAGAAACACTCAGACCTATTCATGGCGGTGTGGTGTGGTGGGATGTGCAAAGCCGGCAGTAACTTTGAGCTAATTAAAAATAATGAGCTGCGTGGGTTGTCCCTCCACCAGCTACTGATATTATGAACCTCATCAGAGTTTAACACAAGTCTATTTTGTCCGTCCAATTTTAGTTCACCATGAGATCCATCAGCCTCCAAACAAACACCGAGCATTATTCAAATGTGCACTTCCCATTTTATACCCTCCTTAAGACTCTTCTATATATTCATTACTTTTTATTGCCCTATATAGTCTTAATAATTCAAACTTGTGTGCAGTGTGACTCTTTATCACATTTCTGAGTCCTTATTCTTTTTTTTTTTTAGTGTCTTAAAACCTCCTTAAAAGGGTTTTGGGTGTCGCTCTGTAACCACTAACCTATTTTGAGATTTAAATGAAGCTCAAACGTAAGTTCAATAAGGAAGACACTCTTTGCTCTCCGGTTCATTCATAAACTCAGTCTCTAAGTCTCACAGCGATTACTCCATCAGCTGATTGGGGGCGTGAATGTTATATGAACCAATCTGAGTCGGAGCAGTTCAAATTATTGATAATGAAAGTAGCACCTTAGTATCAATTTAGTGGCACTTACTGATAGCACTTTGTAGTTTAATTTTCTTGAAGAAATTGTACTTTCATGATTCTTGTTGTTCTGAGTTTGTACTCATGGTTGAATGCACTTATTGTAAGTCGCTTTGGATAAAAGCATCAGCTAAATGAAATGTAATGTAATTGAGTTGTGTAATTCAAAGGGAAAGTTCAGTCTTTGTTTTGTTAAACTCAAAAAAATTGTAGGGCGAAAGAAGTGCTGAGTGATGGGAACAAGGACAAGGGAAGAAGAAGAAGACATGGAGGGAGAAGGACAAAGATCAGAACATAAGGAATCCACAGGGCTCCAAACGAGGAGGGAGTCCAGTAAATGCTACACGGAGTGGGCAGACAGAGATTAAGGGGGAGAGGGAGAGTGGAGTGTAGGGTGGAGCAGGTGGGGCAGCGGTGGATGCATTAATATGTAGTTTATTAATGAGGGATAGAATATGCGGACGGAGCAGAGTGGAGGCGGTGAGAAGCCTGCGTGTGGTGGAAGTCCCTTACGCTAGCAGTATGCGCCTTTCCATTTACGCACTTCATACATACTAATACACTCTCACATACACACACCATCCTCCACTCCTCCCAGACATTCCTTACCGCTTCCTTGCACAAAATGCCAGCAGGAGTTTAAAACGACGATTGCTGCAAAAAGGGTGACCAGAACTAGTATCAAGAAATGGTGTCTGTTATAAGGACACCCCAGTGTAAAGTGCTGTAGAAACAAAAGGGTCCGTATTTAATGATCTAAGACAGAGGACGACCTGGCACATGTTTAACCACAGTTTAGATGAATTAACAGACAGGGTTTATCTTTCTCTGCCAGGCTGCATTGTCATCCAAAGTGACACAAAAGCACAGGAACTGTAATGTAATAAAGATCGTGTTTGATTAAACACTCACAACAGAAGACAAAAAGAGGCAGAGAAAGGAAAACAGGAGGAAGAAGACAGGTGGGACAAGAGGAGGCTGCTAATTGATTAGATTCAGAGAGAAAGTCAGAAGCTTCATTTGCCAAAGTGCTGCTCTGGGTGAGACCCCCCCACACCCCCTCCTCTTCCACAAAGAGATGGAGGCAAGATGCAGGAAATTGATACACTCTGTTAGGCCTTATCACAACCACTGTGATCAGCTACACATCCAGGCCAATCCTCTGCAGTTTAAAAATGTGTTTTGCCTGGGAAAGTTACCTACTATTTACTGATTAACATCAGCTATGGAAAAGATAGGTAGGTGTGTGTGTGTGTGTGTGTGTGTGTGTGTGTGTGTGTGTGTGTGTGTGTGTGTGTGTGTGTGTGTGTGTGTTTGGCTTACACCACAGTGACAGGCGTTGCATTATTATTCCCACCCACACACATTCCTCACAATAGCAACGTTAATATTAACGCCTTATGTAATGTTGGCTGAGTTTCATTTCCCTTCCAGATAAAAGAAAGCTGCACGCTGCAGTTTCATGCACTCTAAACAGCCCACTTCAGAAAAGAAAGACACATACAATTCAGCGGAGCTATGTTGCTGTCACTCGTATGACCCCAGAGAATGAGGCTACCTGTGTGTGAGCAGCACGGCTTGTGTCGGTGTGAACTTCAACACATGGAGTTTATGCGGAAGAGAGATCATAATGTGCAACATCATATGCAATTTGTCAATAAAGTTCAACAGCTTTATTGACAATTTCAATCTCTTGGGGGGACATAGACATCTTTTCGGTGCAAATGGTTTCCATCTGAACAGCCGCTTTCTGCCAACCTGGCATCGACCATCCCTGTGCTCCCACATCCCCCTGTCCATCACAACATGCCCGTCCATTGGTCCAGTGCTGTGTAATTTTAGAACACAAGGCGTTCGGACAAACGGTCGTTTGTTTTTAGTATAATGGATTATTATACTAAAAACAGAAATGTGCATTCTGTTCAATGGAAAGTTGGAACATGGGCATGGCATCGGTCAGGGAAACATAGCTTGCTCTATTTTTGCGGCATTTGTTACTTTCGCTGGGCTTTTCTGTACTGCCAGATTTGAAATCTGATTGCTCAAACCACCTTTGGAGGTTGAGAGCAAAAGTTCATTCTGAAAGAAGGAAATACTAGTTTGACAATGTAATTGTATTTCAAGGCTCCTTGTGGTCCCTGCTAGCAGTGCCTTTTCTCAGGCACGATTCTCATCATCCATCCCTTGAACCCTTTGGCCCATAGTGTCCCTGTAGTGTCCCCCATGTCCCCAAAGGTGTACATGTATCCATCTCTCCATTAACAATCTTTTCACCTCCAGACTGTAACTAAGTCATGAGATGTCGTGGAGGTACAGTACTTTCTGGGTCTTGTCCCTGTGGTAATGGCAGCTGAGGTGAAGCTGAATTTAGCTACTATTCACAGGGTATTCTTTGACTGCTGCTCGTGTTAAACAGCAGTTCACTTCCATGTTTTGGTACAGTTGGTTTTCATACCTGATGTGAAGCCTTTCTGGGTAAACATGAACCGCACTGGAGATCAGCTTCCCCAGTCTCACATTCAAGTGATGGGGAGGAATATCATGTTGAAAGCAGACCTGCCCATTTCAATATATTGTCTCAACATAGAGACTGTTGCTTTATACTGCCATAATGTGGTTACCACAACACAAAATACTATACATAGTGACTTGCTAACAATCATGCACTGATGCTCATCTACACTGATCAGGCAGAGCCTTGTGAATAAACATGTGCATACTATTTAGCCATGAGCAATAAGAGAAACAAGGATAGAATTAGTCACTTTTTCTTCCATAGGAAACCAAATTACAGATTGAGTGGAGGGTAGGACCAGATCTGTGAAAAAAAGTAGAAATTCAACAAAAAAGAATGCAATTTATTATCAGAGTTGCGTGATAAAGTCATGCCTTTCTGAAGCTTAATTTAGTTGCTGATCATAACAGTGGTTTCAGATCTGTCTGCCATCTAAGTTGAAAACAAACAACCAAACTCATTGATATGGTTCCAGTGGACAAGCGTTCATCATTTATTGAAATCAATCAAAGAAAAATGAGTTGCTTTACTCACTGTGGAAATTAGACAACAGCACACCTATGCAAATCAGGATTATGGATTGGGATGCAAATTAAAACACAATTAGCCTGTTTCTCCCAAAACGCAAGTTTACACAGGCAGCATAACATCAACTGAGAGAAGCAGGTAATGGACAATGTGAACAGTTAGACAGAATAAAAACCAGAAACTGTTTATTACCAAGTATGTTACACATACAAGGAATTTTGCTAGGCGATTGGTATAATACATTTAAAAATGGAAATTAAATTGTACTGGGGATGTAAGTGTTATAGTTAGTGGATTATATGCTGCAGTCTGCCCTTGGCAGTGGCTGCAGCATACCAGACACTGATGGAGGAGCAGAAGATTGACTCAATGATGGAGGAGCGGAGGATGGACTCAAACTCGATGGCATTGTAGAAGTGCACCATCATGGTCTTTGGCAGGTTGAGTTTCTTCAGCTTCCTCAGGAAATACATTCTCTACTGAGCCTTCTTGGTGATGGAGCTGATGTTCAGCTCCTACTTGAGGTCCTGGGTTATGGTGGAGCCCAGAAAGAGGAAGGACTCCAGAGCGTTGATCGGGGAGTCACACAGGATGATGGGTGCAGGTAGGACTGAGCATGAATAAATTACATTACATAATTTATTTTATCATTTACTTAGACACTTAGAAATGATCTTATTATTACTCTATAAGTCCTTAATACTTAATTTACAAATTGGGAATCCATCATTCATAAAATATGAAAATCCAAACATGAAAAGCATAATAGTCGAGCTTAATCAAGAACAAAACATTTATAACGACTGTGGCTCAGTGGTTAGCAAGTCAGTCTTTCAATCAGAGGGTCGGTGGTTCAAACCCTGGCTCAGCCAGTCCATTTCGTTGTGTCCTTGAGCAAGACACTTAACCCTAATTGCTCACCGTTGCTGTGTCTACGGTCTACTGTATACTGTATATCATGTAAGTCGCTTTGGATAAAAGCGTCAGCTAAATGAAATGTAATAATGCTTCATAAAGCAACACGAGTTACAGAACATTCAGTGACTTTGATTGATAACATCTTAACCAACTCTTTGAGTGAAGGAACAAAATCTGGAGTCTTGTATTCCGACTTGTCTGATCATTTCCCCATTTTTCAATTCTCTGTAATCGAGATTAAGAGAGCTAAACATACTAAAAAAATGATGCAGAAAAGAATTATGAGCAAATCAAATATTTCTAAATTTAATGATATTCTTACCAGTATTTCATGGGAAGATTTATATGTGGAAGAAAACGCTGATTTGGCATATCAAAAGTTTATGAAAGTTATGAACCTTAGTTTCAATGATTGTTTTCCAATTTGTAGTTCCACCAAGAAAAGCAGTCATGTTAGTAAGCCCTGGTTCACAATACATTTACTGAAGCTACTGAGGAAAAAAAATAAACTGTACAGAAAATATCATTCAACTCCTACTCCTCTTACTCACAGTGCTTATAAATCCTGTAGAAATAATTATACCCATACCATTAGATCTGCAAAAAAGAAATATTTCAGTGAAACATTTCTGAAGTGCTCAAATGATATAAAAAACACGTGGAAAGTAATAAAGCAGGTGCTGCAAAGAGAAAAGACTACCAAAGAGCTTCCTTCAGTCTTTTTGGATGGTGACAATTCTCTTGACAAGCCGTTTGATATCGCTCAAAAATTTAATGAATTCTTTGTAAACATTGGTCAGGATTTAGCTAACAATATTCCAGCTTGTCATGGGAATCCACTGGATTTTATTCCAACAAATGTCCCTATTATCTCTAATTGTATGCCCCCAGATATTCAAGAAATAAGTGATATAATTGATGATCTCAAAACATCTTCGGCTGGCCATGACGACATTTCGGTATTTCTTGTCAAACAGGTGAAACAGTCAATACTGCAGCCACTTGTTCACATCTTCATTTTGTCTTGAAAAAAAAGGTGTTGTGCCAGAAGATTTAAAAATTGCGAAAGTTATTCCTTTGTTTAAAGCAGAAAACCCATGTTGTTTCAACAACTATAGACCTATATCTATATTGCCTTGTTTTTCAAAAATACTAGAAAGATTGTGCAAAAAAGGATTATGTTTCATATAGAGTCTAATTCAATTCTTTACAAACACCAGTATGGTTTCCGTAAAAACCATTCAACATATATGGCTTTACTTTACTTTGTTGATAAAGTTATCTCTGCACTTGACAATAATGAATTTATTTGCAGTATTTTCATTGACCTTTCCAAAGCTTTCGACACAGTAAACCATAATATTCTATTGGAAAAGCTGCATAAATATGGATTCCATGACATTGCATACAAATGGTTAAAAAGTTATGTCACCAACAGAAGACAGTTTGTTTGTGTTAGAGGTTGTTATTCAAACAAAGCTAGACTAATATGTGGGGTTCCACAGGGGTCCATTCTTGGACCATTATTATTTCTAATTTATATTAATGATTTGTCCAATGTGTCAAAAAGTCTTTTTCCGATAATGTTTGCAGATGACACAACCCTAGTTCTCTCTCATTCAAATTTCAATTCTCTGATTATGGAAGCTAATGCTGATTTAACTGCCTATGCTACATGGTTCAAATTAAATAAGTTATCTTTTAATGTCAAAAAATCCAATTTTATTATTTTCAGTGGTAAAAAATCTTACTCGAAGGATTTAACTAAAATCAAAATTGAATCTCTGGAGATGGCTCAAGTGTCATCTACATCATTTCTAGGAATTATTATTGATGAAAGTTGGAGTAAACATATTGACTGTGTTAGTAGAAAAATAAATAAATCTATTGGAATCATAAGGAGGGTTAGACATTTTGTTTCTGCAAACTGTCTCCTTATTCTTTATTACAGTTTAATGTATCCTTATCTTTCATATTGCAATATAGTTTGGGCTAGTACTTTTCCTACTTCTTTGAAAAAAATGTTGGTCCTCCAGAAACGTTTTGTTAGGATTGCAACACGATCACAATCACACATCTCAGCTGCTCCTTTATTTCATAAACTGCAGATTTTAACTATCTATGACATCAATATTTCTGTAACTTGCATTTTCATGTATAGGATTCGTTTAGGTGAAGGAAATATTCCTGATCATTTCAAAACCTTCTTCAAAATCAATTCACAGATTCACTGTTACTCCACTCGTCAATCTTCGAATCTTCGTCTTCCTAAATTACTGACTAGCAGAGGTCAATTTTCAATTAGATTCAGGGGAACCAAATTATGGAATGAATATTTCCACCTAACAAAGAATTGTCCCTCTATAAAATGTTTCAAAAATTACCTAAAAGAAAGTCTAATTGCTGTTTTGTAAGAGTGTTTCATGTAAAGCTTTTTTATGTTAAGGTTTTTTATGTATGAGTGTTCTTGTCTTTCTTGTTTTAGCTGTTTTATCTACATTTTTACAGTTATCATTGCTTAGGAAATGCCACAGGGGTATAATCCAACATCACTGAAAAAACGCAAGCAATGCTTACTATCACACTCACACATGCACACACAGACTTTACATAATTACATTTTTTTCTTTTCTTTCTTTTCCTTCTTTTTCTTTTGTTGTCTATCTTATGCATATTTCATTTTATGTTTGTAAAATTTTAAATATTATATAGGTGGAGGCTTCAAATAAGCCAAGTTGGCTTTTGTCTCTTCCTGCACTAATATCATTAATCTCTCTGTTTTTATTTTATTGTATGAATTGTGCAAATAAATAAATAAAAAATAATGTAATGTAATAACTGTTTATGAGTTGCATACTAATGAGTTACTAATGAGTGTTCATGTTGGAACAATGTTTATAAATGATGAATTAAGTGTTTATTCATGCTTTACTAATGCTAAATAGTGTGTAGGTATTATAAAGTGCTACCAGTTTTTTTATAAGATAATCAGCCAATATGTAATATTTTGGAATAAACAGGTTTCAAAGCAAATAGTTATTTAAAGTCAATAGTTGCACAAGTTCATGAAATGAACATACCATTTAGAGGCTGCCGTGTTAACGTCAGCCAACAAGTGTATAAGAGAAGACTTTTCCTCCCTCGGTTCTAGCGTACGGGGGGGACCTTAATGAATTTTAAAAAAATACCCAAAAGTGACTGCTGTGTCTGTGTGACCCCATTAGAGAGTCTTTATGGTTGAGTGTGTATTTTCTGAGCAATATGCACAAACAGATAACACATGGCTTTAGTATACAGAAAAATGGACAAGTAATGACCCACCCAAAACTAATCTCACTCCTGATACCTAAACCTTACCCACACAACCAACAAGGCTTGATTACTGCAATAGCATCCTCTACGTCTCTCCCAACAAAATTATCAACAAACTCCAATATGTTCAGAACTCTGCCGCCCGCCTGCTCACCTCCACCCAGCGCTATGAACATATCACCCCGGTCCTACGCAACCTCCCTCTGGAACGACCTCCCCATCCACATTCGTCAGGCTCCCACCCTATCATTATTTAAGAAAGCCCTACAAACCCACCTCTTCACCTGCTAACCCCTACTCCCTACCCTTCACCTGCTAGCCCCTGCTAACTCCTGCTAACCCCTGCTCCCTACCCTTCACCTGCTAATCCCACCACTCTACCCTTCACCTGCTAAACCCCGCACCCTGCCCTCCACTGTAGGACTCGTTCCGCACGACTTCTCCGGTTTTCTTTTATGCCAGGGATGTTGTTTGTTAGTTTTGTTTGCTCCATTGTCTTTCTGTGTTTTGTTTTGATCCGTTTGTCTCTGCCTTATGTGAAGCGTCTTTGAGTGTTTAGAAAAGCGCTATACAAAATTAAAATATTATTATTATTATATAGCGGTTTGTATATATATATATATATATATATATATATATATATATATATTGTGGTTTGTATAACTGGTTAGGGTTATATGTAGGGATGCACAGATACCGATACCGGTAGTCGATACTGCGTTAAATACTCGTACTCGCATCGGTTTCAATGGCCGATACCAAGAACCGATACTCACTCAACAGTATTTCACTACAACAAACTGGTCGCGCTTTGTGGAGAAGCAACCCCGTGGCGGAGCCGGAGACACTCTTCTCTGTCTCAACTGTCTCAACAGTCTCAACTTCTGAGCAGCCAATCACGCCATCCAAGTTGTTTTGCCGTCCAATCAGATGGCCAGTTTGTCTCAACAGCAGAATCTGGAGCCGCCATCTTGGATCCTCGCTACGCAGCGCTCACTTCTTTCAATAGACAGGAGAAAAGTGAGACGCGAGTACAATACAAGACTTTATCGATATTGTGCTTATTAACCGGTGTTGCATACGTGTGTATGACATATTAGTGCTCATATTAGTGCTCTTGTTAGTGGCTGACAGCCCCGGAGTTACTTGTAATCAGTCCGTCCCAACGCGACGCAAATGTTTCGCGCGACCAGATTACATGTAAAGTCTATGCACAGACGCGTGTGGTTGCGACAGACGCAAATTTACGCCGGCGGCACGTTAGACGCGAGAGTTGAAATTTTCCATATTTAATACATCTATAATTGAGAAGCTCTGCGCGTCATCACCGCCGTCCTGCCGGTTTGAATCAAACGGCTGCTGATCCACCTGAAGTAGCGCTGGCAGCGGCCTCATTCAGACGCTGTTGTGCGGCTACGGATGATATTATTGTAGCCGAGTGTCTGTTGTGTGTCTATATTTGTAATTCTAATAAAATGAAAACACGCTGCAGGGTAACTTGAACCACTTTTGTATCTCCTTCACACACGTATATCCCACAATTCCACTCTTTTCCTTTCCGTTTCTTCCTCCACAATAAAAGCACCGGAAACATAACTTGGAACACAGCTTCCTATATAATTGCTCGATCCCTAATATTATCGCTTACATTATGAACCCGGACACGGGGCGTTTTATGGTCCGACATTAGAGGGACTTCCACAAGAAGTTTAAAGCTTGGGATAGCCTTCTGTTAATTTTGTACTATAGGCTTGACATAATCTGCAGAGGATAAAATAAAATCTGCCTCCAAATTAATTGCACTTTCATGGAGACCAAATCTAAGAAGTATCGGTATCGGTACTCGGTATCGGCAAGTACACAAATAAAAATATCAGTATCGTATCGGTTTGTAAAAAATGGTATCGTTGCATCCCTAGTTATATGTGTGATCCGATGTGAGGTCCCGGAACAGGGATGTCATATGTGTACAGATTGTAAAGCCCTCAGAGGCAAATTTGTATTTGTGATTTTGGGCTATACAAAATAAACTGAATTGAAATTGAATTGAATGGCCTGATCAGCCACTATATATGTTTCCCCAATGTCTCAGTTAGAAATGTCCGTTTCAAAACTCTAACAGAAGGAAACTGAGTACAGTTTAGTTATCTTATGTTGACCTCTTTTATGGGCCCATAATCTTTGGCAAAAGTATTATGTTACTTTTCTTTTGCCTTTTAAAAGCTGGAGGCCCCGTGGAGGAGTGCTACAAAGAATTGATTCAATTAAAAGAAGTGACCAGACTTTGAGGTGTCATCCACGTAATTTTAACCAGTTCACTACTTATACAGAATAGCAACAGTTTGTGAATGGTCTTTGACCTTATTTGTAATGTCATGTTTCCTGCTGTGTCCCAAATACATGACCATCATAACAGAGAAGCTTTTCTATCATTTTGCACTCCCGGCTCCACCCAGCTCTTTTCTAGAATAATCTAACAACATAGCTCCAACATTAGAATAATCCAACAACACCAATGGCATGTCTCAAAGTAAGTGCTGCTTCAGTAGTTTTACTGGAACTGATGTAGTGAAACCACTGGGAGATTTGGGCACAGAGCTGGAACACACTCCTCGGAGACAGGAAGCACTTCTGCAGCTAAAGCCAGCCAGTAGTTCTCTGCTCTCTCTGCGACACGGCCAGCAATCAATACATGACTTCAGCATTTTATAAATGACAAAATCAATACGATTTAATATTTTGCTATTCTAATGTATTCTGCTGGACAGCACCCAGGGCAAGACAGCAAAACTATGTAGACGATGCCAGCATCTGGGGTACAAGACATTCCAATGCTGCACATTTCCAAGAGTATGAATTTAACGCAATTCATCACACTTTGAGCTCCAAAGTATAATTGCAGCATTTTCACAGAGGAAATAAAACCTATTGTGCTTGTGAGGCACAAGATGTGGGTCGCCTATGAAGGACACTTTTAAGAACCGTCATGTAATGGAAAGTGAGGGAGTGGAAGCCTGGTTGTTGGTATTTAGCTCAAAGCACGGCTCCAGACTGTCGTGTTGCAGGCTTTAATGTGACATGATTTCAAAATGTCAGGGTAGATAGAACATGTTGAGATGCCTCCAGAAACCAAATTCTCCCTTTTGTCTTCTGTTCCTTTTGCTGCCCAACCCTTCATATTTAAATTATTCACGCAAGGAATGATCCATTTTGCCTTGAAAGAGAAAACAGCCTGTGCTTTTAATGCTACATAGTAAGACAGCCTGCCCTATAGTCAGACATGTTAAGGAAAAGGATGGAAATCTGTCTGCTGGCAAAGTTGTCTCTGCAGCCACAGAGGAAATGAGAGTTTCTTTAATCATATATCCTCCTAATAATCTCTTGGTCTCCGGCCGACGACTTGAGCATCCATAACCAGCACACTTCAAGGGGAATGAGCTTATGGGGGGAGAGACGGATAAGGAACGAGTGAGGGGAAAAAGGGTGAGTCAAGGAGGGAAGAACAAAAAAGAGCCAAAGAGAGAGAGAGAAGGGAGGGGTGGGGATTTAAAAGAAGAAAAAAAGATTTCCCCGCAGTATAATTTGCTGATACAGATGATACACAGAGAATGAGAGAGAGGGAGAGAGAGAGAGAGAGAGAGAGAGAGAGAGAGAGAGAGAGATCCCAAATGGGCAGACTAAGTCAAAATAAGGGAGAAAAACTAATTAACTGATGAAGTCCTGTTGTGGGCTGCCCACACACAATCAACTGCAAACTGGAGACCTCCTGCCCCCTGCTGGCCACACAAGGTCCTGCACACTCTGCCACAGAGGTAAATATATGTCTACTTCCTCTCACAAGCCTGACCCTGACATTGTCACTGAGGCCGAGTTTATCTAGCAATAAAAAATGCCAATCCCATTGTACATAATGGAGGCTGTACAAACTGGGACATATCAAATTGTAAGTAAGTGTGTGTGTGTGTGGGCACATCAAACGAGAGGTGTGGAATCCTACCCCTTTATTGGGGAAAATGTCACGTCACAGCGTCCTGGACCCAAAAGCAAAACACGTACACGGAAGTTTAACTGAAAACAAAGTCAATAATTTATTGCAATTCTGCAACTCGGTGTCCAAAAGATAACTGAAAGTTTAGCAGCAGCAGCTCTGGCACTGGTCTGGGCTGCTCGCAACAAGTTACGGACCCTTCTCTGGTCCCGCCGTGTGTTGATTCTGCGGGGAATCCTCTCTGTTGGTCGTTGTCGGTTGCGTGGCGTACCGTACGGCAAACATGGCAATCTCTCGACGTTGACTCTCCGGGAGGAAGCTACCTTTCACTGTTTCCTGATGACGGAAATGGTCTGCAGCTGTGCATGCCGAACGCCCTCCTCCCGGGTGTCCAACGTGTGCCTGATTACAAAAACAAAGACCACACAACCACAATCTGGCCCTAACCAGAGTTACCGTGCCGCCACCTGGTGGTGGTGTCACGTTTCCCCACAGAAAACAGAGTTAACTTTGTTTATTTATGTCACAGATCAGTAGTATTGATTGGTAAGAAGCTGCTAATTATCATCATTAGCAATGCTTTTAGGTCCACAGCTGCAGTAGAGCTGGAACTGTAAATACAGTTCTAGATTGTCTGTAGTCAATCTTCTGGAGAGTCTTCGTGTCTGTGTGTTTGAGTATATGTACATGAGTTTGTGTATATGTACGCGTATATGTGTGTTTGTGCATATGTTTGCATAGGTGTGTTAAGTTGTATATTTACAGAATGCGTGTGTGTACATGCTTGGTGCTGATTCCCTTATTCTTCCCACATGGTGTAGAGTATGAGGGGCCTCCTCAGTGCTGAGAGAAGCAGAGGTGTGTTGGAGGACACAGAGTTTGTTGAGGCTATCAAAGCCAAAGGCTCCAGTCGGCCGTGATTATCTGAAGTTCAGCAATATCCCCGGGCAGTGTTCATAATCAAGCAGCGAGTATGAGAGACCTTTTCTCCTGCAGGCCCCTGGGGCCTGTCTGTAATATGGGTCATTTGAACTAAAAGGTTTCCCATTTCAAGTTTGTTATATTCTTAATACTGTGCCAGATTAACTGTCTGAGATTATTTTCTTCTGCTCAGGTCGTTAGTTCTGTAAACTGGCAGCAGCTTGCTGCTGTGTTCTGCCCGCCAGCAACTCTTAAAAAACAGCTGTTCACTTCCCTCTCTGCAAGCAGCTTGTATGCTGTTCGATGCTGACACCCCGCACAGGCTGCATTGTTCATTGCACCCCACATTATGAAAGAGCTGGATTGTAAATCCCAAGCATGCATTCCTTAGTGTCTACTGTTATTTACAGGATTTGTTTGAGTGTGTGTTTGTGTGTGTGTGTGTGAGTGTGCGTGCTGCTTTAAAGGGGCATTTTTGGACATGAAGGGTCAATGGTCCCCAGTATTGGATGCTCGACGGGCAGCCACCCAGCACAAGGCACCTGCTTGGACGATGGGCTGTCGTGGACTCCAAGATTTTCAAACCAAACCAACATGGCAGTGTGTCTGGAAACTTTGTCAACTGACGAAAGGTCAATGTCAAATTGTCGTAGTGGTATCTAGTGCTGTTGTATTGGAGTGGTTTTACGGTAAATGGACTTATAGATCTTTTCAACTATTCCAACAACTCAAACTGCTTTAACACTACATGTCATTCACCCATTAACAACCATTCTGCATTCACAACCTGCTGATGCCCATCCTCTCTGCCTCCTGCTGACATGGATCGTGGTTATCTGGGTCCATGCCTACTACTCATTATATGAATAATTTCTGTCATATGCATTGAATGGGCTGTAACTCTGTTACACTGTTCATTCTGTACACATGACATCTATTGCTTCTGTCCATCCGGGGAGAGGGATCCTCCTCTGTTGCTCTCCTGAAGGTTTTTTCCCTTTTTTCCCTGTGAAAGGAATTTTACTATTTTTGGGGGGAATTTTTCCTGATCCGATGTGAGGTTCTGGGACAGGAATGTCGTATGTGTACAGATTGTAAAGCCCTCCAAGGCAAATTTGTATTACAGAATAAACTGAATTGAATAGATACTTATGAATGACCCGTTGTGTAAAGCGAGTTCTCCTTCCTGAACTACCGCTAAAGCTCCATTTGTCCATTTATTTAAAGTATTAATCAAAATAAATATAAACTAATAAACAACATCCCCGGCACAAAAGAAAACCAGGGAAGCCACGCGGAACGAGTCCTGTAGTGGAGGGCAGGGTGCAGGGTTTAGCAGGTGAAGGGTAGAGTGGAGGGATTAGCAGGTGAAGGGTAGGGAGCAGGGGTTAGCAGATGAAGGGTAGGGAGCAGGGGTTAGCAGGGGTTAGCAGATGAAGGGTAGGGAGCAGGGGTTAGCAGGTGAAGGCAAGTTTAAAGAGGTGAGTTTTTAAGGCTTTTTTAAATAATGAAAGGGTGGGAGCCTGACGGATGTGGATGGGGAGGGCGTTCCAGAGGGGGGGTTACAGCAGCTGAGAAGGCCCGGTCACCCCAGGTCCGACGCTTGGTCCTGATGATCTTCAGAGTGTTCGCATCGGTGGACCTGGGGCAACGGGTTGGGGCATCAAGGGGGAGGAGGTCTGAAAGGTAGGGCGGGGCCAGATTGTTAAGGGCTTTGTAGGTGGTGAGCAACATTTTAAAGTCAATCTTATATTTGATCGGGAGCCAATGGAGGTTGCATAGGACCGGGGTGATATGTTCATAGCACTGGGTGGAGGTGAGCAGGCGGGCGGCAGAGTTCTGAACATATTGTAGTTTGTTAATAATTTTGTTAGGAGAGCCGTAGAGGATGCTATTGCAGTAATCAAGTCTGGAGGTTATGAGGGCATGGATGAGAATTTCGGTGGTGGCAGAGAATAGGGAGGGTCGGAGGCGTGCAATGATCCTGAGGTGAAAGAAGGCAGTTTTGGTGATGTGGTTGGCATGGGGTAGGAAAGAAAGGGTGGGGTCAAGAATGATACCGAGGTTGCGGATTTGGCTGGAGGGGGTGACGATGGAGCCATCAATGTTTAGAGAGAAGGTCTGAGCTGAGCGGTTAAGGGAGTTTGGGCCGATGAGTAATTCGGATTTATTGCAGTTGAGTTTGAGAAAGTTCTGTGAGACAGGTGGTGAGAGTGGAGTGGGTGACTGAGGTGATGGTTTTGGAGGAGAAATAGAGTTGGGTGTCGTCAGTGTAGCAGTGGAAATCGAGACCATGACAATGGATAATTTTTCCAAGGGGAAGGATGTAAATGATGAAGAGGAGGGGACCAAGCACGGAACCTTGGGGGACACCATGCACTGTAAAAAGAGTATTTCAGTAGTAGTTGAAGTAATGTAATGTTTTAAATGAGTCTCAATCAGATTTCTGCTTTAGCGAAGTCAAACTACTTTTGTGGATTGAATCACTGTGAAATTACACTTTGTTCCCTTAACCCTCTCGACCCTAAGGTAATTTTCTCGATTTTACATAATTTCTTAAATTCACCTTTTTAAAGCACTTGCATATAAGATACATACCCATGTTTTACATCAAAAATTGCAGAACAATCTCAGCTCTCTATATAATGAGGCACCATTGTCATAAGGCAAAAGTGTAAAGAGAAAATATGACTCTAAAACTGAAAAATGAAATCTCGATTTTGGAAATTCTTCATATATCTTGTGAAAACATAACTTTACTCAGGTGGTCAAACTGTTTTGGTGCTTGAAATTGGTTTACCAAAGGCATTAGGTTCACAAAAGCAGTGAAATATATGGGGGAAAAAATAGATAAATGTAAATAAATGTCTAAAACCAAATTTTGTATTGTCATTTTTTGAGTAGAAATGTGTCTGTCACACCTTTCACCAAAATGATAAAAAAATGGGACTGATAAATGACTTAATACTGCATATCAAGCTTCATGGGGTGTGTGCAAATGAAAAATGACCATTATAAGAATTATTATTATTTTTTTTTATTATACCCAAAAAATTATGTACAGAATTTGCATGTGGGTTTGTCCTTCATGTACTGGGTCATCCCACTTTTAGTCTTGGAGGCGACCATTCTCTCATCCACAGCCAGGTCTCTGTGGGGATGGTAAAAGGCCTTACATGCAGTCTTGATGGTGTCCATCAGCGGTTTCAGCCTGAAAAGTTTGTCATGTTCAACTGTGCCCTTTTTGCGGTCATTGTGGACGTCCTCATCGGGGTGTTCGTGGCTGGCTGTGGTGGTGGGGATGGCTGTGGTGGAGTGGCAAGCAGAGACAGACTCGGAGGCTGCTGCAGCTGTGAATCCTCTCTGTAAAATAAATTAATAGTAGTTAGTTGAAAGAAAGAAAGTTGTAATGATTGAGCAGCGTGCACCACGTGCTCTTTGTAAACAGTACTAAGATCACTGAAGATGACGGTGGTCGTAAAACATTGGCGCAGCAGTATGCACGGTGTGCCCTTTGTAAACAGTACTAGACAGAGTTACTGACAATAACAAAGAAAGTTGACGGTGATATAGTTACGATTGCACGGTACCGTCGTACGGACAGTAACAAAGAAAGTTGACGGTGATATAGTTAGATTGCACGGTACCGTCGTACGGACAATAACACAGAAAGTTGACGGTGATATGGTTACGATTGCACGGTACCGTCGTGCGGACAATAACACAGAAAGTTGACGGTGATATAGTTACGATTGCACGGTACCGTCGTACGGACAATAACACAGAAAGTTGACGGTGATATAGTTACGATTGCACGGTACCGTCGTACGGACAATAACACAGAAAGTTGACGGTGATATAGTTACAATCGCACAGTAGTAAACCACTTACCCGTCTTCAGGCTCTGACGCTGCGCCGTCATCCTCGTCGCTGCTTCCCCAGATCACCAAAAGTGCTTCCTCCGTGTTGAACTGCTTAGTCGGCGGCATGATCTCGCTTCTCTCAGACTGAAAACTGTAGCGTGTTTATAAATATATACCTCAGGTGTGTAGTCCTTTACGTTTTTCTGAGTGTTCATTGGTTAGTTTTTTTTTCACAACAGGTGGATGGACACAGGATTCAACAAATCACAGTGAAGGATTTCGCACAGTGTCATATGACACGCCAATGCCCCTATCTCCTTGGCTGAATCAAGTAGGATGTTGCAGGAGGCGGGCAATTGAAGCAGGAAGTCTACTGTATCCGCTAGAACCATATTTCTGGGATGAATTATCGCGAAGATATGAATATTTTAAAAACGTAAACATGGTCAACACGCAAAAATGCGGTCGGCGAGTCCGAAGAGTTAACCTGCTATTCTCATTTCAGTAAAAGCGCGTCAATTAGGTTTCTCTCCGTGTTGTGCGTCTGACGTCATGACGTCCACATCTTTTCCAGATTTTTCCTCAGCAGTCGAGCCGCCATTTTCTCATCTAGTTAGAGGTGACTTGGATAAAAGGTAAGTCTAGTGCTACATTTGGTTTTGTATGAACAACAAATATGTCAGATATAAAAATGGTCCACCTGAATTGGTTACATTTAGTTAAGTATTAAGTTACTAGCTTAAGTAATGAGCTAGCGTTAGTTAACTAGCAAACTGAAGCAAACCACCTATCGTCATGCTAACGTTAGCATGGTTACATTAACATTTATAAAGCATTTTACTCGTTTTGTGAAAAATGTGTAAAACCTATCATAACATTAATAGCCTCGAGATACTTTCACCAGCAAGTAGCTAATTCTCTTGCCCTGCTGCAATGCCAGTTACATACTGCTAGCGACCCTGTTGCATGAACTAGCTAGCGGTTAGTTAACGTTAAATATCTGCGCGCTAGCAGATCGTAGGTTTATGCGGGCGGGATTCTCGTGGTTCAAGTTGCGTATTTGTGCTGTGTACTGCTATAGCTGCTTATTGGCACATTATTGCAGCAATACTGAGCTCGGTAAGGCTTACATTAGCTTGCCACCAAGCTAATTACAGGGTCCGCGCCCATGGTTCTGTTCAGACTATTTTGGCGTGTGTGCGTGTAGTTGATGCATTGGTGCACACATTTGTCAACGCCACGCTAGCGACCCTGTCCCATGAACTAGCTAGCAGTTAGTTAAATAACATAGCAGGTGGTAGTGAGCTAGCAGACTGTAGGTTTATGCTGGCGCTATTCTCGTGGTTCAAGTTGCGTATTCGTGCTGTGTACTGCTATAGCTGCTTATTGGAACATTAGCGCAGCAATACTGAGCTGGGTGTGGAAAATAACTAGATATATATCAGAGAGCATAGTCAACACTAACACATAGAAAAGCAACATAACAACAGCTGGAGCACCCTGATGAGAGATGCAGCAACACCCACTTCCCCTCCATTTGTTTCACACTGTATTGCCAAATGACTTACGTAAACAGCGCATGAAAGGATGCGTAAATGTCATGAAACTGCCTAAGTGACTCAGGAAGTAATAACGGAAGAGGACCGAGCCTGTTTCAAGAATTGGGAGCCAGTGTGGGTGGAGATACCCAGTGCTCCAATCAGAAGACTGAAACTATGAAAAGGGCTCCGCCTCTTTGTAGGGTTTGACCAATGGGCTCCACAAGGAGAACCCAGTATATACTCAGCGCACTCTGTCTTCCGGTCTCTTCTCTGTAATCTCTGAACTAGTTGGAGGTTTCATGAGGGCCGTGCACGTATAACCACCCGAAATGCATTGCTCTGCTTAGTATAGTATAAATAAAACTTGTGAGAAGTAAAACCTAAGTCTGGCTGTGAGATCTTTGTAGCAGGATTCCCAACATGGGTAAGGCTTTCATTAGCTTGCCACCAAGCTAATTACAAGGTCCGCGCCCACGGTTCTGTTCAGACTACGTTGGCGCGTGTGCGTGTAGTTGACGCGTTGTTGCACATATTTGTCTACGTGCGCGGTCACACTTTTAGACTACACCAGAACCTCAGTGATGTGGAAGCTGGAATTGTGTCTTAGCTGCTTCAGAAAGCCTGCATGTACCGCCGCCACCTGCGTTGTTTCCTATGTAGCTAAATAACGTGCCTCTTTCGTGCACGCGGGTTGCCGACGTGGTGTGCTGGCTGGCCTCGGTGACGGGGCTGCCTTCGTATGTACATTGGAAATGAGGTAGGCGACGGTGATAAATACTCGCTGTGTGAAAGTGACATGTCGCGGTGGCTAACGTTAAGGTACGTGATACCCAGCTCATGATTGCTGGGCCAGTGTGCCAATAAGCTGCTGTATTTAGGTTAGCTGCTGTTAAGTCTTCTCATTTGGTCCTAACATAAACTAAGGAGTAATACAATGTAACTGTACACAACGCAAGCTTAACTTAAGATAAATGTCCTCTCTTAATATTAATGTTTCGAATTTTTCTTCTCATGTTTTTTATCCATGACTGGTAGGTGACTTCAGACCTAAACACAACTCATTGGACTATCTAAGGCATGGGTGCCCGCGAGGTAATTATATTTGGCCTGCGAGACAATACCAAATTACTACTAGAGCTGGCCCGCCGGTATTATACAGCGCATTCACCGCTAATACTACGAATCCCATAATGCTCTGCTGTCTTCCCATAATGCTCTGCTGTTTTCACGCACCAATCAGGACAGGACCCAGAAACGCTCTCTCCTCTGTGACAGTAGTCATAGCAACAACTGTCAGCGAGCTAACCCTTCCCAAAAATGGCGAAAAGAAAACAGGAGCTTTCTGGACAAGTGGGAGGCAGAATATCTGTTTACATATGTAAAAGACAAACCTGTTTGTCTTGTTTGTGGAGTCAACGTGGCTGTAAGTAAGGAGTACAACATTAGACGACACTATGAAACGAAACACCATGACAAATACAAGGACCTGGACATGACTCAAAGGAGCCAGAAAGTAGAGGAGATGAAAAGAAGTTTGGTTTCACAACAGAATATGTTTAAAAAAGCCACATCACAAAGCGAGGCTGCTGTAAAGGCTAGTTATATAGTGGCAGCAGAGATCGCAAAATCAGCCCGGCTCTTTAATGAGGGAGAGTTCGTGAAAAAGTGCATGATGAAGGTTTGTGACCTCGTATGCCCAGAGAAAAAACAAGCATTTTCAAACGTGAGCCTGAGCAGGAACACAGTAGCTGATCGCACATGTGATCTTGCCACCAATCTGTATGACCAGCTGATGGAAAAGGGAAAAGATTTTGTTGCGTTCTCCCTCGCTGTGGATGAGAGCTGCGACGCATCTGATACTGCTCAGCTGTCAGTCTTCATCCGTGGAGTGGACTCAAATCTGTGTGTTACGGAGGAGCTATTGGGATTCAAATCAATGCATGGCACAACCACAGGAAAGGAAATCTTTGAGGAGGTTTCCAAATGTGTAACTGAAATAAAGCTGCCGTGGGATAAACTAGTTGGATTAACGACAGATGGTGCGCCAGCGATGTGCGGTAAAAAGAGTGGACTGGTGGGCATGGTTCGGGAGAAGATGCGGGAAGAGAACTGTGCAGGTGAGCTAACTGTTTACCACTGCATCATACATCAGGAAGCACTGTGTGCCAAAGCCCTAAAGATGGAACATGTTATGACCACAGTAACACAGGTAGTTAACTTTATAAGAGCCAAAGGTCTAAATCACCGCCAGTTTAAATCTTTTCTGGAGGAGTGTGGTTCGGAATACGCAGACGTGCCGTATCACACAGAGGTGAGATGGCTAAGCAGAGGAAAAGTACTGAACAGATATTTCGAGCTGCGTGAGGAAATATGTCAATTCCTGGAAACCAAAGGGAAGGATACAGCAGAGCTCCGGGAGCAAAAGTTCCTGTGTGAGCTGGCCTTTCTCTGTGACATCTCGAGCCATCTCGATGCGCTGAACCTGCAGCTTCAGGGGCGGGGGCGCATCATCACAGACATGTACGCTGCAGTGAGGGCCTTCAAAACTAAACTGTGCCTGTGGGAGAATCAGATGCTGCAAGGAAACCCTTGCCATTTTCCCTGCTGCCAATCCATAAAAGCGCAGATCTCTACCGCCGTGTTCCCATGCGCACAGTTGCTGAAAAACTCAGTGTTCTCGCCGCTGAGTTTAGCCGGCGATTTGCCGACTTCGATGCCCAGAAATGCAAGTTTGAACTGCTTAGTAATCCCTTCGCAGTTGATGTGGAAAATGCACCAACCAACATCCAAATGGAGCTGATTGAACTCCAGTGCAACGACACGCTGAAGTCAAAGTATGATGCTGTGGGCGCCTCACAGTTTCCACGGTTCATCCCTGACACAATGCCTCAGCTCCGCACCCAAGCTGCTCAGATGCTCTCCATGTTTGGCAGCACTTATCTATGCGAGCAACTTTTCTCCTCGATGAAGATGACCAAAACAACTCACAGGAGACGTCTGAATGATGAACATCTTCGCTCGATACTGAGGATTTCTTCAGCTCAGAGCTTGAGCCCAGACATTGATGAACTAGCATCCAAGAAGAGATGCCAGGTATCTGGCTTGGGCACATCAGATTAGACCAGTGTGCAATAATTAACGTTTTCTTTATGCACTTTTTCTTGCTACAAGGCATGGGCTTGAATGGTTGATTGATTTATTATCATTTTATTTGTAAAATTATTAGCCAGTGGAAAAAGTTTATTTTCGTATTTAAATCAGAAGGCTGCAAATAGAAAAGAGGCATACAATTTTTATTTAAATTGTATTTATTTAATAAATGAATGCCATTGATGTGTTTTTTCATTTGAAATTCGATTTTGCATGTCTCCACTATTAAATTATATATTGTATGGTAATAAGCGATGCTTGTTCCATATTCAATGTTAAAGCAAAACTTGTTTGGGTCCATATTAAAAGGTTAATTTGTTCAATGTTGGCCCGCGACTTTGTTCAGGTTTTACATTTTGGCCCACTGGGTATTTGAGTTTGACACCCCTGATCTAAGGTAAGGTATACTCTTAGAATAAAGTGCTATTGACAAGGGAGTAATGTGGCTCTATGTAATTTTAACAGTTAAAGTAAAGGTGATTGTTAAAGGGACTGTTTTAACCTCAGCTTCAAAATAACTTTTCATATCTACTAATAGTTTTGCAAAAAATGTATCTTAAAACACACATTTGTAACTAGGGATGCACCCGGTATCGGGGGTCGATACTGCGTTAAAATACTCGTACTCGTATCGATTTCAATTGTCGATACCAAGAACCGATACCACTCAACAGTATTTCGCTACAACAAACTGGTCGCGCTTTGTGGAGAAAAAGATTTGTTGTCCTACCTGACTTCAACGTCTAGGGCAGGGGTCGGCAACCCGTGATCCAGAGCCGCATACGGCTCTTTCGTCGCTCTCTTGCAGCTCTTGCAGCAAGGTGTGTAGAGTAATGCTGCGTTCACACCGCGCGCGACAAAAATTACTGCCGTTCCGCCGGTTTGAATCAAACTGTTGCTGATCCACCAGAAGTAGCGCTGGCAGCGGCCTCATTCAGACGCTGTTGTGCGGCTACGGATGATATTATTGTAGCCGAGTGTCTGTTGTGTGTCTATATTTGTAATTCTAATAAAATGAAAACACGCTGCAGGGTAACTTGAACCACTTTTTTATCTCCTTCACACACGTATATCCCACAATTCCACTCCTCTTTTCCTTTCCGTTTCTCCCTCCACAATAAAAGCACCGGAAACATAACTTGGAACACAGCTTCCTATATAATTGCTCGATCCCTAATATTATCGCTTACATTATGAACCCGGACACGGGGGCGTTTTATGGTCCGACATTAGAGGGACTTCCACGAGAAGTTTAAAGCTTGGGATAGCCTTCTGTTAATTTTGTACTATAGGCTTGACATAATCTGCAGAGGATAAAATAAAATCTGCCTCCAAATTAATTGCACTTTCATGGAGACCAAAGTACACAAATAAAAATACTCGTATCGGTTTGTAAAAAGTGGTATCGTTGCATCCCTAATACAAAGACAACGTTACAGAAAGCCTTCACTATATAGACATTTCTCTATTTCCTGTATGTATTCAATAGGTCCACAATGAGTCTAAATTAGCAATATAACGCTTTATGAATGGTATTATCACATTTTCATAAGAACAGCAGAACCTACCTCTCTCTTAACGCAGGTTACCACTGGTAGCCTTTTGTCTCCGTGTGAAAAAAGACTGGCCGACCGGGTGACGTCATCAACTCCTCCGCCGCTCCAATTGCAGAAAGGCCGTACTGTGTCCAAACTCCAAAGAACACAAGTATATATAAATGTGATGATTTGATTACATTTTTTGTAAAACTTTTTAAACTGTAAAACTTCCAAAAATCATAGAGGTGTAACTCGAAGCCCTATAACGCACACATGCGGAGCGGTTTCGGAAGATAGCAGAATTTTGGGAGTCCCTAAAGGCATCAATCAAATCTCACTGCGTAACACTATGACTCCGTGTTGTCCTGAAGTCTTGTCTGGTAAGTAGCTAGCTGCTAACGTTTTGAACGGCAGAAATACAGGTTAATGTTTGAAATTGCATTAAAAGGGAATTGTAAGTCAAACATAATCCAAACATGAGCGGGAGGGCGAAATATTCCCTCATGGATACCTAGTAAAGTCTTTATTGAAAATGTAATACATCATATTAGCGACAATGATAATGTTAGCATAGCTGCTAACACCATCTTAGCAGCTGACAATGGTGACTTCAGTAACGACAAGCTAAATTATTACACTCTGTGCTTGTCTTTGGCTAACTGTTTAACATGGTCAGCAGTTCTAAATCTATTGTTAGTTTGTTAATCTTAATGCTTTATTTGTGTACTTGACATTCTGGTTAGTTAGCATTAGCTATTGAATGTTTCTCACATTCACGTTTATAGTAATATCTACTTCCATAATGCCCTCAAATGTAGAGGCTTTATCTTAATCCATCAGTGGCATTCAAGCATACTGGGTTTACAGGTGATCATATATTCATTGTATATATATTCTTGTATATTTGATATTTGCAACTGTAACTTGCAGCCAGACTACCTGTTAGAGCAGACTTTTGCTATTTACTAGTTTTTTGTTGTTTGGTTTTGTTTTGTAGGCCTGCAAGTGTGAACCCAGTATGTTTGTCATTTTTCTTCTTTCTCAGACAACAGAATTAAATTCAATTCAGTTTATTTTGTATAACCCAAAATCACAAATACAAATTTGCCTCTGAGGGCTTTACAATCTGTACACATACAACATCCCTGTCCCGGGACCTCACATCGGATCAGGAAAAACTCACCCTAAAAATAGTAGTGAAAACCCTTTCACAGGGAAAAGAAAGGGGAAGAAACCTTCAGGAGAGCAACAGAGGAGAATCCCTCTCCCCGAATGGACAGAAGCAATGGATGTCATGTGTACAGAATCAACGTAAAAGAGTTACAGCACATTCAATGGATGTCACAGAAATGATTCATGTGATGAGTAGTAGGCATGGACCACGACCCAGATGACCGTGTTCCACAACAGCAGAAGGAGGCAGAGACGAGAGGCATCAGCAGGGCCGCCATGGCAGGGAGCAGGACCGGCTCCAGAAGCCACCCTTCCAGCAGAGAAGGGTGTAAGACTACAACTCTGCTTCCTTGTCTGAACTCTGGATTGTCATGGACGAAGTTGACCAATAAACTTGCCCATATTTGCAGAAAGGAGATGTGCTCCATCCAAAGTGGGATGAATGCCGTCTCTCCTGATCAGACCAGGGTTCCCCCAGAATGTCCGCCAGTTATCCACGAAGCCCACATCGTTTGCTGGGCACCACCTCGACAACCAACGGTGGAATGATGACATGCGGCTATACATCTCATCAGTGACCGTATTTGGGAGAGGGCCAGAGAAAACTACGAGATTTTTTTGGCGTAAGCACACACAGATTCCACATTGATTTTAGTGACCTCCGAGTGGCAAAGTTGGGAGTCATTACCACCGACGTGTATTACAATCTTACTGTATACAATCTTACTTAAGTTGGTAAGTATAGAAATATTCAAACTGAAATTGATAGTGATCCACAGCAAAGTTATGTAATATCCTGTTAAACATCCTACACTTTTCATGTTGTTTTGGAAAAAAAAGCCATTTACGCACAGTTTATGCCAGGCAATGCTTTATTTTGTGTACTGTACTGTAAGTATTATTCCTAAAGTCCCATGAATCAAGCAGACATATTTAAGGGATGCAATCATGCCTTGTTGACAACAAAGTCAGCATTAGTACACAACTTAAAGTCACAATGCAATATAAGGAAATAACTTGTCCACCCACATAAAAAGTACTTGAATTAATTTCCAGAAGTGAACCTTGAATTCTCTCTCTACCCCTCCTCCCTCTTCACCCTCCTTCCACTCCTGGCATCCTTCCTGTCTGCAGCATTCCGTTGGTGACTCCTTGCTAAATCTGAAGTCTAAATTTACCCAAACATATTATGATTTTGCTTTTAGAGAGAATTTTCTCATGCAAAGGTATTATCACAATAATATTTAACTTGTGCTAATATTTAGTCACATATACTGTGTGTTTATATATATGTTTCTTAGGTACAGCAATGATGTTCCCGGGTGCATGTTGCATCATCCAAAGGTTGTCAGAAACCAAAAAATCCTATTAAATTTAGTTGTACCTCATCACCAACATCATTACTAACAATTCAATCTGTTTTTAGTGGAATGGAGTTATTCACCCCTCCATAGATATTATTCAATTAGGATAACTCACTCATTTTCATGAAAAATACATGTTCAAACTATTGTTTAGGTACATTGGTAAAACCTAGATATAAATTGCATTATAAAAGGTAAAAATATCTGTATTTCTCGCGCAGGTGGGGTAGGACACTCACAGTCAGTCAGTCTCTCAATCAATCTATTAGAAATCCTGTAGTACCGTATTTATTAGTAGAGACATGAAAGAAACCCTTCCCGGTCCAATAAAGGTGTATTTAGGGGGAAAGTGAAAAGATAAGAAGCATTGTTTAGTCTGGAAAGTGGAGCAGGATAGAGATGGGTTTCATAACAAACACCTGATTTTTTTGTTTGAAGTTTGAAATGTGTACAACTTTATACATGGGGCTGTGACATGACTCAACTTTCAAGGTATGGCACATTAGGAGTATCTGGACCTGGAGTCAGGACTGAGCTGCTTGTTATCAGATGTGAAGTACGCTTTGCTGTTGATGAGACTGTTATCTATTCCGGTATTCAGAACCAGGTCAGGCAGATATGGTTTATTTGACCCACACTCCAGAACAACCAAAGGTTTACCACCCGGTTCATGCGCTCCTGGTACTGCTGTCATGGTGACATTCTCACGTCTCAGTGATATGATTGACAGGATCATGGAGTCCCACAGAATGATGGCAACACCGTCCTCCTGTAACTATGAGTTGAAGCCTGTGGAGTTTTACAATGTGAACACAGTCCACCTAAATGAAGCTCTCCCAAACACAGACTGCAGACCGTCAGCTGTCACCGTGGATGAACCTCCTCTGTTGGATGAAGCTGCTGATGAATTAAACTTGCCTACTAAAAACACAGCCACTGATCAACCTGAGACTGCTTTCCCTACAGTGTCTCCTCACCACGGCATCAGAGGTCCTCATCACGTCATTGTCGTCACATGATGCTCCTCACAGCAAATCAGAGTTGACTGCTCAAGTGATAAACCCTGTTCTCAGTGAACAACATATTGACAGGACTGCCCAGTGACATGTTCACATCATCTGTGAGACAACCATAGGTCAGTGATTTATCTGAAACTGTATTACAGGCAATATCCTGCAAATGGACAAAGCTTAGTAAACACAAAAGGAAAACAAATAACAGAAGATTGCTACTGGTCTCAGAAAAACCTCCACAAAGAAAAGAAAATCAAAAAAGGAAAGAAAGGGAAAACTATGCTTTAAATAAAGCATATAAAGCAAAGAAAATATCCCACGCAAACAGGAAATATCTGAACAATCCAGAATTTAGACAAAAGAAAATAAATAATACAAGAGACAATGTTGACTTTCGGCAAAAATGTAAAGAGTACATTTCCTCCCAGTACAAGAAAAATTAAGATTTTAGAGAGAAAAAAAAACAAATCTTGGTCTCTCGTTACAGAAAAGATGCTAAATTCAGAGAGAAACAAAAACCACTCTTGGCCTTTATTACAAAAGAGATGCTGTATTCAGGCATAAATAAAAACAGCACTTTACAGCCCGTTACCGAGGTAATGCTGATTTGGGGCAGGGGGCGTGGTTAAGCGCGGCTGCTGCAGGAGAGAGAGAGGGAGGGCTTGGGGAACAGGTGCGGGGGATCAGGGAGATCGCCGCACCTGTGGCTAATGTGTGTGTGTGTGTGTGTGTTGAAGGTCCGTGTACGTTTTATTCGTCTGTTTTTTGGTTCATTCGAAAAAACGATAATACGGAAATACCATCGTTTCTTCGTTTTCTGTTTCAAACCAAAAACGGGAAAACGGAAAAGCACTTCCGTTTTCTCGTTTTTGTCGTCTGAATCCCAAAACGAGAGAACGGAAGTGCCTAAAACGAATGTCAGAATAAAAGCTAGTGATAGATATTCTTATTTACAGTCTTCTATGCAAACACATGGCTGCCGTAACGTTAGAAGAACATTCATCAATCCATATAAATAAATACACCTGGATATGTTAGCAACAGTCGGGACTACAGGCACTTTAATAGTCATGTATATATGTACGTATATATTAATCAACTTTTCAATTAATCCTTGCATTGTTTAATGCAACACAGTTCGTAATATAGTTTAATCAAAGTCATTTGGGTGTGTAGAGTTGTTGCTGTTAGCCTCATATTTATATTTCCTCATTGTGCTGTTTCTTGAGTCAACACAGCAGAGTCTGTATGAGATGCAGAGTAAAGGGTTTCCCCTTCCTACCAGTAGATGGCAGTATATTTGTATGCAAATGCTACATTTAGTTAAACGTACCTGTGTCTTTGTTAATTAACTAGGTTATTGATTCAGATGTATTTAATGCCGTTTCTTTCCTCTGATATTTAATGTTCATGGTTCATTTGCATAGTTGTATGTAGTATGTATTTACTTGTTATATTAGAACCAAACATTCCTCCATGGAAGAGTGAGCATGTGTTGATCACAAGGCAATAAATATTGACAATTGAAAAATAAAGAGACAGTTGGTTTATTCTAATTAAGCAGCCTTCAATGGACCTCTTCAGTTACCATCCAGTCAGAGCACCACCTGTGCTTCACATTTGACCTTACTACATCATCATCATCATCAACATCTAACCTGTTCTGTTCTGACTCTGCTGTCAGTGTCTTAGCCCCTCTGACTAAATCACATCATCATAATGTAGCTCTTTGGTCTCAAGAAGGAACTAGCTCTGTGTTGTGTGTGAACACTGTTTGAGGAGTTGACTATGAGTTATTGTATCAGACTGAAACATGGAGAGCATAGCTACTCTCACATTTCTAAGATATCTCATATAGTTTATAGTAGTCAAATGATTATTAGGCGTCATTGCCTGTTTTTAGCCGCATGTCTATATCTCTGCATGTACATTTATGCAGTCATATGCATTGTATGTGTACACACTTAAAGCTGATTATATAAATAACAATGTATTAATTGAGGTAGTTTGCTGTTCTTGTAAAACTGAGCAACAGGGCCAGCATGTCATGACCTTCCTTAGCTAAGAGCAGCAGGTCATGGCCTTTCTTAGCTAAGAGCAGCAGGTCATGGCCAGCTAAGAGCAGCAGGTCATGACCTTCCTTAGCTAAGAGCAGCAGGTCATGGCCTTTCTTAGCTAAGAGCAGCAGATCATGGCCTTCCTTAGCTAAGAGCAGCAGGTCATGGCCTTTCTTAGCTAAGAGCAGCAGATCATGGCCTTCCTTAGCTAAGAGCAGCAGGTCATGGCCTTTCTTAGCTAAGAGCAGTAGCTCACATGTACTTCTATCTAATCCAATGCCATTGAGATACAGTTTGACTAAATCTTACAACAGCACAAACCAGATGAATGTGTTCTATTTACTTCTTTGCTACCATGTTATCTGTCTCGTGACCCCTCAGAATGACCTTTGGAGCTGTAGGGGGATGTAGACCGTCAGGCTGGACTTGGGTTTGGGAACCAATGCAACAGATCACCAGCTCTTTAGCATGTTGGACAAACCAGCATGGCACTGTCTCATAAACATGAAGTTCCCATCCAATAACACTGGTATGCAGAAGCCTGCTTTGGGAGGGGGGCTGTTTAAAACTGTTGAAAACTGTGACCGTAACTCTATACAGGCAGTAGGACATGTTTCCTTTGATTAAAGTTAACAAAGTCAAATTAACTTCTGTTCGGTCTTCATGAGTCTTTATACGCCGAAGATAGGAAAGCTCAAACAAATACTTTGAGAGCACTATTGGGGTCTCCAAACTAGTTAACCATAATATGCTTTTCTCTTCTTTTTTCCCCTAACATGTAAGATTTCTCCAGAGCAGTTGGGAGCAACACCCCTCGCCTTTTAACACCTCAGTGGAGTGGAATTTGATGTGCTTATTTAGCTTTCAAGTCAATTAAGTAGTAAAGGAAAAGCTAAGTGTGGTAGTGTAACATGCATTGCAAACACGCTTTTATAAAAGTAACCACAAATATGAACCATACCTGATGTCATTGATCTTGTTTTGAACAATACATTCATGAATAACACTGCAGTTGAGCAGTTTCACAGGACAAAGCAGATTTGCATAATTGTTTTAATTAGTATTTAACTTGTGCTTGACATACAGAATTAGAAAGTACCAAAGATTGTCTTTATTTGCTAATCTAGAAGTGTGCAGATGTCATTGGATCAGACAGAAGTACATGTGAGCTACTGCTCTTAGCTAAGGAAGGCCATGACCTGCTGCTCTTAGTTAAGGAAGGTCATGACCTGCTGCTCTTAGCTAAAGAAGGCCATGACCTGCTGCTCTTAGTTAAGGAAGGCCATGACCTGCTGCTCTGAGCTAAGGAAGGTCATGACCTGCATACAACTATGCTGCAAATGAACATTAAATATCAGAGGAAAGAAACGGCATTAAATACATCTGAATCAATAACCTATTTAATTAACAAAGACACAGGTAAATTTAACTAAATGTATCATTTGCATACAAATATACTGCCATCTACTGGTAGGAAGGGGAAACCCTTTACTCTGCCTCTCATACAAGCTCTGCTGTGTTCACTGAAGAAACAGCACAATGAGGAGGAAATATAAATATGAGGCTAACAGCAACAACTCTACACACCCAAATGACTTTGATTAAACTATATTACGAACTGTGTTGCATTAAACAATGCAAGGATTAATTGAAAAGTTGATTAATATATACGTACATATACATGAATAGTAAACTGCCTGTAGTCCCGACTGTTGCTAACATATCCAGGTTTATTTATTTATATTGATTAATTAATGTTCTTCTAACGTTAAGGCAGCTATGTGTTTGCATAGAAGACTGTAAATAAGAATATCGATCACTAGACTTTATTTTGACATTTGTTTTAGGCACTTCCGTTCTCTCGTTTTGGGATTCAGACGACAAAAACGAGAAAACGGAAGTGCTTTTCCGTTTTCCCGTTTTTGGTTTGAAACAGAAAACGAAGAAACGATGGTATTTCCGTATTTTCGTTTTTTCGAATGAACCAAAAAACAGACGAATAAAACGTACACGGACCGTTGAAAAGGCCCACAGGGACACAGAGTGGGGAGTTGGACGACTGGCGAGAGCAGCCACAGCGAGTGCGCGCTGGACCGAGCGAGAGCGAGAGCGGGAGGTCGGCGAGTGATCGGTGGCAGCGGGAGGCTGGCGAGAGCGAGGGAGAGAGTTCGGCGGCTGATGAGAGCAGTCGGCGGGAACGAGCGGACCCGAGCTCGAGCAAGGCGAGAACGCCGGTTCAAAAATAAAGACTCGTAACATTCATCCTGCGTCTGTCTCCTCTGTGAGTCGTGCCTGCAGTCCCCGGGGACAACGACGATCGTCACAGCTGATTTTAGACAGAAAAATAACTTTCATTGCTCTTTATAAAGACAGCATAGAGTTCAGACAGACAGACAGACAGAGAGAGAGCTCATATCACTCAGCGTTATGCTCATGACCAAGCATTCAGGCTAAGACACAAACAACTAATGAGACAATGAATGCACGACAGATATAAAAACAATCCTACATTTAGGAGTATGCAAAACATGAGATGTGCCATGAGAATAAAAAGGAAATACAGACGGATAAATAAACAACCAGAAGAAACTGACAACAGTTTTATCAAAGAGGCCATATTTGTTTTTAGATCACAAATAAAAGCCGGTCCCACTTATGTGTGCACTGTCATAAGGCATCCTTTCCAAACCAAGTGAAACCTTGTAAAAGGTTAAACTATGTTAAAAATCCAGTCTTGGTTGCAGCATGCCTAACAGGAAAGTACGTCCATGTTTGCGAGGATGAGTGCAGAAATGAACAACTGTGTAACGTGTCTGATGAGAGGAGGGAAGAATGGATTTGTCACACCTGCCACAATCATCTTAAAGATGGAGTCATGCCAACACTCGCTGTAGCTAACAACTTGGAGCTCGCTGACATTCCACCTGAACTGTGTGACCTCAACATATTGGAGAGGCATCTCATAGCTAAGTTCATATAGCGTTTGCCAAAATTATTCCTCTTCCCAAAGGAAGACAGAGAGCCATACATGGTAACGTGGTTTGTGTCCCGTCTGAGGTGCAGGAAACAGTGGAAGCGTTACCCAGACTGAGAAGTGAGTCTCAAGTGATGAGAGTAAAGCTGAAGAGACGATTGTGTTACAGAGGTCATCAGCTGTTCCAGACTGTCACCTGGTCTAAACTCGTGCAGGCGCTGCATAAACTCAAACGCATTCATCCACAATATCAGGACATAACTATCAGAGATGAGGCTGAGCTTTGTGACCCAACACTTCCTGATGATGATGACGATGAGGATGATGAGGATGCAACCATGGATGAGAATGAATATGATGAAGCTGATTTAATGGAGATTGACATGTGTGAGAAAAGTGCACAGTGTGAGGCCTAAAATGAGACTGGAGGTGACCAGGATATGGACATGTCGTCTTGTGATGGTGAACAACCAGAGGAGCAGAGAGATGATGCAGAACAGGAAGGTGACATGCCTAATGGTGGTTTTGCTCTGGAATCATGCCTTCAGCCGTGTGATGTTTCAGAGGAGATTTCATGTTTCAGTGAAGGAATCTACTCTGTTGCACCTGCTGAAAGAAACAGTCCTGTTGGCTTCTTCAAAACACCTAAACTTGAGGCGATGGCTTTCCCTGTGCAGTTCCCTACAGGTAAAAACACACTGGATGAAATGAGACGTACTAAAGTAACACCTAGCAGTTATTTCAAAGCAAGGCTTTTCTGTATTGATGATCGCTTTGCCAGAGACAAACTATTTGTTCTTTGCACAGTTTGTGACTGAAATACACTTGGCCACATCCAGCATGTCAATACAGTTAAGGAAAGGAAAGCCTCTGACCAGAGACTGGCGAAAAATAACTTCTGGTATGCTGCAAAATAAACGGGAGGTCGAGAAGCTGGTGAGAAATAAAGATGCAGTCCGATTCATGCAACCACTGAGAGGAACCACAAGAGATCTTTTCGCCATGATCAGACAGTTGGGAACTCCCACATTCTCCTGTACGTTTTCTGCAGCTGAGATGCGTTGGCCAGAAGTGATTGAAGCAATTAAAAGACAGCAAGGTGAGGAGGTCAATTTTGAAGGGCTTGACTGGTCAGCAAAGTGTGACGTACTGAGAAGCAATCCTTTGACAACAATGCACATGTTTGATAAGCGTGTTGAGGCATTATTCAGAGATTTGATCTTATCTTCTGCACAGCCTCTCGGCAACGTTGTTGACTTCTTTTACCGAGTTGAGTTTCAGCACAGAGGAAGCCCACACATTCACTGTCTGATATGGGTAGAAGGTGCACCTGTGTTTGAGGAGGACTCTGATCAGTCTGTCAGATTTTGTGTCCAAATACATCAAAGCTCAGCTGCCTGACCCACATTCACAACCGGAACTCTACAAGAAGGTCACAGAAGTGCAAATACACAGCAAAAACCACTCAAGGACATGTTTCAGAAGTGCCAGCTCTGGTTGCAGATTTGGATTTCGCAAACCGCCTGCCAGAAACGCATTCATAACGAGACCTGGTGAGACCGTTGATCCACTCCAAGTGCAAATAGCAAAGTCAAAGCTCCAACCACTGAACTTGTTGCTGAATTAACCTGAAACTGCCTCACTCAGTTTGCAGCAGCTCCTCGTTAAATGCAACTTAACACTCCATGAGTATGAACAATGCCTCAATATGATCAACAAATCCAGTGCGGTGATTCTGAAACGTGAGCCAAAAGACTGCTGGGTAAATGGATTTAATCCACTTCTACTTGAAGCTTGGAATGCCAATATTGATGTAAGTTATATTCTCAATGCATATTCGTGTATCATGTATCACACCAGCTACATAACCAAAAAAGAATCTGGACTTTCGGAGTACCTCAAAACAGTCATTGCAAACTCTGTCAGAGACAACGTCAATGAATGTGATGAAATGAGGGGAATCATGCAGGCGTACTCTAAAAAAAGAGAGGTTAGTGCTCAGGAGTGTGTGACTCGTGCATGTGGCATTAACATGAAGAAGTGTTCACGTGGTGTCATATTCATACCAACAGATGACAACGCACTGAAAATGAGTCGTCCCATGTCTTACCTGGAGAACACAACATCAGAAAGTCTAAATGTGTGGATGACATCTTTGACTGACAAATACAAAGCCAGACCTGAAACACCAGAGTTTGAGGAGATGTGTTTGGCTGATTTTGCAGCTACTTGCAGAATTGTCTATGGACAACCGTAATCAAGGTAAAGATGTGTTGCCCCTCCTCAATGAGATGGGATTTGTGCAAAAGCGTAAAAACAATAAGCCTGCCATCATCAGATTTTACCGCTGCTCACAGGAAAAATAACCTGAGAGATTCTATGAAACATTAGTGAAACTGTACCTTCCTCACCGATCTGACCAGGAACTTCTCATTCATTGCCTCATTCGCGCGAGTTGATATTTTCTAACTCGGGCGAAAAATTTACGTTATGAAAGCTCCATGCGAAAAAGCTCCATTCAGACAGCTATGGATAATATTATGAACCCAGACACAGGGGGCGTCTTATGGTCCGATGTTTGTGGGAATTCCACAACAAGTATAAAGCAGAACTAGTGGTTAGTTCAATGGTGGATGGCGGAAACAGTACTGTTTTTACGGGGATAAGCCACGGAGATGAGCCATGCCCCCTTTCAAGTGATAGGGTTAGGGTTAGGGTTAACCTAATGTGTTCAGGTGATCCTATGAACCCATAGTTAGTATCAGACCCATTTGATGTCAATATACAAAAGATTCAGCAAAGTCTAAACGTCATAGTCAAATGCATATAATATGTGAATAAAGAAACACAATTCCAACATTAACATAAACATAAAATATAAATAGGACTAAAAGTGACCCCAAAGTGGCTCGAGAATGCAGCCCGACTTTTGAAAAAATGCAAGCTACAACACTAGCTCAATGGTTTTGGAATCTTTAGAGCCTACAGAGTTCGCCAATAGCCATTCCTCTCTTAGACAAAGCCTCGCAAAGATACGCACAAGAATGTCATATTTGTCCAGCAAATAAATGAAAATTGACTTACTTATGGCTGAAATATGAAAATTCCAGGCCTTCCTGCTACCTCCTCACAGCTAAGGCCATGGAGCACCCTGCTGCTGTGCAACGAGCCCCGTTCAGGGACCACCAGCTAGAGGAACTTTCTAGCTTGAGTGGAGTTGACACAATTTCTTGACATGTCTGAACTAAATTAATTAACTTCACTCAATCAAAGCCAAACTTCGCCCAGATACTCCTTACATATATAACTATGTTATACAATAAAGAAAAACCTTTGGGAAAATCGTTAAGATCATAAAAATTAGCATTCAAATCTATTTGTCTCTTTTTTCTTTTATGTGTATTTTCATAAACTAATATACCACTAAGACATATGAACGGATCTATGTTCACAAGGGTTTTCTGTATATTATAGGTGTTGACATTTTTCAAAAATACCTTGTACTTAATAATCACAATTTAGTGTCGGCTGCAACAGTCACAATTTTCCCAAAACGGGGTTTCTCTTAAAAGGTTACACATTTAGCTGTACCCACTAGATGGTGCTCTAAGGCCGACCAGTATAGATAAAACAATGAGGAGACAATTCTACTGCAAGCTTGTAATTGTGTCAAGAACCTCCTAGAACTACGGTTATATGCATTCATTGCAACCTGCTGTGATTGATTGTAATTTATTTGCCAATTATTGAACTGTCCTCTAATACTGACCATAGTATAGCAGCATAGAAAAAAGCTCCATAGTCCACACACACATAATTTTTGAGATGGACTAAAAGCAACATCAGGACTTAATAAATGACCCGACTGCAGGAAGAATTATAGCTTTAAATACGACTGTCACCTGACCCTGGCGGGTATCAACATAAGGTTATACTGATCTGTCAGTAATTTGTTATATTGCTAAAAAAACTGGTCATACTTAATATCAGAAGCTACTATAGACTTTGCTACATTTAAAAAAAAAAAAACACAAAGAAAGTATGAGGATTGCATTAGGTGCAGCTGATCTTGAGACAATCGCCCACCAGATGGACCCGGGAAGAGAGCCGGAATGAGGACTATACAGCCTGGACCGAAGGTTCTTCCACTTCCCACTATCCAAGCTAATTTCCGGTCACTGGACAACAAGATGCATGAAATAAAGACTCAGGCTGACCCAGCAACAAGGGATCAGGGACTGTTGTGCACACTTTTTACAGAAACTTGGCTCAATCACAACATATCGGTTAAGCTATTGCACTTGACGGGCGGACTCTGTAGCGTGCAGACAGAACGCAAGACTCCGGTTAGAAGAGAGACTAAATTACTTTTGTCAACTTCATCCATCAAAGGTTTGTGGGTCGGTTGAAGGCTCCCATTGTAAATTAACAGTATGACATGTTACAACCGGTGAACCACAGGGAACGACCCAGACTCGATCGCACGACCAGGACAAAGGATGAGATCAAACAGTGCTCTGGTGCGGGACTTTTTGAAATGATCCGCTAGCTCCGATTTCTCCGTAGCGATTAAATATAAGATGTCATTCTGTTTTGGAGGATCTAACGAGCACTCTTTATCAGTTTATTTGTTCACAGTAACGTTAAATCAGTTTGACTGAGCGAAACGTTAAGATTTATGACTTAATATTTTAATTTAACTTTAACGTTGAACTACAGCGGTGTCTTTTTACTGAATTGTTTGCAATTATGTGTATCTATATAAATATATATATATATATATATATATATATATATATATATTATGTCTTACATTTATTTTATATATATATATACAATTATATTGTGCAAAAGAAGCAGGGATGTCATATCATGAGCCACAACAGCTGAGGAGGTGACGTCATCAAGTCAGCTTCTGTTCCAATTGCAGAAAGACCGTCGTCCTCCCATCCTTTGGAGTCTGGACTCCCAAGTCCAAACTCCAAAAGAACACAAGTCTGTACTAAGCATACTTGGTATTGAGAAACAGCTAGAGGGTGCATCCCAAGTCTCTTAATTGCATCCCCGTTTCTCTCACTTGCGTCTTTTCCTTGCGTCTTAGTCCCGCCCACCAGGGATGCATGGAGAGACGCAAGGAAACCAAGCGAGGAGAGAGGACAATCACACTGGCGGGAAAACACACAGACAGGAAGTGAAGTGACCTTTAAACAAGGAGAGGTAAGTAACAGAAAAATAAAACAGAAAATAATGATAACTAATAAAAGAAGGAAAACATAACTTTGGAGTGAGGGCAAGACAGGACATTACAGACTGTATGCCTTCTGAGAAGACCCCTCCCTACTCTGGCTCTGATTGGTTATTCCCTTCCAGGTGCTCGAGGCATCTGCTTAATGCTAACCTTTGGCCTAGTTAACTGGCACTAGGAACCATAAATGAAAGCATTCAATCTCATAACTATTTACTTATTATAACTGTATTAAATAATTTAACAACATATTTAGCCATGGATTATGCATTTATATTGATTCAGTTTTGGCTCTAATGCTGTGTTCACACCGAACGCGACACGAATTTTTCGCGCGACCAGATTACATGTAAAGTCAATGCACAGACGCGTTTGGTTGCGACAGACGCAAAATTTCGCCGGGCGGCGCGTTTGACGCGAAATTCGCGTGAGTTGAAATTTTCCAACTCGGGCGAAAAATCGCTTGGCGAAAGCCAATCAGCGTTGAGAAGCTCTGTGCGTCATCACCGCCGTCCTGCCGGTTTGAATCAAACGGCTGCTGATCCACCTGAAGTATAGCTGGCAGCGGCCGTCATTCAGACGCTGTTGTGCGGCTACGGATGATATTATGAACCCGGACACGGGGGCGTTTGATGGTCCGACATTAGAGGGACTTCCACAAGACGTTTAAAGCAGAACTAGTGGTTAGTTTAATGGTGGATGGGGGAAATGGTACTGTTTTTACGGAGATAAGCCACGGAGATAAGCCCCGCCCCCTTTCAGACGCGTTAAAGCGAATTTGCGTTGACGGGAATTAACCACATAAAGTCGAGCGAGTAAACTCACGCGAGTAACGCGGCGCGAAATTTCGCGTCGCGTTCGGTGTGAACACAGCATTAAACCCTCCAGTGTGGAACGTGAGCTTGAAGCTTCTGCGTGACGTCCTGTGAACTTGTCATCTGTTGCATTTTTATCATAACCTGTCTGTAGCAAATAGCCAGATGAACAAATCAAAAGAACTACCTGTATCCTCTGCACTTGAGGAAAAAAGTGACAGCATGTTCACTCAAAATCTCCCCCAGAAAACCTCCATCCCTCTCCCATTCTCTCTGTGTATCTCTCCCTTTGTTGGCCAATAATACCTCCGTTCAAGCCTGAGCGTACAGGCCTTTGATGGCGCCGGCCACTCCAGGCTGCCATGCGTCAGCCATGACGTCAATGCATCCAAACACACAGGGCTCTGTGTGGAGGAGAAGCCGGCTGTGGGTGGGTTAGCTGGGCCTGCTGCCTCCATGCCTGCAGCTTTGCTTGGTAGCATAGTACAGTGAATGGCTTACAAAAAGAAGGAAAAAAAACAAAGCATTGAATGCTGGGAGGGTGAGGGGCGGGTGGGTGGGGTGCCAATGTGGAACAAAGAGGAAGGAGTATGAGGAAGAGGAAGGGGGGTTTTGAATTGTAATCCATTTTCACACTGCACAAATCAAAATGTTCCATTCTTCTGACATACAACTGCTGTTATTGGTGATTATTTATCATCAACGCTATAAATGTATACATATGCTTCTAGGAAACGTAGTATGGTCACCCACATGACAACCAGAGGATATTTGGTCATGCTTTGTTGATTCATTCCACTTTTGGTAGCAGCTGAAGTCTGAGCTGAAGGAGTTTCTGGTGAACCTGCATGATTTTGTCTGATTGTTATTGGTGCAAAGAGACAGTACATAAACACAAACAGGTGTACAGACATGCAATTCATAGAAATAAACGGAGAGAAAGTTCTACAAGCAAATTATACCATAAGGTTTACATTCAATCAGAGGAAACATAAGGAAAAAACAAAGACTATAGACAACAGGCATATGCAATCCAGATATTGTTGCTAACAGTGTTGCTTCTGAGATGAAAGCTCAACTAACCCAGCTAGGAGCTAAAGCTCAGCTAAGACTCAATCGGATCCTGCTATCTGTTGTTCGGTTGCGAGAAAATAAGATGGATAAAATAAGATTCTAAGTGGACTGTACTTGTATAGATATTTCCTAGTCTTTTAACCACCAAAAGCTCTTTAACACTACTTGTCATCATTCACCCATTCACATCCTGATACACCATGCAAGGTGCCACCTGCCCATCAGGGGCTAATCATTCACTCTCATCACACACCGCAGGCCTAGCACAGCCTAAAGGAGCAATTAGCAACTTCAGATTGAAGGACAACCCTGCCCTAACACTGAGCCAATAAGTCCCCTAGACTTCAGAAGAACCCAGTGCAGGGAGGTTGGTGACTATTTAGTGCACATCTTTACAGAGACTTGGCTCCATCGTGGCCCTTTTTGTGAATGATGTAATGCTTGAGTTGATCAATCGGGATGTGATAGAAGTACAGTGTTGCTTGATAGGCTGTTTTCACTTTTTTGCCAGTACTTCAGTTGTTACCTCTGATATCATACCTTTGTCTTAGTGTCCAGGTGGTATCAGTTAGTGGACTTCAAATAAATATCCCACATGTGTACCATGTGTAACCGGATTTCTTCAATGAGTTTTAGTCAGTTAGTTCATTTAATTATTTGTTCATGTTTCTATATCTCGGAGTGATCAATTAGGGAAGCCCTTTACAATGATGAAGTTAAACAATTGTATAAAAGGATACATACAATTCACAATAAAATCAGCTAAACAATTACACAGTGACCATGATCAACACCCTGACCTGTCCGTGGGTTGGAAAACCACTGATGGTTTGGAGGTCATTCCATGTGCTGAGAGCACCGAAGTATAAGTGAGTCACAATAACCACTTAGTTCAACTTCAGCATTGTCATAATGTAAGATGGTAGCTTACCAATGAGACCTTTATATAGAAACAAATGCAAATGTTCATTATACCTCTCTGAGTGTGAGATAGTGAAATAATGGTATTAATATACAATTGTTACTAGAACAGCACCCAGGATTGAACCTTGAGAAACACCCTCAGTTATTGGTAAAAACTCCCTGACTGCTGCTGAGCAGACAGGTAATTCAGGAACAAGCACTTTTAGCAAAACCAATATTACTTACAATATGTAAAAGCAATGAATTATCATCAGAGCTTTACTAAAATGGTCACAATGATTTTTCTTTCTCATCCTTGACAATGTTATTCATAACCAAAGTCACAGTAGAAACAATGCTGTGGACCTGAAACTGGATTAATGTGGGCTCAGAACCTTTTCTGAAGAAGACATTTTGGATATAGTCCTAGAGTTTTTTGGAATCCTCTTTTCTCCACGCAAGGGGACGACGACATGTGCAGTTTCCCAAACTGTAGGAACTACACCAGTAAAATGGAGAGGTTACAAATTCAGTTCTTGTCTCAGCCATTAATGAAGCAGAAAGATGAAGAAAAAAGATTCCAAATTGTCTTTTCTTTTCATTTCTTAGGATTGATGGATTAAAGATCCTCAATAACTGATCTTAGTAGGACAAGATTGACATCTTTGGAGTAGATATAGAATTAACAGGAAATAGGTCCTTGTAAGATGGAGGATCAGAAGTGTCTGTTAAAAGCAGAAACTGTGTCAGGGCTCGTGAAAGGGACCCAAAAGCAAAACCTCGGACAGCAGGTAAGGAATAACAAAATGTGTATTTATTGTCTCTCACAAACCAAACTCAAAAACTCAGGCCCGCAGGCAATACTCAGCCAAAACGTAGTCCAATGTCTCTCATGGAAAGTGCCGCGCACTGGCGGTGTCTCGTGTCTCGAGTCTCGTGTGGAGCAGAACGTAAGCAATCTCCCGACGCCGAACCTCCGGGAGGAAGCCACTCTTAAGCTGCGCCGTGATGACTTGATGTTCTGCAGCCGCGAGCGGCGGCCGTCCTCCTCCCAGCTGTTCCGCGTCTCCTTGATTAGACCACACACACAGACACTCTCTGGTCCCAGCCAGCATTACCATGGCACCCCCTGCTGGTGGTGCCCAGAATCCCCACAAACTGATCTCACATAATCAGGCATAAGTAACATAAGTAGGCAAGGAGGCAGCAGAATGTTTATTAGTTTTTTTTAAAACCAACCATTTTTCAGGGTTTGAATAAGAGTTTAGGTGAAAGACCATGCTTATTTACAACAGAGGATTGTTTTTTAATATGAAAATCAGGAATTACAGATATTTGATTTGCTTCATGAGGTTCTCCTTGTAGTGTTTGCTCACTGGCTCATCTATACTTAGACTGTAATAATCGGACCCGACACGGAGCTTCCAACATTACGTCTTTATTACATCCTGCTCGCCAATCTCGCGAGGACGAGCCTTTTATCTGAGGGCTACGGTGTCCCGTTTGGGACATACAGTCAGGATGTTACATCTCCCTTCTCAAGAGAAAAATGACATTACCAAAACACACACACACGTTAATTGTGCGAACATAACCACTCTGCTGAATGCACCTATGAGCCGTCTTGGGAATACAGTCTGTAGTTACCAGTGTCATTGCTATAACGTAAACATGTATAGGCAGCAGTTAAATGACATAATACGTGTAAACAGTTGAGTCATTAGTCAGAAATTATGTTCTCAATTCCTGTGATACACATAACTTAAAAGGTGAACTAGTTGTGCAAAAGCACAGAACAGGCAGTCAAACTGGCTTCACAGGTAGCAGGTAAGTAAAGTAACAGGTATGCAAACACCTTTCCTCATGTATCCTTTTGTCCTTTTGTACAAGAGGCGAAAACAGCTTCAGTACAATTTTACAATATTTCCTTTTATTAGGGCAGCGATCCGCCTACACCCTTTACATTATAGGTCAAGGATTTGCCTTGGCCTAGAGATGCGGCCAAGCCTTGTTGTGTGGTTGGGCTTTCTTTGGTTTGTTGGTTGTGGATGGTCTGCAGGTTCAGGGTGTGGTGGCTGTGTGTTATTAATGTTTGTGTCTCTATGCTGTGTGTCTGCGGTGTCTTGAGCATCCCTGCTTTCTCGAAGGTGCCAACGGTTGCGCCGTAGAATCTGTCCATCCTCTGTCTGGATGTGGTAGCTTCTGTGTGTGTGCGCATGTTGTGTTACCATTGCAGGTCTCCAGGAGCCATCTTCCTGGCGGAAACGAATAGGTGTGCCAACAGGTAGGTGAGGCAGTGCCTTGGTGCCTCTGTTGAAGTATACTTGTTGGCGGTGTTGGCATGCCTTTCGTCTGTCTTGGACAGCTTTGTGGGGTGTTAACTGTGGCTTCAGATGACTGCTGGTCGCTGGGAGTATGGAACGCAGTCGTCGGCTCATCAGAAGCTGGGCTGGTGACTGAAGGTTGTCAACTGGAGTGTTCCTGTACTCTAGCAGAGCGAGGTAGGGGTCTGTATTTTCTGCTTTCGCCTTGTCCAGGATGCGCTTTGCTGTCTGGACGGTCTTTTCAGCAAGGCCGTTGCTCTGTGGGTAGCGCGGACTTGTAGTGGTGTGGGTGAAACCCCACGCGTTTGCAAAACGGCGGAACTCTTCAGAGCTGTAACATGGTCCGTTGTCGCTGATGACTGTCTCTGCAATGCCGTGACGAGCGAACGCTGACTTGAGTTTGGCGATTACTGCCAGGGATGTATTGTTTGTGAGCTGCTCCATTTCAAAGAATCTACTGTAGTAGTCTACGATGACGATGAAGTTTTGAGTGTTCCATGTGAAGAGGTCTGTGCCTACTACTTGCCATGGTCTCTCAGGTATGTCATGTGACCACAGTGGTTCTTTGGGGTTAGCATCACGTCGTTCCTGGCATATACGGCATTGTTCTACTGTTGCTTCTATTTGTTTGCCCATCCCGGGCCAGAACAGGAGGTCTCGTGCTCTGTTTTTGCTTTTCTCCACGCCCATGTGCCCTGCGTGTATGCGCTGGATCATGTCTCCTCTGAGACTTTGGGGAACTATGATTTTCTCACCTTTGAAAAGTATTCCTTCCATCTCGGAGATCTCATCTCGGTGGTTCCAATATTCTTGGATGCTGGGTGGGCATTTCCTCCTTACGTCAGGCCATCCGTTCTGTGTGACTTCTCTGAGTGCAGTAAGCTGTGCATCCTGTGCTGTTGCGTCCTTGATCTGCAGTAGCTTGTTGTCGCTCACTGGAACGGTGCTTATCAGTGTATGTACCTGTGCTTCCATGCTCTCCATTAGGCTGCTGTCTTGGTGCTCGATGGATTTTCGGGACAATGTGTCAGCCACTGGGATGTCCTTTCCGGGCCGGTGGATGATGTGAATGTTATATTTCTGGAGCTGTAAAATCATCCTCTGTAGTCGCGGTGGGGCTGCCGCGAGCGGTTTTCGAAGGATTGCTTCCAGCGGCTTGTGGTCGGATTCCACGATCACTCTCCGGCCGTACATGTACTCGTGAAAGCGTTTGCAGCCGAATAGAACTGCATACAGTTCCTTCTCTATCTGAGCGTAATTCACTTCAGTACTGTTGAGTGACTTGGAAGCATAGGCAATGGGTTTTTCGTCCTGGAGCATGACAGCGCCGAGGCCACATTTTGAGGCGTCTACTTGTAGTCTCAGCTCTTTTTGTGGGTCGAAGTATGCGAGCACAGGGTGGTCTGTTATCAACTTCTTTGTCTGCGTGAATGCTTTGTCGTGGTTTTCGTCCCATAAAAACTCGCTGTCCTGCTTCAGCAGTTGGCGTAGTGGTGCGTTTATCTCGGAGAGGCGTGGTGTGAATCTGGCTAAATAGTTAATCATCCCCAGGATGGTTTCTAACTCCCCTCTGCTTGTGGGTGGCTGCATGTCTTGTACCGCTTTTATCTTCGCTGGGTCTGGATTCACGCCTTCTCGCGAGAGTGTGTGTCCGAAGTAGCTGACCTCTGCTACACATATTTGGCACTGTAGCAGTGGAGGGAAGCACACACGCATAGGACACGTCTCGTACAGGTTCCATCCGTTCTTTATTTGGGTTTTCCACACACAGCAACACTCTCTTGCTACCTGTCACCGGTCTACCCCCGACTGATTACCCAGCCGGGCTTAAATAGCCTGGCCCACTCAGTAGAATCAGCTGTGGCTAATAAGCCACAGCTGATTCGAGTGCTTTCTCCCTTCCCTCTCTGTGTCGCAGGTGCGCTAACCACGCCCCCGCCCACATACCCCCACCGCCCGACTTAGGCCGGGGAGCCACCGGCCTAACCAACTCCCCCCCCCCTCCCTCCCACTGGGAGCGGGAGCGGGAGTCAGCCCCGACCATCTGCACCCCCGACCTATGGACCACCATGGAATTAACTTGCGTTTCCGCCAGATGCCAACGGGTGGTCCGGGCGTTGGCATCCTCCATCCGTGGGGGCCCGGGCGCGGGACATGGCCCGGACAGAGGGCGATCGAGCGTCCCGGGGGCCGGCTCCTCACTCTCCCCGCCGCCCCCCCCCCGGGACCAAACCGGCTCTCCCCCTCCGTCCGACGCGGCAGCCTGCAACACAAGAGAGAGAGAGAGAAAATTAGGCACACTATTCTGGCATGTACCACCCCCATGCCCCCTCGGCCCGTTGCCCCTCGGCACGGGCCCGAGCCGCCTGTTCGGCCCGCAGCTGCCGGCTCAGCCGCCTGATCGTCGCCTTATCCCGGCGCCGGTCCTGCGCGGCCCACCGCAGCTCCTGCCGGAGCCGCTCAGTCTCCCGCCCTTGTCCCTTGCCGGTGTGCCGGCTGGGGGCGGGGCCCCTCTCGGCGGCCCGCCGCCACCATCTCCGGCCTGGGGCGGAGGGGTCCCAGACCCGGACCCCCTGATCCACCTCCATTACCGGGCAATCCACTTGCCGGTGCCCCGGCTCCCCGCACGTCCAGCAAACGGGCCCCGCCAGCCGCGGGGGCCCCCCTGGATCCGGCCCGGCGTTGTCGCTGTCGGGGTTAGCCCCCCGCTCCCGCAGGCCGGGTCCGCGGGCCGGCCACCAGTCGTCGCGGGCGCCGATGTCCCACCTCCTCGTCGCCGGCGGGTCCCACGCCACGGGTTCCGGTGGCGCCTTCCGCTGCCTCCACCCCCGCTCTGCTCCTCTCCCCGGGACTCGCTCCGCTGGAGGTGCGGACGTCCTCGTCCGGGCCGCCGGTGGCTTCGCGGCCGCCGGGCCCGGCGCCTTCCGGCGCGCTGGTCTCGCGCTCGCCGGCTCCGTCTGCGCCCCTGCCTCGGCCCGGGTGGGCTCGTCGCTGCCCGCCGTCGCATCCCTCCGCGTCGGCGGGGCCGGCCGCTCGGTCGCGTCGGCGGTCTGGGTCGCCGCCCAGGCCCGGATGGGCTTGTCGGTGTCCACCCCCGCGTCCTTCCGCGTTGGCGCTGCCGGCCGCTCGGCCGCGTCCGAAGTCTGCGTCGCGGCCTCGCGCCGCGCCACTGGGCCGGTCTGGGTGGACTTCTCCTTCCAGCCCACCCGGTCCGTCTGGGCCCCCGTCCCCTTCCGCGGGGCCGGGACCGGCCGCGTTGGGGCCGCCGGCTCCCCGGGCGGCCCTTCGGGCAGTCTCCGTTCTCGGTACTCCTCCGCCAGCATCACCGTGATCCCCAGCGTCCTTGGCTGCTGTCCGCGGACCCAGTCGGCCATCTGTCCCGGCAGGCCCTGCAGGAACTGCTCCATGCTCACCCGCTCTACTGCGGCCTCCAGCTGGCCGGGACCCCCGGTCCGGAGCCACCGCCCCGCCTGGTGCCACACCTCCTCGGCGAAGGCGTTGATCGGGCCTCCGGGCTCCAGCCGCATCTCGCGTAGCCCCCGGCGGAGGTCCTCGGTCATCTTCCCCCGCCGGTCCTCCGCCGGTGCCGCTCCGTCTGCCGGGGCCCCGGGTGCGCTCGTCGCAGCCGCTGGGGTCCCCGTTGCCCCGGCTCCCCGTCTCCTCCGGGCTTTCGTCGGCCGACCCTCCGAGACCTCCCCGGGCCCGAGCGCCGTGGCGGCGCCTACCAGCCGGGCGTCTCCCCGGCTCTCCCGCGCCGCCGCTTTCAGCTCGAGATACTCACACCACTCGGCCCCCGAGTGGTACCGCAAAAACGGCCTTCCCTCCTCCGCCACCGGGGTCCTCTCAGGCCCCACGTTGGGCTCCACTGTAGCAGTGGAGGGAAGCACACACGCATAGGACACGTCTCGTACAGGTTCCATCCGTTCTTTATTCGGGTTTTCCACACACAGCAACACTCTCTTGCTACCTGTCACCGGTCTACCCCCGACTGATTACCCAGCCGGGCTTAAATAGCCTGGCCCACTCAGTAGAATCAGCTGTGGCTAATAAGCCACAGCTGATTCGAGTGCTTTCTCCCTTCCCTCTCTGTGTCGCAGGTGCGCTAACCACGCCCCCGCCCACAGGCACTTATCAGGATTTAGTCTTACCCCTCTTTCTCTTGTGCGCTTCAGCATGGATCTGAGGTTGTCGTCATGTTCCTGCTTTGTCTTGCCGAAAACGAGTATGTCGTCCACAATGGCAGCTACACCTGTGAGGCCTTCATATGTCTCGTCGACGCGCCTTTGGAATTCATCTTGGGCTGAGTTGATTCCGAATGGCAGCCTCAGGAACCTGTATCTGCCAAAAGGGGTGTTGAATGTTGTTAACAGGGACGACTTTTCACTCAGCTTTATGGCCCAATAGCCTGATCTGGCGTCGAGCACGCTGAAGTACTTTGCTCCAGCGAGCTTTGTGGTGACATCTTCTAAAGTCGGTAGGGGGTAATGGGGCCTTTTTATCGCCTTGTTGAGGTCTCTGGGGTCTAGGCAGATTCTCAGCTTGCCGGTCTGGGGTTTTTCGACAACAACGAGGGCGTTAACCCATTCTGTGGGCTCTGTCACTTTGCAAATCACGTTGCTCTCTTCCATCTTGTCGAGCTCTTTTCTCAGTCTGTCTCGCAAAGCGATCGGTACTCTTCGTGGTGGGTACACTACTGGTGTGGCGTGCGGGTCGACATGGAGGTTGCACTCCCCTGGAAACTCCCCTATGCCCTGGAAGACGTCTGCGTATTCTTTAAGGAGGCTGTCAGTGCATGGTTTTGCTTCCCCCTCGGCCACAGCCAGTATCAGCTTTATTAACTTGAGGTCTAGACTGGCTCTCATCCCTAGGATGGGAGGTGCTTTTATGTCCACTATGTAGAATTCAAGTACGGTGGAGGTGTTCTTATACTTGCATTTCAGATGGCAGGTGCCTTTCACTTTCAGGAACTCACCACCATATCCTGAGATTTTTTGAGTGGTTGGTTTTGTGGTAGTATCCTTAAACAGTTTTTCGAATATCCGTAATGGAATTGCGTTAGTCTGTGCGCCAGTGTCAATTTTGAATTTAACTTTCTGAGTCCCAATTTCAATTTCAGCATAGGCTTGTTCGTTGCATTTCCCTGTGTTTTCCCTTGTAACTGCGTCAATAAAAAATTCTACCTGCTCATCTTCAGTGTCTTCATCCATTGTGTGGATCACTTTTCTTGTGTGGGTGTTTGTGTAAAGTTTTGACTTACAAACTTTTGCAAAGTGGTTGAACTTTCTGCATTTCATGCATTGCTTGCCTTTTGCTGGACATGCGCCGTCTTTGGTGGTATGCAGGCCGCCGCATCTATCACATTCTCTTTGTGTTGTGGCGGGCTCTCTAGGCCTGGTTTTGTAACTCGTGCGCACTGGTCTGTGCTCCGGTCTACGGGCTATGGCGTGTACTGCGTCGTTGTGGGGGTATCTACTTCCCACCATCTCTTTGAGTTGGACTTGTGCTAGCTCATGGGATTGCGCGACATCAATGGCTTTTTCTAACGTTAGCTCCGCGCCGTGGCTGAGCAGTTTCTCCCGCACTCGCGGTGAATTTGTAGCGAAAACGATGCGGTCCCGCACCATCTCGTCGCTGTTGGGGTATCCACAGTCCTTAACTAACAGCTTTAGTTCCGTGACAAAGTGTTCGAAGGTTTCCCCGTCTCCCTGTGTTTTCTCATGGAAACGATATCTTGCATATATAGGGTTTGATTTTGGTGTGAGATACGCAGTGTACTTATCGTAGTACGTTTGTAGTTTCTTCGCGTCGTCATCTGTTAGTGTCCATGTGTTGAAAACGTCGCGCCCTTTTTCCCCGATCCACAAGAGGAGATAGCTGCACTTGTCCTGTTCGCGTCTCGTCCGTAGCGGTCCGGAGAATATTAGCTCCGCGTGCTGCTTGAAACGCCGCCACGCCTCCGGCAGGTTCGCTGATTCCCAATCCATCTTGGGCGCTGGGACGCCGAAACTATCCATGTTTATTCCGGGACGTGAGAGTAACCTCTACTCTGACACCATTTAGTGTTTGCTCACTGGCTCATCTATACTTAGACTGTAATAATCGGACCCGACACGGAGCTTCCAACATTACGTCTTTATTACATCCTGCTCGCCAATCTCGCGAGGACGAGCCTTTTATCTGAGGGCTACGGTGTCCCGTTTGGGACATACAGTCAGGATGTTACACTCCTCAAGTGCATGTCCCTAATACATGCAATAGGACATTGATTACTGATCCATAATTCAAAAACACCACTAAACCACATTTGTCCCACCTATTAGAAAAAAAATATCAATTAGAGTTGATTGCCTTGTGGGTTTAGTGGAATCGATTGAGATAAACTGAGGCAAGAAGAAACCAACTTTTAATAATTACAAGCATTAGGAAACCAAATCTTAAAATCTCTCAAAAGTGCAATTTCTAAGTTAGTTACCAAGAAAGTAACTCTGCCAAATAATCCATGGACTGAAGAAAGTCTAGATCCCAATTATAACAATGAAGTTGTTAGACTCTATTTTTTTTTTTTATTATCTTAGGGGCAGTTCAGATATCTACGAGACTTACCAGAGCAGCCTGATAATAAGTTACAGTGACTTACAGCAATCCAGTCTTGAAGTAACACATACGTGGATCAACGTTTCTGCATCCCTGAGACAAGATGTGCCTGATTTGTGAAATGTTGCGATGCCAATCGACTGGTTTAGTCTCTGTAATAAGATCTGTAACAACATGTCATGTCAATGGTGTCGAACGCTGCACTAAGGTCTAACAGGACCAGAACAGTTACAAGTCCCCTATCTGATGCAACTAGAAGGTCATTTGTAATTGTCACCAGTGCTGTCTCTGTGCTATGATGCTTTCTAAATCCGGACTGAAAGTCCTCAAATAAACTATTGTTAGGTAAAACGTCACACAACTGATTTGCAACTACTTTCTCAAGGATCTTAGAGAGGAAGGGCAGGTTAGAGATAGGTCCATTGATATTATCTAGTAGAGAGGTGCCAATCAAAGACAAAACCTTTTTTTTCCAGCCTCGTTGGAATAGTTGTGAAGATCAACATTAAGAGCCTCAGAAAGTTTTTTTAAAGATTTAAAAATGACAACTGACAGCGCCAGAGAGGAGAACATATTTAAAAGTTTGACAATCACGATGTGATTGGCTTACCGACCTGCTCCGACTCAGATTGGTTGGATCCCTCCACATACACGCCCCTAATCAGCTGATGGAGTACTCGCTGTGAGACTCAGAGACTGAACTTATGAATGAAGCGGCGAGTAAGCGTGTCTTCCTTACTGAATTTACGCTTGAGCTTCATCTGTTGCAACTAGCATCCAAATTATGGTATATTTTAGCTAATCTTGCTTTAGGAGAACTTTGTATTATGCTAAGTTTTGCACAATAAGAACTGTCATTCAATCTTTGTAAAGCACAGTTCCACATGTCTTCTTCTATGTCACCCCCTAGCTCACCTTCCCAGTCCGCCTTTATCTTCACCAAGGTTTTTAAGAGATGTATTCTTGAAATTAGCCTTTTTGAGTCGTATGAAAGTTCTACCATCTCATTTAATCCTGACACTGAAGAGATGTTTGGAAAGTTTGGGTCGTGACACTTAAGGAAGTGGCAGATTTGGAAATGCTGAAATAAACTGGACTGAGGAAGGCTAAATTTGTGTGAAAAATCCTCAAAGCTGGCAAATATACAGTTTATGTATGTCTCCTTAAATCTGACGATGCCTTTTCTTTGCCAGCCATTACATTTAGCTGATGCTTTTATCCAAAGCGACTTACATGATATACAGTAGACCGTAGACACAGCAACGGTGAGCAATTAGGGTTAAGTGTCTTGCTCAAGCACACAGCACAAACTGGCTGAGCCGGGATTTGAACCACCAATCCTCTCGATTGCAAGTCAGACCTGCTAAACACTGAGCCACAGTCGCCGCCACAGACAAAAGCTTAAGCATCTAATCTAGCTGGGAGGAAGAGGTGGTCATTAAGGGCTTTGTTTGAAGATAATTAAAACCAAAGTTCTGTCACATGTTCTTCTTAAGCTAAATGTTGCTTAAGAGTCAAAATATCTGGTTCTGCTTGAGAGACTAATGTATTCAAGTGATCAAGTTTCTGGTGCTCGAGTAGACATCTAATATCCTCATGAATCAACCCTCAGCCTTTTGTGGGTTTAAAAGTAAATTAACTGTTTAGACAGAATGGAGTAGATTAGGCAATTATTCTGAGAAGGAGTAGCATTACAGTTAAAAACATTCATGGATTCAAATGGATCAATCTTTCGTGGTTTTGATTTTGGGTTGTTGATTGTGGTTTTGATTTTGGGTCCTTGAGGTTTAGTTGTTAACAGCCCTGACCTGGTCACAGTGGAATTCTCTTGAGGGGAGTGCCAAAACTCGAGATGGAAGAAGCTGCATTTTGTGACCCGTGTTGCTGTCAGACATGTGAGTGTGATGCACATTCTGTTGCTAATGCAATTATAAATGTAGCACCCCAACACTCTAGCAAATCTGATGTTACCTATCTGCATTAGAATGATGGAGTGATTTGGTTCATGTCTGTAAGAAATGTATTGAACTGAGTGATCAAATGATCGACCATACCAGATGTCAAGAAGACTTACCACAGACAATGGCTTTTGTAATAAAACCAGATCAGTTTACTGATCAAATCATATGCACAATTATACAACAAAACAAACAAAACTTTCAAACTAAGGAACCGGACTTATCAAAAATAAATCCATAATAGCAATTGCCTAATTCTAAATCCCATTGGGCCCACACACACGCTCACACACACACTCCTCAGCCCGTTGCAGGCCTGTTGCAGCTCCATCCCGCTCACCAATGATCGCAGGTGAACCAAAATGACACCTGCACACAATCAAGATGTTATGCAACCTTAATATTAATAATATTATTTCCCCCAGGGCTACATAAATATATTACGATATATTATTGTTTACAATGCAAGCCTCTAGGACATTCGAGTGATGACCATCTCTCCCCAAAAAATGATTGGCGGTTTCAGAAGAGATTAAAGTTGTCAGCACGAGCTACGTTGCCAAGTGAACATGATGACTGCAGCTAGGTGCGGAGGCCAAGAGTCATCGGAGGGGACAGTGAGCTGAGGGATGAATGTGACAGCAAGGAAGACGGTGGGATTCCCCCAGCAGAGGAGGGAAGTCATGCCATCGAGGATGATGGAGAAGAGCATCTCCCTCTCCTGCTACGAGCACTGACCATTGTGGTGAGATGGAGTAGAGCTGATCAAGGTTTTTATATCCAGCCCCAAGCAACTGTGGGACAGGGAGCGGCGGCATCACTTTCTCTGGCACAGGATGCATCGAGTTGTGCTGGGCCGAAGATGATGGCATCCATTAACTTTACCGTTTCCTGGATCTGGTATAGTGTGAATCTTCTCTGTTACAGCTCTCCCTTGTCGGCAAGGCAGAAGCAGCTGACAGCCAAGTGGAGCAACGTTTGGCCAGTAGGGTAGCATCTGTGATAGGGAGGGCTCAGGCACTAAAACAAGGTTACAAGGTTCTTATTCATCATTGTACGACAGGGTTGCACCATGATATTTAGATTGCTGTCCCAATTTGCTACATAGGAATTCAAAGAAAAAGTACTGAACTTCATCAAAGATTAGTGAGACAATCAGGCCCTCAGTCATTTCAGACTTTTCTTCCAACCAAAACTCTACCTATCGAAATATACCTTACAATCAAGTAACACCCAGTCATTAGGGTCTGAGCGACTGACAGAGTCAGTCCATCAAGGACCCTATTGTAATCCAAAGGATTCTTTTTAGGGTCCGAGCGACTGACGAAGTCAGTCCGCAAGGACCCTGATGTTATTGCATGGGGTATTATTATTCTTCCGGATTCTTATTTTTCTACATTGGGCACATTTTTGGGGTACTTGTCATATTCTAATCTGCACCAAATTTGGCTTGTCAGGCTTGGCGAAAATAGCAATCCAACATAGACGTCACTTTTGTGATAAAGAAAATGGCTCTCTAGCGCCCCCTAGAAGTTGGACCGGCGGCGCCCCTCGCCCAGATTGTCCGATCGACTTGAAAAAATTCACACTTGTCCATCTTCACCTCTACAAAAAAGCCTATCAGACCCCTAAGCTCCGCCTACTTAGATTTTCCGCCATTTTGAATTATGTGAAAAACAACCTTTTTGTGGTTTTCTCCTACACGCTTGGTCCGATTCATACCAAACTTGCTGTGCATCATCATTGAAGCTGTAACATCATAACTGTGTTAAGAAACGTTCTGATATATCATTGGGTTTAGGGTATATTGACCAATGAACCTCTTAGGGGCGTGTCCCTTTTTTCAGATTGTCAGCATTTATGCACATTGCATCCCTCAACATGCAATAAATCTTTCGTGGCATTTACACAATAAGGGGCGCTACAGTAATTTGCCCAATATGGCCATTTATGACGTTTTTTGGTGTTTATTGATGAGATTTGCATTTGTACTTTAACGAACTTCTCCTAGAGTATTTATCCAATCGACTTAAATTCTGTTCAGGAATGATCGCAAGACCCTTAAGACCTTAAGTTATGCTATTTGCGCGAATATAGCCAACGCTCTAGACGTGGCATGGACCGGAAGACACACCCATTTTGTGTTGTTCTCTGTGTTATAGAAGGCAGTTGTAACTCCAAGGTACTTCATGCTAACAGCACAAAACTTGGTTAGCAGGTCTGACTTTCAATCAGAGGATCGGTGGTTCAAACCCCGGCTCATCCAGTCCGTGTTGTTGTGTCCTTGTGTAATGAAGTGGCGCTTCAAATGAGGACCAAGACACGTCTTGTATGAACGGAATCACTTTACTTGCAGAACTGCAGTACAAACTGTTCAAGTGATTCAGAACGCGCTCTTGCACCCGACATGTATATTTTTCTACGTATCATCATCATTGTTAGTGTCAACAAACGCGTATCATTCTACTTCTTGTCTTCAAAGTAAAAGCATTTCCTGTTTCCATGCGCTTCATAATAAAAGTCAATCATGCAGTCAAACAAGTTACAACACCTTGAGCAAGACACTTAACCCTAATTGCTCACCGTTGCTGTGTCTACGGCCTACTGTATATCATGTAAATCGCTTTGGATAAAAGCGTCAGCTAAATTAAATGTAATTTAATGTAATGATAACGCCACCTACTGGCAAAAAAGGAAATCTGCCAAACAGCATCAGATTGACATGCAATTTACATGACGTGGTCTGCACTTCACGTAGAGAAACATGATGCATGTGTATGCTGTTTCTTTGTGTGTATGTCTCTGTGTGTCTCTAGATTTTTGTAACTCCAAGGTACTTCATGCTATCAGACCAAAACTCCTCATGCATTATGCCAGACAAGGTCTGAGCACATTACATCAAGAAATGTTCGGTTTGTGATACAGCATCGGATTGACATGCAATTTACATGACGTGGTGCGACTATGGCTCAGTGGTTAGCACGCGCGACTTTCAATCAGAGGATTGGTGGTTTGATCTCTGACTCCACTAGTCCATGTCGATGTGTCCTTGAGCAAGACACTTAACCCTAATTGCTCACCGTTGCTGTGTCTACTGCATGTAAGTTGCTTTGGATAAAAGCGTCAGCTAAATGTAATGTAATGTTTGTACTTCATGTAGAGAAACATGATGCATATATATGCTGTGTCTGTGTGTGTGCGTGTATCTCTCTGTCTCTGTCTCTCTCTCTGACTCTGTGTGTCAAGTTCATCCATGGCGACTGTGGATCAGTAGTTAGCTGATCAGTCCTTCATTCAGGGTGGTTCAATCCCCGGCTCCGCTACTATATGTCGATGTGCCCTTGAGCAAGACTCTTAAACAGCATTGGATTTAAATGCAATTTGCGTGACCTGTTCTGCACTTCACATAGAGAAACATGATGCATGTGTATGCTGTGTCTCTGTGTTCCTGTCTCTGTCTCTGTGCTAAACAGCATCGGATTCACATGCAATTTGCGTGACGTGGTCTACGCTTCACGCAGAGTGACGTGATGCACGTGCAGGCGACCCGCCGGCACCCCCGACATGCAGAGCGAGGACCCGCTCACAGCTGCTCGCAGCTTTAATTTTTATTGCAGCCCAAAATTTCTTTAGGGTCCTCTGTAGAAGTTGAACTCTGTTGAGTTTACACCGTAACAATAAAGCTGATTCATCTCACAAAAAGCGAGAAGCAATTTGGTGAATTCCTTTAGTGTGGCTGAGCCCTGCTGTAGCATGGTACTGATGACAGGATGATACAGTTGATGTCAATGGAAGCCTCTGGCACTGACCGTGATGCGTTGGATGACAGTTTAACACATGTTTGTGCCTTTGCTCTCAACATTCTTTCTGTGAATTCCCTCTCTCCAGAATCCATTTGTCCTATAAGTATTTTCCAAAAAAAAGTAATTTCATAGACAGCTGATATATTTTTGTCTTAAGAAACTTGTGTATTTTAAGTTTCTTAAAATGCTATGTATCACATTACACACACACACACACACACACACACACAGCCCTACACTCAGGTTACTGCCTCAGCAACCGCAGTTACTAAGAGACTGATTGCAAAGAGGCAGTGTTTCCATGGTAACACTAGTGGCTGAGTCATCTTCACTGCAGTGCGTGGTCTCACGAGCAAACGTGTTTATCCGCTGTTCGTGTATTGATGTCCATTCATTCATCTTCGCTTTGTTTTGGAAATTATTTTTATTCTTAAACCCAAACAATGGCATGTCTTCAAAATGTCTGGGAATATCACAAACCCTCAATGTACTGTAAGGCAAGGCCAGCCAGTTTATTAATATAGCCCATTTCAGCAACAAGCTAATTCCAAGCGCTTGACATAAAACATCAAAAACAAAGTGCAAAAGAACACACATTATACAAGGTCATGGAAATGCAATTAAAATCAGTCAAGAGAAAAGAGAATAAAAAAACTACAATACAATAAAACAGTGCAGTACAATAAATTATTTGAGAAAAGGCAGAAGGCAAAAGTCCTCAGCCTCAATTTAAACGAAGTGAGGTTTTTCTGGGAGTTTGTTCCAGATATATGTCTCTATATGTTGTAAAACTCAGAACTGGAGGAATGCAATTCACTTTCTTCGTCTTAATGAGGACTCGAGCGGCAGCGTTCTGCATCAGCTGCAGTTGTCTATTTGATTTTTTTAAGGCGACCTGCGAAGACGGCGTTACAGTAGTTGAGTCTGCTGAAGATAAATGCATGAACACATTTTACCAAGTCCTGCAAAGACAGAAGTCCTTTAAACCTTGATATGTTCTTAAGGTGGTCGTGTGCCAGAACACCCCACCCAGTTCTCAAGTGGGTCTTGTAGTATCTAATAATACTAAGACAGACATTCTGCCACTGTCTGTGTTTACGTGGATATCATTGGAGACCTTAACAAGAGCAGGCTCTGTGCCGTGGTTTGGTTGGAAACCTGGTTGGAAGACATCAAAGAAGTGGTTTAGTTTTAGGAAGTGATTGATTTATTATTTTACTTAACATGGGGAAGTCTGATATGGGCCTCGAATTGTGTGCTTGATGGCTGCAGTTTTCAGGGCCACTTCAGTCACTTTGGTCACTTTAATCACTCAACTGGTGCAATATAAATACATTTTGAAATACTTTGTATTCTGTCCGTATATATAATACGGTAGCACATTATAATAACTACACTCTATTTAGCATTAGTAAAGCAAGAGTAAACACTTAATTCATCATTTATAAAGCATTGTTCCAACATTAACGCTCATTAGTAACTCATTAGTATGCAATTCATAAACACAGTTATACATGTTTTTTTCTTGATTAATAAGCTTGACTATTATGCGTTTCATGACTGGACGATGTTATCAACGATACCGTCTTCTTCCATAGAGACATAGAGGTGAAATCTGATTGGATGACAGCTCTCCTTAAAACAAGCTGGAAGCAGCGCGACTGCAAGCAGAGCAACAGACAAAGACAGGAGCTGTGCAATGAGAAAATAAACTAATAGTGCAAAATCATAGGCGGAGTTTGACATTCGAGCCAGGGGGGGCAAAAAAATAAAAAATCATTGTAGCAGCTGGGACCTGGGCTATCAATTGGGGAACACAGCACTAACACATATGGACACAACAAACATGCTAAATAAACACATATATTTATTTTTAACCCAAAGAATAAGAAAAAACAGTACAACAATACAATCATATTCTATTAGTATTCTATTAGTAAATCAAACTTACAGACCTAGACATTGTCCAGACTAGTGCAACAGTAATTTTCGTTTTTTGCGTCCAGCATATGCGTCGATAATGCTCTCAGGTGAGAGCTTGGCCATAATGTCGCTTTCGATGTGAAGGATCGCAAGAGAGGAAAACCTGGCTGCTCCCATCGTCAACCGCAGCCAGTTCCTTATCCTCCTCATCGCAGAGAAGCTTCTCTCAGAGGTAGATGACCCAATCGGCAGAGTGAGAGCTAACTGTAAAAGTTTATAGAGATTTGGGTAGGTTGTTTTTTTTACAGCTTTTTTAAGATGCTCCATTGAAATTGGTGCGTTAGCAGATGCTTTGACAAGCTTCATCTCGGCTGCAACAAGAAGGGGGTTAACTTTTAGTGCCCGAGTGTATTTTTGTAGTAGTGGATCAATTCCATTTTCCGCGCATGTCAAAACTGCGGCACACGCGCGTGCAAGCTCCATGGACTCTCCAGAGAACCTCCTTTCCAGCTCATTGATGAGAGTGTCCAGCACAGGGAAATATAGTTTCTGCTGATAGCCAGGACTCTCTGCTGTTTCTTCGTGGGTTGTTTCCCTTTGCCCTAAAGTACTGGTAATCAAGAAACCATCAAGGGAGGTGGGCGGATTTGAAACACGTTTCATTTTGGGTGCGGCGGGGCCTGCGGAGACGTGAATCTGACGATCAGTGTTTTCTTTGGGCACGGCAATGTTGTTGTCCAGGCAGAACTGTTTGACTGACTTCCACACATCGCTCCAGGAGTCTGCCTGCCTTTTTGACACGAAGTGTGCTTTCAGGCTGTCAGTAAGGGCCGCAGCTTCGGACAGTGTGCAGTTGGATGACTGTAGGGCCTTGTGCGTAACGTGGATCATACGCAGTAGCTCCTCAAACACAACAAGGCTTGTAATGAATGACATTCTCGACATGAAGTCATGGATACCACTGGCTTGCGCTGACCACTTCTCTCCCTCTTCACTAATTTCTCTCAAACACTCCGTAATCGCAGAGTAGTGACTTTTCACTGATTTCACACATCTCCACTTGCATGCCCATCTCGTGTCACTGGGCTGAACTACTTCAGTTACTTTCACATTCAAGGATTTTTGGAGTTCAATAAATCTCTGGTGGTTTGACGGTTCCGAAAACAGTGAATACACATTGTCAATAATGCTCAGGAATGATTTCACACATCGGTTCACGGAACAGCACTCCACAAGCACTAAATTTAATTTGTGCGCTAAGCAGTGTATGTAGGCTGCGTAGGGGTGAGTCTCTTTGATGCGCTGCTGCACACCAGACACATGACCTGACATGACAGACGCACCGTCATAACTCTGTGCCACAATTGGGATGTTTTTAAGACCACACATTTCAAGCCCTTTGTAGATGGCCTCCACAATCCCAGCCGCGTTGCGAGATGCAGAACAGTCCATGAAACACAAAAAACGCTCCTTGATTTCCAATTCCTCGGCATATCGTATGCACACTGACAGCTGCTCCGTTTTGGAGGACCTAGCCTCGTCCGCAATTATGGAGAAAAATCCAGTTTCCTGTACCTTATCAGCAATGTTGTTTTAAAGCATGTGTGCGCAGATGTCAATTATTTCATTTTGAAAATCTGGGCTTGTGGCATTAAAATAATTGGATTGCATGTTTTCAAAATCAGCATCATATTTCGATAACAAACTGCAAACCTCGAGGAAATTGCCACGCGATTCTGACTCTTCTCCCTCCTTGTGTCCACGAAAGGGCAATCCAAGTTTAGACAGCAGCCTCACAACATCAACTACTTTGCAGAGATAACCTCTGTTCTTTTCTACTGTAGTTTTATGGCTTTCAGAAAGTTTAGCTGCAATAGATCCATCTGAGGATGAGCTGGCTGCTTGGAAGTTATTCCACTTAATCATACAGTTCAGATGGGCCTGGCTTTTTCCATGTTTCTCTAGTTTACTGCTCAGTTTTTTCCAGTCACTCATGCCCTTTCTAAATGTGTCCTCAACGCAGCTTTCAGTCTGGAAATGGCGACAAGCAAAACAGTAGACTGAATCATTTCTAACGGAATACTCAAGCCAAGGGTTATTCTTGTAGAAGTAAGTGGAAAACGATCGTTTTGTACTTCCAAAACATTTTGAGGGGAATTGGGGCAGAGCAGGTTGCTTGGGACAGCCGTGTTTTTCTCCAAGATCATCTGTGTTGGTGTTACCTAGTGCAGCTAGTGCATCTGTGGCCGTGGGGTGAACGTCAGGACTGCTAGCGGTTGCTGCTGATCCAGAGCTGCTCGGTGTTCCCTCCAAGTTCACAGCGGTGTCTGTTTGCCTGTCGTCATCATCGGTTACTGTTGTTTGTGTTGTATCTTTGTTAGATCCAGAAGACTGAATATCTGTGTCATTTGGAGCTCGACGTTTTAAAAATCTCCTTATGTCCATATTTTTGTGTAACGAGTCCGACCAGGTAACTAGAACGGTATTACATGCTAGCTAGCTGAGAATCGCTGGACTTACGTTACTTGTCACATGACCCAGAGCCCTGAATTTTTTTTTTACTAAAGGAGTATATGAAATCAGATGTATTACCTACCACCATTTAGTTGTTTTGTTTTATTTAAGATATTTATAATATATAATTTTTTTAAAGAATGCAATTATTTTTTTGTTGAAACAATGCAATTACCCGTTTCAGCCGCCAGGGGGGGCAATGCTCCCCCTGCCCCCCCGCAAACTCCGCGCATGTGCAAAATTATAATACATGTAGTGTATTTGTGAAAATCAATTAAATTATAAAATGTTGTGATTCTGTTTAGGCCAGCAGAGAAGGTTTAGCTGGCCCTGACGGCGCACCACTGATGTTTACTCATGCTTTACTAATACTAAATAGTGTGTAGTTATTTTAAAGTGCTACCTATCATACTGCTATTGTGAATTCTTTACTGTTTATATTTGCTGTTTTTACTGTTTATTTGTTTTTTTATTTTATTTTACTATGTGTCTCTTGTGTGCACTTTACCTGCCTGCTGCTGTAATCCTGCAATTTCTGCGGGACTAATAAAGGAATATCTTATCTTATTTATGCGAAGACACATGAGAGAAGACTATTTTTAAAAGATCTGAGGCCATACAATTTGTTCATGGTAGAATATTAAAGTAGCAGGAGGATGAGGATGTTGTATAATGGTTGATTGGATGGATAGATAGCCCTGCGATAGACTGGAGACTTGTCCAGGGTGTACCCGGCCTTCGCCCAATGACAACTGGGATTGGCTCCAGCGCCCCGCGACCCTAAACAGGATAAGCGGTTCAGATAATGGATGGATGGATACAATTGTGTCATGTTTTTTTAAATTAATTTTAGGTGGGCACAGGGACAACATATCCTGTGCTTGAAATGGAGGCACTAACTGCTTGTCTAATTTTCTGAATTTTGTCAGTGAAGAAGGAAGCAAATACATTTTAGGCCCTGGTGGATAGTTCAGAGGGCACAGACACAGGAGGGTTTGTTAGCCTGTCTAAAGCAGCAAATCATCCATTTACATTGCTATTGTTTTTGCGATGATGAAGAGCTGCCTTGTCTTTCTCAATGCCAAATTATAAATGCTCAGTCTCTCTTTATAGATTTCATAATGCACCAGGATATTTGTTTTTTGACACCTGCGTTCAGTTTTTAAACACTCTTTTTTATGTTTTTGCCAGCCTGGCATTTCTCCATAATGATTTTTTCTTACCAGAGACAGCTTTCACTTGTGTGTGCAAGAGCATGAATAATATTTAAAATTTTAGAATTGATATTGTCTACATGCTCATTGACTGAGACCAAAGTGGAAGAGAAAAAATATTTCACTGGTGTTTACGATGATAAACTGATTTGTGCTTACCTCAGTACAAACATTTGTGTCCATGGAGGTAGTAGATATAAAAATAAGTAGATATCCGAAAGAGTAATATTGGCCACAACCCCAGAAAGGTTTAGACCCTTTGGACTGACTCACCATGTCACTATAAGGAACACAATCTGGGCTTAATTATCTCCATAGTTATCAAGAATACAGTTATTTAGTGCCTTCCACCTGGGGGTTGCCAACATGGGTGTGAGAATCATCAATAATAACTATAAAGTAAACACGTTTAAAGTCAGAGGTTCAGAAAAGTCTTCAAAATAGCACAGTATTGAGGTGGTTTGTAGACATTTAGGAACAAGGCTCATGGTGAAGAGCCACATATTCCAAAGAAGCAACATTTCCATAAAGGAAATTCCTAACTGAATTACCGCTTAAATGTAATGTTTATTTCATATCTGCATTTATGAAAAAAGACATCGTAGAATGGTCATCTCTTGTGAACACAAGCGCATGCTCCGTGGAAAGACGGCATCACGTTAACTTTAGCTAGCTATACTGGAGACCTTTTTACTGGCAATAAAACACACAAACAACAAATGGTTAACTTAATGAAAACGTGGCGAATCTAATCTAAGACAAATCATATCCAGATGAATAAAGCCAGCTCAATTTATGTACTTTTCAAGTTAGTGAACATTATTTTCACAGACACGTTCCCTTGTGGCTAATCCTCCGTTGCTTTGAGGATTACCCATAACCCTTTGCTTCTACTACAGGTACACATTTACAACAGCAGGCGGCATAGTTTTCTCATTCAGAGGGAACCTTTTCAACTATGTTACACTTACATCGTTTAACAAAATGGCAGCTCCACCTTCTGTCTCATCCATCCTATCCTATTATCCATCATGTCCTACCAAAGACCTAATAAAGCTAGCTTTAGTGTGTTAAACGCATTACCTGCTCAATTTCATTGGTGGTGGTGGCGGTCCCGTTTCAGCACTTCAGACTGTGCGGTTACAGCATAACTTGACCTTATGTGCAGTACAGTGTTTTTCACAGCTGGGTGCAAGTCAGACAGCATATCCTCGGGACAACAGGGTATTTTGCTACGGTTTTAACTGCACATGGTTTTTACATCTTTTACATCAAAGTCACCCACAATCAGAGTTGGATGCCCAGTCGGTAGTTTTCGCTGCAGCATTCAACGTTCTGGGATTCTTCTGGTCCTTATCCTGCTGTGTGAAGCTGATGAGGGATCCAGGGCATCAGACGGAGATCCAGGGTCCTACAAAAATCTGTTTTCCAGTTGCACACTTTTCACAGCTGTCCATGGCTGTGTCCTACTTGCTATGATAATGATAATGGAGGCTCTTCCCATTACTCGCCCTCCCAATTCCCAGGAAAATTATTTATTCTTCGCCTTTGTACCAGGAGGACAACTACCGCTTGAGGATTCAAGACCCGGTATGCAAGTATTTGCAGACAAATGTAAGCAGTGGCGAGAGCAGGAGCAAGTTATCCACACTGTAAGAAAGCAGCAAGTATCGTAGAGATATACTGTGGTGTGATTCATTGCTCCTGCAATATTGCTCTAAAGAAAGTAGAATTGTACAGGTCGACATAGTTCACGGTGCACAGGGTGAATTTTATGAATGGATGTTAATGAAGGAGATGCCTTCTCACCCTGTAAAACATATTTAAGTGAGACGACCAAAGGCTTCCTGCATGTTTGGCAGTGTTCAACCGCAGGAGCTTTGTAAGATGTGATACATTGTTGGATGAGATGTGTTCTTTTATGCCAGGTATAATCAGGCCCTTAGTGTTTATGTGTGGTAGTGGTTTCTGGAAGTAGACGACTACACAATCGCACGCACCATTAGAGGTGACTGTGTAAACAGAGCGTTGTCCCTATCATGTCTGTTATGTATACCAAAACACACACATACACACACACGCACATGCATGCGCGCACACACACACACACACACACACACACACAAACAGGACATAGAGTAAAATAAAGAAATGGATGGGTAATTGTCATGCTACACTGTAGAAGCTGCAAAGGAGCGGGAGCCCCCTCCCCCACTATCCGTTAGAGGGAGTGTTCCTCTATCTCCACGAGGAAACCCTGCATTATTAATGCTATAGTGTGTGCACTATGGTGGGTATTTCTGGATTTTTATGAGCTTTGCTTTGCACTTGACATTTTTACATCTTCATTTGTTAACACACAAAATGTGTGCACATTGTTTCTGAAGCTACAAGGTAGACGCATGAATTCACTTCCTGTTTGTGTGTGTGTGTGTGTGTGTGTGTGTGTGTGTGTGTGTGTGTGTGTGTGTGTGTATTGTACAGTATTGTGCAATGCTCTGCGTGTTGTGCTTGCATAGATGCTTTGTGTGTGTGTGTATCTCTTTGTGCCGAAGGGGGTGGGAGGCTGGACATGAGAGTAGGATTCTATAAATAGAAAGCTCTCCAGCTAGTGGAGAGAGAGAGACAGAGAGAGAGCGTGGAGAGAGAGAGACAGAGAGAGAGCGACAGAGAGAGACAGAGAGAGAGAGAGAGAGAGAGAGAAAGAGCCTGTAAGGTACAAAGAGGAGGAGAAGCAATGAGCAGTGAGCCATGTCGTCACTTCCTTATCGAGGTGATGCCCATAACAAGGCAGCCGTTGAAGGATGTTGATGGCAGTGATTCCAAAGCAGCCTTTTCGCTGTTAGAGTGATTTATTTTTTAATTTCTGATGGCTTCATGAGCTCAGTTTATGATTGATGGTTATTTTAGTTTTTTATTCAATCATTAATTAGTTGGACTAATTGCAGCTTTGCTTTCTAATAGTCCATACTGGTGTTCTTCAGATACTGACGATTGATTTTGCAACGGATTTCCTCCACAGCTAATTAACTGCTGTTGTTGTGACGGAGTGAAAACATTCAGGAACAGATGTATGATATCTCCTGTCTCTCCCAACTCTCTCAGGTTCATCTTGAGCCATCCCAAGACCCCCTCAAAAACAAGAAAGATAAAACACTTAATTGAGAATGTACTCCCCAAAACAGCTATACAAAACAAGATACAAACCAAATTCAAACATCTATATATCTATATCTATAGATATAGATATATATATATCCATCCATTTTCGTATGCTTATCCGGTGTAGGGTCGCGGTGGCAGCAGGTCCAGCAGGCTGACCCAGACTTCCCTCTCACCCGCAACATCTACCAGCTCATTCTGGGGGATCCCGAGGCGTTCCACGGCCAGCTCGGAGATATAATCCCTCCAGCGTGTCCTGGGTCTTCCCCAGGGTCTCCTACCAGTTGGACGTGCTTGGAAAACCTCTGATGGGCAGCTCAACTCAAAGCTCCCTCCTGATGTCCGAGCTCCTTACACTATCTCTAAGGCTGAACCCGGCCACCCTACGACCCAAAGTTATGTATTAAAGTATATATATATATACTGTCCGCGACATAAGCCCCTGGTAGGGTCTCCCAAGACAAACAGGTCTGGGGGGAGAGCCTATACTAAAAGCGGTTCAAAAAACCCCAATGGAAAGCAACTCAAGGATTGTAGCTACCTCGCCCGGACTAGCGAAACTTTTGGTTTGGGCTTTTGGTTGGCCTCAAGGAGGTTCTGGCAAACAATTCGACGACTCAGGAAGGGAAAGCAGGGCCTTCCCCAGGCTGTTATCAGCGGGGGCTGCTGACCCAGACGGGGATATTGTCGGCCCGTGGAAAGAGCACTTTGATGAATTCCTAGACCCGGCCAACATGTCCCTGAGGAGGGGGCAGCGCCTGAAGACTTGGTGGTGGATGCACCCATATCACTGGCAGAGTCCACTAAGGTTGTCAAAAAGCTCCTTGGTGCAAGGTGGATGAAATCTGCCCTGAGATGCTGAAGGCGCTGGACGTTGTTGGGCAGTCTTGGCTGACACACATCTTCAATGTCGCATGGGGGTCGGGAACAGTGCCTATGGACTGGCAGACCGGGGTGGTGGTTCCCATCTTCAAGAAGGGGGACCGGAGAGTGTGCTCAAACTATCGGGGTATCACACTATTCAGCCTCCCGGGAAAAGCTTATGCCAGGGTGCTGGAAAGGAGGCTCCGACCGTTTGTCGAACCTCAGATTCAAGACGAACAGTGCGGGTTTCGTCCCAGCCGTGGAACAGTGGACCAGCTCTTTACCCTCGCAAGGCTACTGGAGGGGTCCTGGGAGTTTGCCCAACCAGTCTACATGGATTTCGACCGGGTCCCCCTGGGGCTTTTGTGGGGCGTGCTGCGGGAGTATGGGGTGCCGGACCCGTTGCAACGGGCAATCCGGTCTCTGTACGCCTGCAGTAGGAGCTGTGTTCGTATTCTCAGTAATAAGTCAGACACGTTCCCAGTGGGTGTTTATCACCGGTCCTGTTCGTGACCTTCACGGACAGGATATCAAGGCGTAGCCGGGGGGTGGAGAACGTCAGATTTGGGGATCTTGGGATCGCCTCTCTGCTGTTTGCAGATGATGTGGTCCTGTTTGCCTCCTCGGACCATGACCTCCAGCATTTACTAGGGCGTTTTGCAGCCGAGTGTGAAATGGCGGGGATGAGAGTCAGCACCTCCAAATCTGAGGCCATGGTGCTCTGCATGGACGCATATATATATATCTCATTTAACATCAGACTCAGAACCTCTTTGCACCGCGCTGCCCACTGTTAGACCAGTTTTTTCAACTGAATGTAGTATCTTTTGCCAAATAATACATCAAGATACCTCAATGCTGATAAACAAATGCACATTTCTGTTGATATTTTTTTTTCATAGCCATTCAGCACAATATGTCGCTGTTTCCCTCAAACAGATGGGCCATTAGACAACTCTAAACCAGTGTTACAATGTTAACAGCAACTCTTTTCACAACGCTATACACTTGTTACAATGTAAATGGTGATTGTCTCACAATGCTAACAACATGTTACAATGTTAATGGTGATCTCACAATGCTAACCACATGTTACAATGTTAATGGTGATGTCACAATGCTAACCATGTGTTACAATCTACATACAATCTATGCACCCCAAATGCCCCCATATGGGGGGACAGAACCCCTAAATCCGAGCTTTAGTCATGTGTTCGGTTGATTATATGAACCCCTAATCAATTACAGACCCATTTGATGTCAATATACAAAAGATTCAGCAAAGTCTGAACTTCGCATCTGAACCAAACTTTGCATAGATACTCTTTACATATATAGCTATGTTATACAAAAATAACAGCCTTTGTGAATATCATTAAGATAAGAAAAATGAACGTTGAATCTTTGGAAAAAGGTTTCTCCTTTTCTTCTTCTTTTCTGTGTATTTTCATAAACTAATATATCACTAACACATAGATGAACGTATTACCTATGTTCACAAGGGTTTTTGTATATTATAGCTGTTGAAATTATTCAAATACACCTTGTACTTGTGGGGATAATCACTATTTAGTGTGGGCTGCAACACAGTCCAATTTTAGCAAAAACAGGTTTCTGCTGATTGACTCTCAATACTAACCACGTGTTACGATGTTAATGGTGATGTCACAATGCTAACCACGTGTTACAATGTTAACTGTGATTGTCCTCACAATGTTAACCATGTGATAAAATGTTAACTGTGATTGTCCTCACAATGCTAACCACATGTTGCAATGTTAACGTTGATTGTCTCACAATGCTAACCACGTGTTACAATGTTAACTGTGATTGTCTCACAATGCTAACAACATGTTACAACATTAATGGCAATGTCATAATGCTAACCACTTGTTACAATGTTAATGGTGTTGTCACAAAGCTAACCATGTGTTACAACGTTAACTGTGATTGTCTCACAATGCAAAGCACGTGTTACAATGTTAACATTGATTGTTTCACAATGCTAACCACGTGTTAAAATGTTAACTGTGATTGTCTCACAATGCTAACCACGTGTTAAAATGTTAACGTTGATTGTCTCACAATGCTAACCACGTGTTAAAATGTTAACGTTGATTGTCTCACAATGCTAACATGTTACAATGTTAATGGTGATGTCACAATGCTCACGTGTTACAATCTTAATGGTGATGTCACAATGCTAACCACGTGTTACAACGTTAACTGTGATTGTCTCACAATGCTAACCACGTGTTACAATGTTAACGTTGATTGTTTTACAATGCTAACCATGTGTTACAATGTTAACGTTGATTGTTTTACAATGCTAACCATGTGTTACAATGTTAACGTTGATTGTTTTACAATGCTAACCACGTGTTAAAATGTTAACTGTGATTCTCTCACAATACTAACCATGTGTTACAATGTTAACTGTGATGGTCTCACAATGCTAACCACGTGTTGCAATGTTATTGTTGATTGTCTCACAATGCTAACATGTTACAATGTTAATGGTGATGTCACAATGCTCACGTGTTACAATGTTAATGGTGATGTCACAATGCTCACGTGTTACAATGTTAATGGTTATGTCACAATGCTAACCACGTATTACAGCGTTAACTGTGATTGTCTCACAATGCTAACAACATGTTATAACCTTAATGGTGTTGTCACAAAGCTAACCATGTTACAACGTTAACTGTGATTGTCTCACAATGCAAAGCATGTGTTACAATGTTAACATTGATTGTCTCACAATGCTAACCACATGTTAAAATGTTAACTGTTATTGTCTCACAATGCTAACCACGTGTTAAAATGTTACCTGTGATTGCTTCACAATGCTAACCATGTGGTGCAATGTTAACGTTGATTGTCTCACACTGCTAACACGTTACAATGTTAATGGTGATGTCACCATGCTCACGTGTTACAATGTTAATGGTGATGTCACAATGCTAAACACGTGTTACAATGTTGCGATTGTCATTTTAACATTTCTACCATTTCTTGATATCTATTGTGTGACATAACATGCTATAATGATATATCTTCAAGAATCTAATTCTAACTCATCCATTAGCCCCAACCGATTTATTGGGCTAGAATGATCATGTCTCTAGAATGTATTATAGTTATTGGTGTAATTCATTTTCAATTTAATTTGTTAATTCACGCATTAAATTATATTTTATTTATATTTTTTTAAATCAACTAGTCACAAGCAGACTCTCAGCCACATTAGTGTTAACTGACCCTAACAAGAGCCCCCCCCCCCCCCCCGCCCTCCCCAACACATACACACCCCCTCCCCAAACACACACACACACACACAGGTCCAGCAGATAGCTGTGGATCATCACTGTCTGCTGGCTGCAGGACAATCACAGGTTACATAAGAAACAGACAGAGCGGCTGTTAGCAGCGCTGCTCCAGCTGCCCCATCCTATCTCTTTAAATGAGACAGAGCTGCTCCGCTCTGCGTGCGTGCGCGCGCGCATGTGTGTGTGTGTGTGGAGGAAGGAGACATTACGAGAATAGAGAGGGCCACTCTGTTGTGGAGGAGGACTAGGCGATCGAAAATACAACACAGGGGATATTTTTTGCTCCGATCGGCGCGGATGAGCAGAGGAGGCTGCGCATCGGTTCTCCCGACGCTGGGCTCTGCTTTTGGACCTGGATGCTGTTCTTGTGTCTATGGGCTCGGTCGGCGCATCGGTCGCCTCACTGTAGGATCTAACGGGCTGGGCTGCCTTCTATTAATTGTCTATTTCGCTTCTCTGCACGCTGCAACGTTGGGAGGAAACGCGATCGAGAGGCGGCAACAACATCGGGCCGATCATGGATTAACGCCCGAGAGAGTAATCATCCGAGAGGTAAGGGATGCTGCGAGGAGGGGAAGGGCCGGACGAGGAGATGCAGAGAGTGTGTGTGTGTGTGTGTGTGTGTGTGTGTGTGTGTGTGTGTGTGTGTGTGTGTGTTTGTAGCATGTCTGAGCTCTTGATGGATGACGGGGTGTTGGGTTATGGCAGCAGCAGCAGCAGCATCTTCTCTGTGGTCGCCACGGGGCTAAGGATGCGGCTGCTCCAGCGTTCTTTGTGCGCGCGCGGCGCGGCGGCCTTCGGGGGGAGACGGGACCGATCAGCCGCATCGAGCTGCGTGTGCTATTGGCAAACACGGTGACGTCAGCGTTTTTCCCAGTGACGCAACATCTGTCGCTCTCGTTTTGTGCAGCAATGAGACGTCACAGGTGTTTTCTTTGGCTTTGCCAGGTCATTATCTGGCCTCCACACAGGTTGCACATACCCCTTCCCCCAGAGGCGTTCAGGCTGCAACACGGATCTTCATGGAGATACTTTGGGACTCCCTCTAAAGTTCCTGTCCATTTGAACAGTGTTTGGCTGCATATGGGGGGGGTGGGGGGGGGTTCAAGATGGCGACCGGTGTGTGGTTAATAATCTCATTTTATTGTCACCCAATATTGTTTTGGCTTCCAACGAGCAGTGGCGGCTGGTGGAATTTTTTTTTGGTAGGGCCATCTAATCAATTTCAGAAAACATCCTGTATGATTCAATGTAAAAAAAACATATCATGCATTACTACTTTGCAGTTAAATATTTAACATTTATTCCAACACTTTGACATAAGGACATCTTATTCATACAATTCAGTATATTAATATATCATGTCACATAGCCCTCCGAAAGATAGTCCTGCACTTGACTGATGATTTCAAATGTATTTATACATTCCAGAAACCAACGTAAGAGCTGAGTACAAAGGGACAAAAACGAAATTTATGTTTGCATTAATAGCATACAGACACTTATGCTTATTTACATAAAACTTACAGTTATTACATTTATTACAACTTTAACTAACCTTGTGCCTCTTCGGGGGAGTGCTAATACCGTTACTGTTTCTACAGGACACCAGATAAATGTAGCATATGGCAGACAAAAAACACGCAAAAAAAACAACATTGATTGACAAACCGTTTCTAAATCCAGAACACACATTGGGTTACTTACATATCATATAATAACCGACAGCATGCCGTCCAACAGCTCGTTTTGTGCCGTCTTTGACGTGCCTTTAAAAACGCTGGCTGTGTTACGGTGCTCCCCCAGTACAGCGTCTAGGGAGGTCTCATAGTGCAAAACTCAAAAGCCCCACAAAACTTCACACAATCAATTATTTTAAATAAAGTGTGCCCGTTTTTATCTACCGCCACATTGTGTTTCTTCACCGCTATCCTGTGTCCGTCGTCCAGCTGGGTAGCGATGTTCACTCAGCCTGATGTGCTAGCTTGATGGAGTTATCCATGTGTCCTGGTGTTCTCATGTTGTCTTCATTTTTCTTCAAGTGCTTCATGTCCCTTACTCCCGTATCTGTCCATGCTGGATCTGTCCCTGTCGATTTAAAAAGCAATCATGGAAAGCAAAATACGGCGTTAGCAGGACTGCATCCAGCAGCTAGCTTAGCCAAACCCTGGTGTAGACATACAGAAGTTGCTTCCTTTTCACGCCAGTCTGTTGTCTTATGCTGAGCTCAGGCTGATCTGGGACCAATTGTTTTACCGGTAGTTTCTCCACCAAAGTTCTTCTCTCAAACGGGTCTTGGTGGAGAGCTTACAGAGTTAGGGTTTGGTTTTCTTGGAAGACCAGTGCTCGCACTCAACCTTGCCATTGTCATGTTGTTAGAGTGCCGCCTCATTCAAGAGACTAGCCCCGCCCCTGACGAGAACAAGAGACGGGAACACGCTCCTTGGGGCCAAATGAGAATGGCCCCAAGGCTCGTGTTTTTAGGACGCTGATTGGCTAAATTGTATATCACTCATTTATATCTTTAATCAGTCCTTGGCTAAACTGCTTTTTAGCCCGCCATTCTTGGGGCCAAAGTCGTTAGGCCCATGACGGTCACGGGCGAAGCTGAGACATGCACAGGCTGAGAGGACGTGCCAGAAAAGCATTTATTTTGCCCAGATATCCTATTTTAAAAATATCACCGCATATATTCCACATTTCAAAAACCCAAATATTGACCATTTGTATAATTTATTAGTATTATTATAATATTTATTTTTATAATTCTTTTTTTTCTTTTTCAGTGGCTTAAGGTGGGGCCCCGTGGCCCTCTATTGGCCGGCTGCCACTGCCAATGTGTATGACCAGGACATTTGAGACAAACGTTTCTCTTGTCGCGTCTTGTGTTGACAAAATCGAGCGCACCCTCTCTCCTTCAGCGGTGTGTGCCGCGACCAGCTCTTCGGTCGGCTTGGAGACGCGTTACCTTGTCCTCAGCGCTCAGGGGTCTGTGGCTATCAGCAACCCGCCCTGCCTGGAGCCCCAGGAGCCCGCTCGGGTAACACGCCGGGTCACCGCCGTTCTACATCAGTAACTGGTCACAACGTTCTGCAATGGTACAGCCGGTTGAGTTTGCCCAAGAAGTCACAAGATTGCTGCATGTCACAAAAACGATTAGTTCAGCTAATTTTTTAAAATATGCTACATTCAATAAAAAAAAAGAGCTATATTTAAGTTAAAGGAAATCAGTAAATGTTCTACAACCAGAAGTCTAACCAGAAGTACAAAATGAAGCAGTAAAAGTGCATAAACAGCAGTAACAGCATAAATAACAGATACAAAATAAAAAAATTGAAAAATAACAGTATGATTAGTATAACAATATATACAGTATAAACAGTGGATATTAAATAAAATATATACTGTAGTACATTTAAATAGATTATTTTTAACAGTTCATGCATGATGTTTCAAAAGTCAGTGAATAATTGTGTTAAATTATTCTTGAGCTTGTTAAGATCAAAAATCTTTGGATGATTGTGCGTCCCGGATGCAGAAAGTTATATAAAAATGGATTTAATAAAAAGATGATGAACAGCATTTCATATTGAATCACACTAATGACCACACACAATATACAAAATATATTCCATATATTCCATGAGACAGAGATCCAGTGACCCCCCCCCCCCCCCCCCCACCGGGCAGCAGACTGATACATACCTGCCCAGCAGAAGGCACCCAGAAATCTGCTGATCTTCCCAGAATCTCTCAGTTTTGCCCGTTTAGGGTCAGCCCCCCTTCCTCTGGCTAGCATCTCTTCTAGTCCATTGATTGGACAAGACCTCGTCCTCTTAGGTGTTTGTCAACTCAAACCCCCTCTCGCATAAACAACAGTACTCAGGACTTCAATCAACCCCCACTCAGGGACATTCCTGAGCACGTCCTCCTTATCTATCTGCTCCAATCTTCAGGCTGTGTAACTGTTTTGTGGGCTCCTGATGTTTTCAGGATTCCTTCCACAATCACTTAATACATTCCATAATTATAGTTGATACATTTGTGTAATACATACAGTGACATTCATTTGATATTTGATAATCCATACAGAGTTATTTATTCGTCTTGACCCTCCAATGTAAACTCACTAGCTCTCACTAGGAACACTATAAAGCATACTTTTCTTAAAAGCTCAATTTTGACCATCGAGCAGCCGTGATATATAGTGGGCTCTAGTCCAAAAAGCTGAAATATAGTGGTGATAAGCTGGAGTTGAACACATGTAACACAAGTGTCATGCATTGCCCTCCTGAACTTCAGCTATAGGGATTCACCTGCATCTCAGGCAAACTCAGTGTGAGGCTGCTCGTGGCCTCCTCTTCTTCCTCCTCTCTTTCTTCCTCCTCTTCATTTGGTTGACGGCAGACCAGATTATAAACTGTTAATCTTTATGCAGTTTGCAACATGAACCTTAACACTTTTCCACTCCGCCTTTTTCTGTTCTTTATTATCATTTCTGACATGATATGGACGGATCCACTTAAAGGGATGGGGCAGTTGGTGATGGTCGGTACTTGCGCATCTGCCGTATAGACCTATAAAGCCGACGTCATCAAAAATATGCACGTGCATGTAGGGCTGGGCGGTATACCGTTTCAACCGGTATACCGGTGTCAAATTTACACAAACAATTTGTAACACTAATAATTGTACATTTTTTAAATTTACTCCGCCGAACTGCATGCTGGGTACAGCCCGCACACTATCACAGAAAGAAGAAACTCCGTCGCTACATTAAAAAACGGAAAAGAGCGATGCAGGAGGAACAAGAGAGAGCAGAGACGCACCAACACAACGTGTTGCCCAGAGAGGAGCTGTGTCTGCTGGCTGGAGGGTTTGAAAAGTCCGACGTAGTTTAGAAAACGATGTATTGCAAAGAAGCTGAACCTGGAGGGACTTAGGACCCAGGGGAATGCAGGTGAAAAAAACCCGGAAGAGACAGACCGGCTGTCACGCCACACAAACGGCTGTTCACAGCTTGCTGGGCAGTTGCGAGGGAGTTGGCCAGCGAGCGAACAACGAGCGGTGAACAGCTGTTCAGGTGGCCGCAGGTCCTTTTCGGCGTCAATAAATTAATGTTAATACCGTGATATACCGTGAAACCGCCAGAATCTTACAAAATACCGTGATATGCATTTTTGGCCATACCGCCCAGCCCTACGTGCATGTAAGCAACTGAAGTGGCGTTTTGCCCCCAGCCGAGTCAACAAGCTCTAACCACGCTGTTGCATCATCAATATGTCTGCTTGGTGCATCATCAATATGTCTGCTTGGTGCATCATTGACATGTCTGCTTGGTGCATCATCAACATGTCTGCTTGGTGCATCATCAACATGTCTGCTTGGTGCATGTTCTCTTGTCAGAAGTCCCGACAGGAGTTTCAGTTTAAATAGTGATGAACGTATTAACTGGTGACTTTCAACAACCGGGGACGCATTCGGCTAAAAGGACACAAGTCAACACGTTCCCTCGTTAAACCAAAACACCGGCGACGGGAACAGCTGCGAGCTATCAAACGGGTCGACGAGCACTGGATAGATCCAAAATGCTGCCGTTTGAAGCGGCCATTTTAAAGTCAATGAAGTCAAAAGTCAGAGTATATTTCCTGCGGTCTGACGTTCTGTAAAGGAGCACACGAGTGACTTGGAGCTTGTAACAGCTCTCTGGGGTGAGGCCACATGCTGGCTTTCTCCATCAGAAGCATGAGTATATCTGCCGCTAAATATTGGGACACTCACTCATGTATTCTGGCCCCATCTGACATTTGCCAGGTTGCTAGTTGGAGCCTGGGTGGAAGCAGCCAGAAAGCAAGGAAAGTAGATGGTTTTCTTGGACCAGACACATATTGAACATATGTGTCTAGTAACATGACAAGTTTAAAGGCTACTGGGATACGAAGACCCAGGGAATAGAGGAACTGGAAATAATTGGGGTTTTATTTCAAGGAACAGTGTGTAGGATTTGGTGACATCTAATGGTGAGTTGCATATTCCTCCCTCCCTATGTCCTCTCTCCTGTCCTCCATCCTTCTGTCATCTCTACCTCTCTCCTATGTCCTCCTGTCATCCCTCTCTCTCTTCTGTCCTCGTCTGTTGCTCTGCTTCCAGTGCAGCTTGTTAAGGAGAGCTTTTATCCAATCAGATTTCCCCTCTATGTCTCTATGGAAGAAGAGCAGCCAGAGGCCTTCTAGCTGGCCTTTGCAGATTAAAGTACATGGGGACGTTATCGTTGATTGTCATAGACTTCAACAGTGTGACTTTTGTCAACAGAAAGCTACCTAGCTACTAGTAGAACTCAGGAAGAGTAAGAACAGTTCAGGCTGAAACATAAGAGAAGTTATGACATTTTTAGTGTTTTACTTGGTGTAGTTTTTTTGACGCTCAATGGTTGGAGGAGGAGAAATTGGAGAATTGGTGGCGGATTTACGGCTTTCTCGCGGAGGGTTATGGGCATGTTTGACAGTGACGATCCAAATATTGACTGCCTCTGTTGAGTGAACATTTTTAGCATCTAGTGTCGGGTGCTAGCTTCTAGCTACACTGTGGAGGTGGTGGGAAACGTCAGACCTGTTCCCTCCGGTCAAACCTGTTTTCCATTGCGTCTCCTCGGGTGAGCGTGGTGGGGAATTTTACGATAGTTAATATAGTTCCTTCTGATCGTGGCTCGTGCTCTTGAGTGTGTGGTGTTTTATTTTATGTATACAATATCAGACGGCACAGAAGGCCCGGGTACAAAATGCACTGCTCACCACTGATGTAAACATGGTGTTGGTGAAGGGGAGACTGAGGACAGAGCAGAGTGAGGGAGCTTCTCTCTGATTTAGTAACGAGGGGTCGTCATCAGCTAGAGTAATCTTCACTTCACCTGGTTCACTTCAGTGTCTCCACCCCTGAGACGTCGCTCAGTTTGTGCGTTTGTGTGTTTGTGAATGTGTAGTTGGAGCCCCGACATAGAGAGCAGAGGGGATGCTGCAGCATGACAATAATGACACTAAAACATTAAAAAGTATGAATAAAAATCAGCAGTAACGTTGGGGCTCATCACACACTTTATTCATTACACAGTTTCATTACCATCCCTACCTTCAGGTAACGTAAAAACACTCTCTATAGAGCCGGGGTTACGTTTGTCCTTTCTGGGCTGCTGTAGAAACATGGCAGAGCAACATGGTGGACTCTGTGAAGAGGACCGGCACGCAATAAAGATATAAATAGCTTTTTGAAAGCTAAATAAAACATAACGATTCTCAATGACACCAGAACAAATTAAGATTGTAGAAGGTTGGGAACAAAATATTCAGGCTTTGCCTGGTTTGCCGCCACATCTTTATGGTCGTCAGTATAAATTTGTTCCCCTGTGACCAGTGTTGAAGTGAGGGAGGTGAAATTCAAAGCAGAGGTGAGAGGGACAAATTGCACCATTGGTTTACATATTCATAGCAGGTGTCACTACAATGTGGGCGACTGTGGCTCAGTGGTTAGCAAGTCAGTCTTTCAATCAGAGGGTTGGTGGTTCAAACCCCGGCTCAGCCAGTCCATGTCGTTGTGTCCTTGAGCAAGACACTTAACCCTAATTGCTCACCGTTGCTGTGTCTACGGTCTACTGTATATATATACTGTTGTATACTGTATATCATGTAAGTCGCTTTGGATAAAAGCATCAGCTAAATGAAATGTAATGTGACTTTGTGCATTGGACAGAGGAATGTTCAAGCTCATAAAAGGTCCTCTGACTTGACCCACAGAGCTGTTGACCTTATTACATTACATTTTATTTAGCTGACGCTTTTTATCCAAAGCGACTTACATGATATACATTAGACATTCAGCCATTGAGTGTTAAAAAAAACTACACCAAGTAAAACACTAAAAATATCACAACTTCTCTTATGTTTCAGCCTGAACTGTTCTTACTCCTTCTGAGTTCTGATAGGAGCTTGGTTGCTTTATGTTGACTAAAGTCACTCTGGTCCACTGACCAATCACAGCACATGTTAGTGCTGACGCCGGCTAGCCGACCCTGGCACATTAAAGACATACAACCAGCATGTCAAACTAAAGATCTGATTTGTTGAAGTCTATGACAATCAAGGATACCGTCCCCATGTACTTTAATCTGCAAAGGTTAGCTAGACAGCCTCTGGCAGCTCTTCTTCCATAGAGACATAGAGGTGAAATCTGATTGGATAAGAGCTCTCCTTAAAACAAGTTGCACTGGAAGCAGACAAAGACAGAAGTGGACTCTGTGTTACTCTGGTATATTTACCGAATACTAATATGGCAGATGTTACGGTTTGGTTTAGGTGGACCCAAGTGCAGGCACGGAGAGGCAAGGTTGGGGAAAGGTAAACAGTTTATTAGATGGTAGCGGAGGGTGTAGGCGGAGCGGTGAGGTGGCGTGGACGGTGGCGGGGAGGCTGGTCACGGTCACAGGAATCCTGGGCACAAGGAACAGAGATTAGTAATTTCATACGAACACAAGCGGAGTAGGTCTGGTAGACAGAGTCACTAGAGAGGCCGAGAGTCGCTATACCACATAACATGGAGCAATAATCTGGCAACTGGAGAGATGGAAGCCAGGGTGTTTTAACAGAGAGGAGGTGATGAGATGATTGACGTCAGGTGCCGGAGATGGGTTGCAGGTGTGGAGATGATTGCCAGTTGCCGGAAGCCACGCCCACGAAACACACCCACACACACACACACACACACACACACACACACACACACACACACACACACAGGGAAGACGACCCGGGGACACCAGAGACAAACAGAAAACAGCCCAAAAGGAACATAAGTCACGGCCGAGCCGTGACAGTACCCCCCCCCCAACGGGCGCCTCCAGGCGCCCCACCAGGCTTGTCTGGATGCTCCCGATGGAAGTCCCGGATGAGGGAAACCTCCGAAAAGGAGCGACGTGGAACCCAGGACCGTTCCTCCGGGCCGTACCCCTCCCAGTCGACGAGGTACTGGAATCCCCGGCCCCTACGGCGGCTGTCGAGAATACGCCGAATGGTGAAGAACTGGTGACCGTCGACGACCTGGGGGGGCGGTGGGGCCGGAACAGGAGGGGACAGGGGACTGGAGGACACCGGTTTAAGTAGGGAAACATGGAAGGTTGGATGCACCTTCCAGGCAGGTGGAAGCTTGAGCCGGACCGTGGAGGGATTGATAACCGACTCCACCTCATAGGGCCCAACAAAGCGGGGCCCCAGCTTGCGGGACACCATTTGGAGGGGCAAGTCCCGCGACGAGAGCCACACTTTCTGGCCAGGACGATAGGCGGGTGCCTGGGTCCGGCGCCGGTCGGCCAGACGCTTGGTACGAGCGGCCGCACGAAGGAGAGCAGACCGGGCCACCCTCCAAATCCGCCGGCACCGACGAAGACCAGCCTGCACCGACGGCACCGCCACGTCCTCTTCCTGGTCCGGAAACAGGGGCGGTTGGTATCCCAAGGAGGCCATGAAGGGGGACATGCCCGTAGCGGAGCTGATCAGAGAGTTATGGGCATATTCCACCCACGGCAAGTGTGCGGACCAGAAGGATGGGTGGCGAGCCGTGACGCAGCGCAACGCCGTCTCCAAGTCCTGGTTTGCCCGTTCCGTCTGGCCGTTGGTCTGCGGGTGGTATCCCGAAGAAGACTCGCGGTAGCGCCCAGAGCACGACAGAAAGCCTTCCAGACCTGGGATGAAAACTGCGGCCCCCGATCCGACACAATGTCCTGGGGGATGCCGTGGAGACGGAAAACATGGAGGACCAGAAGCTGTGCAGTTTCAGTGGCAGAAGGCAACTTGGGGAGGGGAATGAAGTGAACCGCCTTGGAGAAACGGTCCACGACTGTCAGTATGGAGGTGTTGCCGTCAGAAGGGGGCAGGCCAGTGACGAAGTCCACTGCGATGTGGGACCAGGGCCGTCGGGGGATCGGCAGAGGGCGCAACTGACCGGCTGGGAGTTGGTGGGAAGCCTTGTTACGGGCACAGACGGAGCAGGCGGACACGAAGGCCCGGGTGTCACGGGACATAGACGGCCACCAGAACCGCTGCTTAATGAAGGTGAGGGTGCGGTGGACCCCAGGGTGGCAGGCCAATCTGGAGGAATGCCCCCATTGCAAGACCTGGGACCGGACAGGGACCGGGACAAACAGACGGTTAGGGGGACCATTGCCCGGGTCCGGATGCGAACCCTGGGCCCCTCGGACGAGAGACTCAATGTCCCAGGAGACCGCAACCACCACCCGGGAGGGAGAGAGAATGGGCTCAGGCTCGAGGGCGGGCTTCTCCGTGGTGGACTGACGGGACAGGGCATCTGGTTTGGTGTTTTGGGAACCAGGACGGTAGGTGATGGTGAAATTGAACCTTCCCAAGAACAGAGCCCACCGAGCCTGGCGTGAGTTCAACCTCTTGGCAGAGCGAAGGTAAGAAAGGTTTTTGTGGTCGGTCCAAACTATGAATGGTTGCACTGCTCCCTCCAACCAGTGCCTCCACTCCTCCAAAGCCAGAACCACCGCCAGTAGCTCCCGGTTACCCACATCATAATTGCACTCTGCAGGCGAAAGGCGCCGTGAAAAGAAAGCGCATGGGTGCAACTTCTGATCCTGCAGGGACCGTTGAGAAAGCACAGCCCCAACCCCTGAATCAGAGGCATCCACCTCCACCACAAACTGCCGAGAGGGATCCGGGTGAATTAACACCGGGGCGGAGGTGAATAGCCCCTTCAGGGCGGCAAAAGCAACGTCCGCCGCCGGAGTCCAGGAAAAGGAGACAGCAGTGGACGTGAGCTGCGTGAGGGGAACCGCCACCTTGCTATAGTCTCTGATGAACCGCCTGTAGAAATTGGCAAACCCCAGGAACCGCTGAAGCTGCTTGCGAGTGGTGGGCGTGGGCCACTCCACCACCGCCTGAATCTTTGCCGGGTCCGCCCTCACCTGGCCCTGCTGAATGATAAACCCAAGGAACTTGACAGTGGACACATGGAACTCACATTTTTCCGCTTTAACGAAGAGCTTGTTTTCCAGGAGCCTGCGCAACACCAGTCTGACGTGGCGTGAGTGTTCCTCCACGTCCTGGGAAAAGATGAGGATGTCATCCAAGTAAACAAAGACGAACCTGTTGAGCATGTCCCGGAGGACATCATTGATTAACGTTTGGAACACTGCAGGGGCATTAGTGAGGCCGAATGGCATGACAAGGTACTCGAAATGGCCCAGGGGGGTGTTGAAGGCGGTTTTCCATTCGTCTCCCTCACGGATCCGAACGAGGTGGTAGGCATTCCGGAGGTCCAATTTGGAGAACACTGTGGCCTGGAGGAGGGGCTCAAAGGCAGGGTCAATAAGAGGGAGAGGGTATTTGTTCCGTACGGTGATCCCGTTCAAGCCACGGTAGTCTATGCAGGGGCGGAGCGTATTGTCCTTTTTACCAACAAAGAAGAATCCCGCGCCAACAGGGGAGGAGGAGGGTCGGATAAAGCCGTTTGCTAGGGAGTCATGGATGTAACGCTCCATCGCTTCTCTTTCAGGGCGAGCAAGGCTAAAGAGACGGCTAGAGGGCAAGGGAGCACCCGGGAGCAGGTCTATGGCGCAGTCATAGGGTCTATGCGGGGGCAGCGTTTGGGCCCGCTGCTTACTAAATACCTCCCCTAAGTCATGGTAAACGGGAGGGACTAACGTAAGGTCCGGGGCCTCGATGGTGGGAGTACCAGCAGATTCAGCGGGAGCCGGGGCCGACTGGAGACAGTGGGAGTGGCAAAATGTGCTCCAGCTGGCCACCGACCCCGTAGACCAATCAATGTGGGGATTATGCAGTTTCAACCAAGGTTGGCCTAAGACAACAGGGGCATGAGGGGAGTGAATGACCAGGAACCTCACCAATTCCTGGTGATTACCTGATAGGCGGAGGCTCAGAAGACCGGTGTGGCGAGTGATGGTTGCCAGGAGTTGTCCATCCAGCGCATAGACCTCCCTTGGAACAGCGAGGGCTTCGGTGGAGATCCCAGCTTGGTCCACGAACGTGGTATCCACAAAGTTCGCGTCCGCCCCGGAATCCACCAAGGCTTTGAGTGGAACGGACCTCCCCCCCCAGGTGAGATAAGCGCCAAGCTGCACGCAGGAATGGGGAGTGGTGGGAGAGGTGGAAGTCTGGCTCATCAGGACCCCTCCCGTAGCTGATGAGCCTAATCTTTTGGCAGGCGAGGACAGGAAGAGACAAGGTGACCCGCCTGCCCGCAGTAGATGCACAACCCAGCCGTAACTCGCCGTTGCCGTTCCGACTGGGAAAGGCGAGCTCGGCCAAGCTGCATCGGCTCCACGGCGGGGGCGGGCGCCACAACACTAAAGGGCGGGTCAGGGACATTCTGCCTAAGAGGCTGGGCAACGGCACTGCCGCGGGGAGCTAACCTAGGTTGTGAGCTAGGAGCTGCAGCTGACTGATGGCTGGGCCGCGTTCTGAGGCGGGCCCGAAGGCGGTTGTCTAAGCTGATGGACAGGGAAATGATGGAATCTAAGCTGTCTGTCTCATCCTTAGTTGCCAACTCATCCTGGATGTTATCCGCTAACCCCTGGAAAAAAACCCCCTGCAGCGCTTCGTCCCCCCACCCACTTTCTGCAGCTCGAATCCTAAACTCCACCGCATATGCTGCGACAGAGCCGGAACCCTGACGAAGGGAGAGGAGCCTGCTAGAGGCCTCCTTACTATGAACAGGGTGGTCAAAGGTTCTCCTAAGCTCATCTACAAAACCCTGGTAGGACGTACATATACGGGACCCCCTCTCCCACAAAGCTGTTGCCCACTGCGAAGCCTTGCCCGTAAGTAACCCTATGATAAAACTTATGCGTGACTCATCTGAGGCGTAGGTGCTGGGTTGTTGTCGGAACACCAGGGAGCATTGCAGGAGGAATCTTCCACATGCGCCCAGGTCTCCGGAATAGCGTTCCGGGGTCGGGATGTAGGGCTCCCGGGCAAGCGTGGCAGCAGCGGCAGACGCCGGGGTTGGCGCTGGTGGGACAGAGGGAGGCACGCCGGTGTCTGGGGCACCCAGCGCGGTGAAACGGGCTTCGACGCGGTCCATCCGGGTATTGAGTCGAGCCACACTGGCGTTGATCTCCCGTAGCTCGGCCAACACTTCCTGGAGGGCAGCCTCGTGACGTCCCAACAGAACGCCATGAGAGGCTAGCCGCTGGCCAATGGGTTCCGAGCCCGCTGGGTCCATGGTGGCCAGATTATTCTGTTACGGTTTGGTTTAGGTGGACCCAAGTGCAGGCACGGAGAGGCAAGGTTGGGGAAAGGTAAACAGTTTATTAGATGGTAGCGGAGGGTGTAGGCGGAGCGGTGAGGTGGCGTGGACGGTGGCGGGGAGGCTGGTCACGGTCACAGGAATCCTGGGCACAAGGAACAGAGATTAGTAATTTCATACGAACACAAGCGGAGTAGGTCTGGTAGACAGAGTCACTAGAGAGGCCGAGAGTCGCTATACCACATAACATGGAGCAATAATCTGGCAACTGGAGAGATGGAAGCCAGGGTGTTTTAACAGAGAGGAGGTGATGAGATGATTGACGTCAGGTGCCGGAGATGGGTTGCAGGTGTGGAGATGATTGCCAGTTGCCGGAAGCCACGCCCACGAAACACACCCACACACACACACACACACACACACACACACACACAGGGAAGACGACCCGGGGACACCAGAGACAAACAGAAAACAGCCCAAAAGGAACATAAGTCACGGCCGAGCCGTGACAGCAGAGACTTCTATTTTAGATGCCAGCCTATCATTGACATACAGTAAATGAGAAACAGCAGTGGTCCCAGAATGGAGCCCTGTGGTACCCACATGTGACCTCCATTATTGTGGACAGGGCCTCACCAACTTCAAACACCTGTTTGCCAAGTGAGATCTAAAGCTTGTTAGTGGAACAAACAAGGAAGGAGAGGCAGCAGAGGTCTACATCCACCTCTTCCATGTCTTATCCTTTCTGACTGGTGCTCAGTAAAGCTGACAGGATCCAAGTTGATGCAACAACTGTTTTATGAAGCATAAGTGTTATATTCCTGTTGAATCTTCTTTGAATTCCTCAGTGCTAAACTCTGTGTGATCGATCGATTTAGGTGATCAATGTTTGGTTTAAATGTCAGAAAGCTGATTTGTCCAGGGTAACACAACCAAATGCAAACTCAGATGAAAATGTTTAAACTCATTCGCACACTCAGTGTCATGATGTGGATGTTTTCTTGTTTCCTGTTTTAGTTTGAAGCCCTTGTTTCATTGTCCTCTGTGTTCCCTGCTTTCTGTGTCCCTGTTTGTCTCAGATACTGTGTGTTAGTCGGTGTGTTCCCTGTTCGTTCCCGTGCCCTTTTTTGTTCTTTTCTGCCTTGCCTTGCCTTGTTTTTTCATTGGTGAAATAAATATTCTTTACATGGTTGTTGGCATTTGGGTTCTCCCTTAACCTCCACCTGACACTCAGACCGCTAAGGTGGTAATGTGATTTATGTTTTCTGGACAAGGTCCCTTACATATATACGGGTAACAAGGTGTACAAAACCACAATGTCCTCAGATGAGGAATACACAGGGAAAAGGGAGGGGGAAACTGAAAAAGACAAATGTATGTGGACATAGATACCTAAAATATGGTTGTGTTTCGGGCTGCAACAACTAATTGATTGAAATTGTTGGGTCTTTGTTATGTTGCACGTCACATGCAGCAGCAACATCTTCGCGGGGGCCAACACTTGTGACATATAACCAAGGTAAATTAAAAGGAAAAGGTAAAAAGCATTGTACAAGAAGACCAGGAATAAGTTTGGGTTTTGAATTAAACGCTGGGAAAATAATTAAAGTATTATTCATCAGCTTAATCAATTATTAAAATAGTCATTAGTTGCAGCCCTAGCTGTAATGTGATAATAATAATAATAATAATACAAATTATAATAATCAGAGGAAGAGCGGGTTGTCCTTTATTGGAAGATCAGTGGTGGGATCCCCGACTCCTCCGGTGCGCATGTCAAAGTGTCCTTGGGTAAGACGCCAAACCCCAAACCGCTCCTGAAGGTTGTTCGATCTGTGAGAAGACAAGAGAGGCGCTTCAGAGTCTATTGACTGTTAATTTATCTACCAGTCTCTTTGTGTATTTATTAGTGTGAGAATTTGATATAGTGTGAATCTCAAGGTCCAAACGCCCTGTGCACCATGTGAGGGCGTCACGCAATCCAGTAGATGGAAGATGTGTTAGTCGGTTGGAGTTCGGTTGTGGTGTGGACTGAGTGAAAGCTCACTTCTTTTTGTTTGTCACTTTAACCAGTAAAAGCAACAATAGTACTAGTATTAGTAAACAATCATATATTTCTTTCATGAAATATCTTCCTCTGGGGAAAAATCTGTCACTTTTTATTCCTTTGAGCTCTCTCCAAACAAGTGCTGCAGAAAATGTAACCTCTTCATTGTTAACTCGCTGCATGTTGACCCACTGTGAGCAGATGTGATTATGTGGTATTTGTCCCGCCCCTCCTCCACTGTGACTGGATGGCTGGGTAAAATGTGACAGGGATGAGCGCAGCTTTTTGACTCGGAAGTCGGACATTTTTCGTCTGTCGGACAGAAAAAAAGCAATTTAATTAAAACTTTATTATTCCTTCCAACCTTAACAAAGGCAGCACTAACCAGATCCATTTCAGTTCTTACCTTTCACAATAAAATCCCTAGAAATATTTTGTGCATAACTGTTTATCAGAGGGAACTCCAATTCACTCCGAGCATTTAGCCAAAGGGAAACTCAATAAAACAGCATACCTCGGACAGATGGGCCAGACGCTGCTCAATTCATTTAAATTCATATCAGTTTATTTTGTATAGCCCAAAATCACAAATACAAATTTGCCTCTGGGGGCTTCACAATCTGTACACATACGTCATCCCTGTCCCGGGACCTCACATTGAATCAGGAAAAACTCCCCCCCCCCCCAAAATAAATAGTGAAAACTAGGGATGCACCGATACCGATACCGGTATCGGTATCGGTGGTCGATACTGTGTTAAATACTCGTACTCGCATCGGTTTCAATGGCCGATACCAATAACCGATACTCAACAGTATTTCACTACAACAAACTGGTCGCGCTTTGTGGAGAAGCAACCCCGTGGCGGAGCCGGAGACACTCTTCTCTGTCTCAACTGTCTCAACAGTCTCAACTTCTGAGCAGCCAATCACGCTATCCAAGTTGTTTTGCCGTCCAATCAGATGGCCAGTTTGTCTCAACAGCAGAATCTGGAGCCGCCATCTTGGATCCTCGCTACGCAGCGCTCACTTCTTTCAATAGACAGGAGAAAAGTGAGACGCGAGTACAATACAAGACTTTATCGATATTGTGCTTATTAACCGGTGTTGCATACGTGTGTATGACATATTAGTGCTCATATTAGTGCTCTTGTTAGTGGCTGACAGGCCCGGAGTTACTTGTAATCAGTCCGTCCCAACGCGACGCAAATGTTTCGCGCGACCAGATTACATGTAAAGTCTATGCACAGACGCGTGTGGTTGCGACAGACGCAAATTTACGCCGGCGGCACGTTAGACGCGAGAGTTGAAATTTTCCATATTTAATACATCTATAATTGAGAAGCTCTGCGCGTCATCACCGCCGTCCTGCCGGTTTGAATCAAACGGCTGCTGATCCACCTGAAGCAGCGCTGGCAGCGGCCTCATTCAGACGCTGTTGTGCGGCTACGGATGATATTATTGTAGCCGAGTGTCTGTTGTGTGTCTATATTTGTAATTCTAATAAAATGAAAACACGCTGCAGGGTAACTTGAACCACTTTTTTATCTCCTTCACACACGTATATCCCACAATTCCACTCTTTTCCTTTCCGTTTCTCCCTCCACAATAAAAGCACCGGAAACATAACTTGGAACACAGCTTCCTATATAATTGCTCGATCCCTAATATTATCGCTTACATTATGAACCCGGACACGGGGGCGTTTTATGGTCCGACATTAGAGGGACTTCCACAAGAATTTTAAAGCTTGGGATAGCCTTCTGTTAATTTTGTACTATAGGCTTGACATAATCTGCAGAGGATAAAATAAAATCTGCCTCCAAATTAATTGCACTTTCATGGAGACCAAATCTAAGAAGTATCGGTATCGGTACTCGGTATCGGCAACTACACAAATAAAAATATCGGTATCGTATCGGTTTGTAAAAAATGGTATCGTTGCATCCCTAGTGAAAACCCTTTTACAGGAAAAAAATAAAAAGGGAAGAAACCTGAGGGACAGCAACAGAGGAGGATCCCTCTCCCCGAATGGACAGAAGCAATAATAATAATAATATTTTTATTTTGTATAGCGCTTTTCTAAACACTCAAAGACGCTTCACATAAGGCAGAGACAAACGGATCAAAACAAAACACAGAAAGACAATGGAACAAACAAAACTAACAAACAACATCCCCAAAAGAAAACCGGAGAAGCCATGCGGAACGAGTCCTGTAGTGGAAGGCAGGGTGGAGGGTTTAGCAGGTGAAGGGTAGAGTGGAGGGATTAGCAGGTGAAGGGTAGGGAGCAGGGGTTAGCAGGTGGGAGCCTGACGGATGTGGATGGGGAGGGCGCTGAGAAGGCCCTGTCACCCCAGGTTCGGCGCTTGGTCCTGATGATCTTCAGAGTGTTCACATCGGTGGACCTGAGGCAACGAGTTGGGGCATCAAGGGGGAGGAGGTCTGAAAGGTAGGGCGGGGCCAGATTGTTTAGGGCTTTTTAGGTGGTGAGCAACATTTTAAAGTCAATCCTGTATTTGACCGGGAGCCAATGGAGGTTGCGTAGGACCGGGGTGATATGTTCATAGCGCTGGGTGGAGGTGAGCAGGCGGGCGGCCAGGGCCGGCCTGAGCCAGCCCTAACTATAAGCACTATCAAAGAGAAAAGTCTTAAGTCTACTCTTAAATGAGGTGACTGTGTCTGCCCCCCGGACTGAAAGTAGAAGCTGGTTCCACAGAAAAGGTGCTTGATAACTGAAGGCTCTGGCCCCCATCCTAATTTTTAAGACTCTAGGAACCACAAGTAGCCCTGCATTCAGTGAGCACAGCTCTCTGGTGGGACACTATGGTACTATAAGCTCCCTAAAATATGATGGTGCATCACCAGTTAAGGCTTTGTAGGTAAGAAGAAGGACTTTAAATACAATTCTCTGTCTTACAGGAAGCCAGTGGAGATCAGCTAATACAGGAGTAATGTGATCTCTCCTCCTAGTCCTCATTAGTAAACGAGCTGCAGCATTCTGGATCAACTGGAGAGACCTGAGAGACTTAGCAGAGCAGCCTGATAATACAGAGTTACAGTAATCCAGTCTTGAAGTAACAAATGCGTGGATCAATGTCTCTGCATCCCTTCGAATCGATATGTGCCTGATCCTTGAAATGTTGTGTAGGTGAAAGAAGGCAGTCCTTGAGATCCTTGAGATCTGCTTCACGTGGGAATTGAAGGACAAGTCTTGATAAAAGACAACTCCCAGATTCCTCATGGTGGTGCTTGACGCCAGAGCAATGCCATCAAGAGAAAAAATATAATTCGATAATTGATTTCTCAGATGCTCTGGGCCAAGCAAAATAACTTCACCCTTGTCCGAGTTCAACATCAGGAAGTTGCAGGTCATCCAGGTTTTTATGTCTTTAAGACACGCTTGAAGTTTAGCCACCTGATTGGTTTCATCATTGATCGATATGTATAGCTGGGTATCATCGGGTATCAATGAAATTTGATTGAGTGTTTCCTAATTACATTGCCTAAAGGAAGCATATACAAGGTGAACAAAATTGGTCCAAGCACAGAACCTTGTGGAACTCCATGACGAACACCAGTGTTCATAGGGGCTTCATCATTTACATATACAAACTGAGATTGATCTGAAAAATATGACTTAAACCAGCTTAGTGCTGTACCTTTAATACCAATCACCTGTTCTAGTCTCTGTAATAAAATGTCATGGTCAATGGTGTCGAACACCAAGGTCTAACAGGACCAGAACAGTTACAAGTCCCCTATCTGACGCAACTAGAAGGTCATTCGTAATTGTCACCAGTGCTGTCTCTGTGCTATGATGCTTTCTAAATCCAGACTGAAAGTCCTCAAATAAACTGTTGCTATGTAAAAAGTCACACAACTGATTTGCAACTACTTTCTCCAGAAGCTTAGACAGGAAGGGCAGGTTAGAGATAGGTCTGTAGTTAGCCAACACCTCTGGATCGAGAGTTGGCTTCTTGAGTAGAGGTTTAATTACAGCCACTTTGAGTGACTGTGGCTCATAACCAGTTAGTAGAGAACCGTTGATAATATTCAGCAGAGAGGTGCCAATCAAAGACAAAACCTTCTTGAGTAGTGTCGTTGGAATGGTGTCGAGAAGACAGGTAGACGATTTCAACGGAGAAACAGTTGAAGACAGTTGGTCCAGGCTTATGGGGAAAAAGCCATCCAAACACACATCAGGGCCCACAGCCGCCTCCAAGGCCAGTCCACTTGAGGATAAACAGTCAGTAGTCGCCAATCCTGCCCCTAATAGCCAGAATCTTTGAAGAAGTTCATGAAGTCATTACTGCTGAGGTCCGTAGGAATACACGGCTCCACCAAGCTGTGACTCGCCGTCAGCCTGGCCACAGTGCTGAAGAGAAACCTGGGGTTGTTCTTGTTCTTCTCTATTACTGATGAGTAGTAGGTACCTCTGGCATTACAAAGGGCCTTATAGGTTTTCAGACTGTCCCGCCAGACTAACCAGGATTCCTCTAGATTGTTGGAACGCCATACATCTTCCAGCTTCCGTGATGCTTGCTTCAGTATGCGGGTCTGAGGGTTGTACCATGGAGCGAGCCTCCTTTGTTTGCTCTGGTTGATAGGATCCTGCTAGTTGGTCCTCTGCCTGCGCCAATCTATTCAAACCTTTTATTGAACTAGTGTTGCAAATATCACACACTCACGTCGCTGCTGGTATGAATAGTTTGAAAGCAAAATATTCACTGGGGAGTATTTTGCATTTATTTGTTGCTTATTCATCACACCTGATGTGAAAAGGCCTGAACCGATACAAACAGTGACAAAGATCCTTTGAGCTGGACCAGTGTAGGTGTTGTGGAAGATGTTTCCAGGCAGGTTCATCAGAGAGGACAGATCAGCGTTCCGCATGGTTTGATGACTACAAAGTAAATCTCCAGAGTCATCACCCCAGGACAGTATATATATATATATATATATATATACACACACAGCAGAATAAGGATAAGATAAGCCCCTCTGAGAATATGGAGGAGGGTGTAGAGATTATTCCATTCACACATCATCCAACGAGTATCAATGATGAAGTGGGTCTACATTACCTACACCTAAAGTGGTGAAGCTGACGAGTAGTGATCTGCCAGCTAACGAGCCACAAGCACGGCATAGACTCACATAAAATGTAGCTATCTAGCTCAATCTGCAGGCCTTCTTTGAGGGCGAAAAGGACGGGCCTCTCCTACCCCTAAGTAGCACCGCATTCATTGAGCACAGCTCTCTGGTGGGACAATATGGTGCTATAAGCTCCCTAAAATATGATGGTGCATCACCAGTTAAGGCTTTGTAGGTAAGAAGAAGGACCTTAAATACGAGTCTCTGTCTTACAGGAAGCCAGTGGAGAGCAGCTAATACAGGAGTAATGTGATCTCTCCTCCTAGTCCTCATTAGTACACGAGCTGCAGCATTCTGGATCAACTGGAGAGACCAAAGAGACTTAGCAGAGCAGCCTGATAATACAGAGTTACAGTAATCCAGTCTTGAAGTAACAAATGCGTGGATCAATGTCTCTGCATCCCTTCGAGTCAATATGTGCCTGATCCTTGAAATGTTACATAGGTGAAAGAAGGCAGTCCTTGAGATCTGTTTCACGTGGGTTTATAGTCAAATGATTGTTAGGCGTCGTTGCCTGTTTTTAGCCGCATGTCTATATCTCTGCATACATTTAGATAAGTCATATGCATTGTATGTGTACATACAAAGCTGATTCGGATTATATAAATAACAATTTATTAATTGAGGTAGTTTGCTGTTCCTGTAAAACTGAGCAACAGGGCCAGCAGGTCATGGCCTTCTTTAGCTAAGAGCAGCAGGTCATGACCTTTCTTAACTAAGAGCAGCAGGTCATGACCTTCCTTAGCTAAGAGCAGCAGGTCATGACCTCCCTTAGCTCAGAGCAGCAGGTCATGACCTTCCTTAACCAAGAGCAGCAGGTCATGACCTTCCTTAACCAAGAGCAGCAGGTCATGACCTTCCTTAACCAAGAGCAGCAGGTCATGACCTTCCTTAACTAAGAGCAGCAGGTCATGGCCTTCTTTAGCTAAGAGCAGCAGGTCATGACCTTCCTTAACCAAGAGCAGCAGGTCATGACCTTCCTTAACTAAGAGCAGCAGGTCATGGCCTTCTTTAGCTAAGAGCAGCAGGTCATGACCTTTCTTAACCAAGAGCAGCAGGTCATGACCTTCCTTAACCAAGAGCAGCAGGTCATGACCTTCCTTAACCAAGAGCAGCAGGTCATGACCTTCCTTAACTAAGAGCAGCAGGTCATGGCCTTCCTTAGCTAAGAGCAGCAGGTCATGACCTTCCTTAACCAAGAGCAGCAGGTCATGACCTTCCTTAACTAAGAGCAGCAGGTCATGGCCTTCTTTAGCTAAGAGCAGCAGGTCATGACCTTTCTTAACCAAGAGCAGCAGGTCATGACCTTTCTTAACTAAGAGCAGCAGGTCATGACCTTCCTTAACTAAGAGCAGCAGGTCATGGCCTTCTTTAGCTAAGAGCAGCAGGTCATGACCTTCCTTAACTAAGAGCAGCAGGTCATGGCCTTCTTTAGCTAAGAGCAGCAGGTCATGACCTTTCTTAACCAAGAGCAGCAGGTCATGACCTTTCTTAGCTCAGAGCAGCAGGTCATGACCTTTCTTAACTAAGAGCAGCAGGTCATGACCTTCCTTAACTAAGAGCAGCAGGTCATGACCTTCCTTAACTAAGAGCAGCAGGTCATGACCTTCCTTAACCAAGAGCAGCAGGTCATGACCTTCCTTAACTAAGAGCAGCAGGTCATGACCTTCCTTAACTAAGAGCAGCAGGTCATGACCTTCTTTAGCTAAGAGCAGCAGGTCATGACCTTCCTTAACTAAGAGCAGCAGGTCATGACCTTCCTTAACTAAGAGCAGCAAGTCATGACCTTCTTTAGCTAAGAGCAGCTCTTCGCTAAGGAAGGCCATGACCTGCTGCTCTTAATGTATCATTTGCATACACATATACTGCCATCTGCTGGTAGGAAGGGGAAACACTTTACTCTGCGTCTCCTCATACAAGCTCTGCTGTGTTCACTCAAGAAACAGCACAATGAGGAGGAAATATAAATATGATGCTAAAAGCAACAACTCTACATACACAAATTACTTTGATTAAACTATATTACGAACTGTGTTGCATTAAACAATTCAAGGATTAATTGAAAAGTTGATTAATATATACGTACATACAGTTAGGTCCATAAATATTTGGACATTGACACATTTTTCATTATTTTGGCTCTGTACACCACAACAATGGAGTTGTAATGAAAAAATCAAGATGTGCTTTAAGTGCAGACTTTCAGCTTTAATTTGAGGGTATTTACATCCAAATCAGGTGAACGGTGTAGGAATTACAACAAATTCAAATGTGGCCACCCTCTTTTTAAGGGACCAAAAGTAATTGGACAATTGGCTGATCAGCTGTTTCAAGGTCAGGTGTGTCTAATTCCCTCGATATTTCATTTACAAGGAGTAGATAAAAGGGTCTTGGGTTCATTTCAGGTGTGGTATTTGTGTTTGGAATCTGTTGCGGTCAACTTCCAATATTAAGTCCAAAGAGCTGTCACTATCAGTGAAGCAAGCCATCATTAGGCTGAAAAATCAAAACAAAACCATCAGAGAGATAGCAGACACATTAGGTGTGGCCAAATCAACTGTTTGGTACATTCTTAAGAAGAAAGAACGCACTGGTGAGCTCAGCTACACCAAAAGACTTGGAAGACCACAGAAGACAACTGTGGTGGATGACAGAAGAATCATTTCCCTGGTGAAGAAAAACCCCTTCACAACAGTTGGCCAGATCAAGAACACTCTCCAGGAGGTAGGTGTATCTGTGTCAAAGTCGAAAATCAAGTGAAGACTTCACCAGAGTAAATACAGAGGGTTCACCACAAGATGTAAACAATTGGTGAGCCTCAAAAACAGGAAGACCAGATTAGAGTTTGCCAAAAAACATCTAAAAGAGCCTGTACAGTTCTGGAAGAACATCCTATGGACAGATGAGACGAAGATAAACTTGTACCAGAATGATGGGAAGAGAAGAGTATGGAGAAGGAAAGGAACTGCTCATGATCCAAAGCATACCACCTCATCAGTGAAGCATGGTGGAGGTAGTGTTATGGCGTGGGCATGTATGGCTGCCAATGGAACTGGTTCCCTCGTATTTATTGATGATGTGACTGCTGACAAAAGTAGCAGGATGAATTCGGAAGTGTTTCGGGCAATATTATCTGCTCATATTCAGCCAAATGCTTCAGAACTCATTGGATGGCGCTTCACAGTGCAGATGGACAATGACCCGAAGCATACTGCGAAAGCAACCAAGGAATTTTTTAAGGCAAAGAAGTGGAATGTTCTGCAATGGCCAAGTCAATCACCTGACCTGAATCCAATTGAGCATGCATTTCACTTGCTAAAGACAAAACTGAAGGGAAAATGCCCCAAGAACCAGCAGGAACTGAAGACGGTTGCAGTAGAGGCCTGGCAGAGCATCACCAGGGACGAAACCCAGCGTCTGGTGATGTCTATGGAATCCAGACTTCAGGCTGTCATTGACTGCAAAGGATTTTCAACAAAGTATTAAAAGTGACAATTAGATTTATGATTATATTAATTTGTCCAATTACTTTTGGTCCCTTAAAAAGAGGGTGGCCACATTTTAATTTGTTGTAATTCCTACACCGTTCACCTGATTTGGATGTAAATACCCTCAAATTAAAGCTGAAAGTCTGCACTTAAAGCACATCTTGATTTTTTTCATTTCAACTCCATTGTTGTGGTGTACAGAGCCAAAATAATGGAAATTGTGTCAATGTCCAAATATTTATGGACCTAACTGTATATACATGAATATTAAACTGCCTGTAGTCACGACTGTTGCTAACATATCCAGGTTTATATATTTATATTGATTAATTAATGTTCTTCTAACGTTACGGCAGCTATGTGTTTGCATAGAAGACTGTAAATAAGAATATCTATCACTGGCTTTTATTCTGACATTCGTTTTAGGCACTTCCGTTCTCTCGCTTTGGGATTCAGATGACAAATACGAGAAATGGAAGTGCTTTTCCGTTTTTCCCGTTTTTGGTTTGAAACAGAAAACGAAGAAACAATGGTATTTTCGTTTTTTCGAATGAACCAAAAGACAGACGAATAAAACATACACGGACCTGTCATGGATGATTAATCATAGCATCAGACAAATGGATTGGAGTGCTCCTTACTGTATTAGCCATGCTGTGCCTTCCTTATCACGCCGTGTCAGACAGAAGAGATTCTAACATGACACCCAATCACAAACTAACATTAATAATACTAGTAAGATGTGCCTTCAATCTTTAGTAGATTTTGTGTGCTTTAGTGGGTACGCGAGAAATGCCTGGATGTATAGGACATTAGCAGGAACTTCTCAGTATGAGACGTGAACTTACTTTGAGCAAGGCTAAAAAGCTGTTAATATGTGACATCAAGTTTTAGTATCAATAATCGTTTAGATTTATCAATAGCGACTCAAATAAGGCCTGTTTGGATTGTCTGTGACGCTTCAGAGATGTGATGAAGATGCTGGTGGGGTGTCTTGAAGCCCGCTTTGCTATTGCTTGAGCACACTTTAGCGTGACCAGTCTGCTGGTGAAATCCTATTTAATCGTTCATTTTGTGCATTCTGCCCACCAAATGAACAAAGGGTGTCCATTAATTCCTGATAATGGACCCTTACAAAGTAGTTCTGGTTGAATTGTCTGTTCACTGTTCAAAATGAATGAACAGTCATTTAAAAATAATAATAATTGGAATATCTCCTTTCCAACACGCAGTGTCGTCCTTCAGTGACTCTGCTCTGAACACACTGGTGACTGGAACACGAAGGCTGAGAGAAGTCACTTCCTCTGGGAGAGATGCTCTCTAATCACATTCACTACTTCAGCTCACTACTTCAGACTGGGGCCGACAGAATGTCAGAGAGAATATTGACATGGTAAATTATATTTAATATTAATATATCTAATTTGTCATTGACTTTGAGTCTTGCTGTGGGGCAGGGGGCGTGGTTAGCGCACCTGCAGCAGAGGAGAGAGGGGGAGAAGCGCGTGGGGAACAGCTGGGGCTAACGAGCCGCAGCTGGAATGAATGAGGGAAGGAGTGAATGTGAGTGTGTGTGCGGCATAAAAGGCCGCAGAGTGAGAGTGCGGGGGGAAAGTACAGGTGATGCCAGTGAGAGGGACAGGGAGACACTGCACCTCAAACAAATAAAGCCTGTTCCAAACGCAACCTACGTGTCGGTATTGTGTCGCTCGAAGCCTGAGGATCCCCGGGTAAGACGAACCCGTGCTACAGTAGAGCCCAACGTGACTTACCGCGGGGGGATGGAGGGGCAAGAGCGACAGGCGGAGGAGGCGCAGGCGCTGATGGCCCTGGGCCAAATGCTGAGCGGCATCACGGCCCTCCAGCAGAAGGCGGCGGCCCTCCAGCAGGAGGGGGCGGCCACGAGCCGGTCGTTCCTGGACAGTTTCCGGGCACAGGCGGAGCGCCAAAACGACGCCTTGGAGCGGCTCGGCGCCGGGGCCGCGGCGAGGTCAGCGCCGGCCCCGCAGGCCCAGACCCGGGTGGAGGTGGACCTCTGCCAGCTAACGGGGGAGGAGGACGTCCAGGCCTTCCTGGACGCGTTCGAGGCCACGGCGGGGGCGTGCGGATGGCCAGAGGAGGAGTGGGCCGTGTGGCTCCTGCTGCTGCTAAACGGGGGGGCGCGGACGACGGCCCTGGGGCTCCCTCCAGGGGCCAGAGGAGTCTACGCCGACGTCCGGAGGGCCATCATAGACCGGCTCGGCCTGACACCGGAGGACCACCGACGGCAGTTCCGCGCGGCCCGGCTGGAGTCGGGAGACCGCCCGTTCGCGTTCGCCCAGCGGCTGCGGGACGCAGCGGGGCGGTGGCTGCGACCGGGCGGCGTCGGCGGAGTTCAGGAGGTGCTGGAGCGGGTGGCCACCGAGCAGTTCCTGGAGGGACTGCCGACCCGGACGGCCGCCTGGGTCCGGGGCCGGCGTCGCTGACGGCCGCAGTCACCCTGGCGGGGGACCACCTGGCCGGGGACCCGGCCGAAGAGCGGGACAGCGGCCCGCCGTCGGGCCAGGCCCGGCCGACCCCGGCGCCCCGGAAGAAACCGGACCCGGCGGGCCCGAAGAAGCCGGTCCCGGCTCCCCGGAAGAAGACGGCACCGCCGACCAACGAGGCGGGAGCTTGGCGACCACCGGCTCGACGGAGGCCACGGCAGCCGGCGCCAGGGGCCCTGCTCCCGAGACCGCCGGACCCGACGAAGGCCCCGCACGACCGGACCCGCCGCGGACCACCGAGCCGGAGTGCTGGAGATGCGGCCGGCCGGGACACGTCCAGCGGGACTGCCCCGCGATGGAGGTGGACCACGTGATGCGGGCCGCCGACCCGCCGGCACCCTCCCGGGTCCCCCAGCCCGAGCCCTGGGATCAAGGAATGGGGGAAAGGGCCCGGAGGTGGTGGAGGAAGCGGAGGCGTCCACAGGAGGGCTACCAGCTGGGGCGTGAGGGCCAGCGGAGCAAGCTGGTCGCCCTCGTACGGCGGGAGGAGGACCTGGAGCGGCGCGGTAGGCTGTCCTCCCAGAGCAGCCAGGACCACGGCCGGCGCTCCGATCGGGGTCGGCTGCGCCGGGACAACGAGCGGCTGCGGTGCGAGCTCCGCTGGGCCGTCCAGGACAGGCAGCGGGACAAGGAGACCATCTGCCAGCTGGGACGGAGGCTGAAGGCCGAGCAGGAGGCTTGCGCCCGCGCCCAGAGCCAGCTGGCCGACGAGCTGAGAGAACGTTTGTCCACGTCCTGGTTTCCGCCCCCCTAACTTCTCTCTCTCTTGTGTTGCAGGTGGACGCGTCGGACGGAGGGCGGGGGCCGTTTTGTCCCGGGAGGGGAGAGGAGGCGAACCGGAGACCTACCCCCCGGGGCGCCAGATCGCCCTCTGTCCGGACCACGTCCCGCTCCGATAACCCACCGGATGAGGGATGCCAACGCCCGGACCACCCGGTGGCATCTGGCTGTAAAGCCCGTTAACTTCATGGTGGTCCATGGGCCGGGGATGCAGATGGTCGGGGCTGACCTCCTCTCCCGCTCCCAGGGGGGCGGGGGGGGAGTTGGTTAGACCGGTGGCTCCCCGGCCTAAGTCGGGCGGTGGGGGTATGTGGGGCAGGGGGCGTGGTTAGCGCACCTGCAGCAGAGGAGAGAGGGGGAGAAGCGCGTGGGGAACAGCTGGGGCTAACGAGCCGCAGCTGGAATGAATGAGGGAAGGAGTGAATGTGAGTGTGTGTGCGGCATAAAAGGCCGCAGAGTGAGAGTGCGGGGGGAAAGTACGTGATGCCAGTGAGAGGGACAGGGAGACACTGCACCTCAAACAAATAAAGCCTGTTCCAAACGCAACCTACGTGTCGGTATTGTGTCGCTCGAAGCCTGAGGATCCCCGGGTAAGACGAACCCGTGCTACACTTGCTTATATAACATTAGCTTTCTGGCTCGTATAGCCAATATCTCCACTTGGCAGTTGCCAAGTCGAATCTAAGGTCTGCCCTATTTACTGGAGCAGTAAACAACGTTTCCATTGCTTAGGAACCTTATGGGATGGTAATGATTGTAACCCTCAAGGTTGACATAGAAAACAGAGTTATGGCTCCTGAAAAAACTTTTTTGCAAAATGCATGAAAATATAAATTAATGGTCTTCATTTATTTTTCTTTGGCTAGAGATCATGGTGTAAGCTATTTAATGCCCTTTGAGGTCCATGTCGGACAGCTCCACGTCATCCATTAATCCTGATAATGATAGTGGATATAGTAGAATAATATTTATTATAGCAGTATTGGGCAAGACCAGGGTCCAGATAAAACCACGATCCATGTAAATCTGTGAAGAGAGAAAGTAATGTGCCTCAATGGAACATGAATTAATACAGGAAATAGAGAAGTGGAAAGAGGGGCAGTGTATCCTAAGATGTCCCCTAGGAGTCTAGGCCTTGACCAGGGCAAACCTGAGCCAGCCCTAACCATAAACCTGAGCCAGCCCTAACTATAGACCTGAACCAGCCCTAACTATAGACCTGAGCCGGCTCTAACTATAAACCTGAGCCAGCCCTAACTATAAACCTGAACCAGCCCTAACTATAAACCTGAACCAGCCCTGACTATAAACCTGAACCAGCACTAACTATAGACCTGAACCAGCCCCGACTATAAACCTGAACCAGCCCTAACTATAAACCAGAGCCACCCCTAACTATAAACCAGAGCCAGCCCTAACTATAAACCTGAACAAGCCCTAACTATAAACCTGAGCCAGCCCTAACTATAGACTTGACCCAGCCCTAACTATGAACTTGAACCAGCCATAACTATACACCTGAGCCAGCCCTAACTATAATCCCAACCCAGTCCTAACTATAGACCTGAGCCAGCCATGACTATAAACCTGAACCAGACCTAACTATAGACCTGAGCCAGCCATGACTATAAACCTGAACCAGACCTAACTATAGACCTGAGCCAGCTCTTACTATAAACCTGAACCAGCACTAACTATAAACCTTACCCAGTCCTAACTATAAACCTGAACCAGCCCTAACTATAGACCTGAAGGGACTAATAAGGGGGGACTAATTGATACCACCTTGTGCCTCAATTGATTATTTACATTACATGTATTTATGTATTTATTCTTTTCTGAAACTGTTTGTTTTAATATGAAATTATGGAATTCTCTTTTTAGTTTGTGCTAATTTTCAGAATTTATACAACAGAAATGTTGTAAGTGAAGGGACCAAATGAAAAACGGGAGAGCCTATAACCAACAATCTGAGAAATAAGAAGGGCCCGTCAGGTGTTTGTGGGCTGCTTAGTTAAGGGAACATGATTCAGCAGGCCAATCCGATTTGGCTCTCCTTGCTATGTTACATGCACGCTCATTAGAATAAACCGCCCACAGCTTCACGACTACCTTAGTAAAGGTACGTCGCATCTTTCTCTCAGGATAATCAGAGCAGACTGGGCTTATTCAGGGAAGAGGCTTAAGGAGACAGGCGCTAAAATTGAGCTTTTCCGACAGGCTGAAAACATATGCATATTCTAAATGCATATTCAGACTGTAAGGGAGTTTGTTTTGTAATCATGTTCTGTAGCAACTCAAAATACAAGTATGAACATGAAAAGGAGTATGATATGTCCTATTTATAGGATAAGGGCCTTTAGGTGGCTGTCCTTATTCTGAGGACAAGCCTTGAAGAGGAGCACTGTTAAAATATACTTTGCATACAATCAAATTGCTTAAAGTAATGGAGGGTGAGGGGTCTGGTTAGGGACTACTCTACTACTCTAAAGAGTGAAACCACTTGCGTCCTTGCAGTGTTTCCAGCTGGTTTTAGTAGGAGCAGAACAACATGACAACAGCTGGACAGTTCAGACCAGTGGAGATAGGGGTTCATTGTGAGGAGGCGCCTGCCGTGTTATTGTTGCCTCTGCTGGATCACAGGCGGCATCCCTCCACCTCCCCGCCTGACACAGACGCCACAGACACATGACAACAGACGGAGGAAGGGTGAATATAGATCTAGCTGTCACTGTGCTTTCGCTACCTTACAATGAATCAGAATTGTGTGACATCTGAGTGAATATCTTCTTCATCTATTCTCCTGATGGGTCAGCCCGACATTGCTCTGAAACATGTCTGCTCCATAGAAACCTTTCGCAGTGCTAGCTGAGGCCAGTCTAGTCGACAACAGTGTTGTATTATGTAATAGATGAACCTCGCGGATGCTACAGCAGAGGCAGAGCCCCTCTCTGGCTGTTCAGGGACCGACAACAAATACTTGAAAGTGATAATGTGAAATGCTCCCAGATGTAGTTCTATTGATAAGTGCTCTTGGTAGCTTATAGACAGAATGCACATGCAGTGTGTGTGTGTGTGTGTGTGTGTGTGTGTGTGTGTGTGTGTGTGTGTGTGTGTGTGTGTGTGTGTGTGTGTGTAAGTGGATGTAGAGGAGATAATAGGCCAGTTGCCTGTATCAGTAGAGCAGGCCAGAGAGATGCTGTTGTGTGTGAAGCCCTGGAGTCAGCACGTTACATAACTGAGTGCTTTGAGCCTGTGAGCTGTCCCCCTGCTGCTGATACAGTGAGATCACAGAGAACAGACTGGATGAGGCCGTGGGCCACAGCATTCATTTACACTGGTGTGTTTTTCACTTGGATACTACGTCCAGCTCTGTTGAATGCAAACAACAAAGGAGAAGAAGCACAATCAGCTTTATTTGGCCAAGTCTGCGCACACATTCAAGGAAGTTTTCTCCATTTTACTTTTTGCATCTCTCACCATGTACTTACACAGAAAAAAAAAAAAAAAAAGCTAGGGACAAGTACAATAAATAAAGGTAGATAATATACAGGACTGGTATGCACTATTATGTACACAAGTAGTGAATAAATAGGTGTTTGTATGAATATTGTATACATATCAAATAATGAATGAAATGTCTATATACAAGTGTTCTGTAAGCAAACCAAAGTGCAAAGAAATAATTATTGACTGTATATCTGTGAACTCAATAATTATGTACAGAATGTACAAGTAAAGATGTTTATATAATGATTGTACAACGTTGTGGATTTATATTGACAGTGACAGGTGATATGTACATATTAAACACTGTAAAATTATGATATACAATAGCAGTAGATCTATTGGGGTTGACAACTTATCACTGATGTTCGTGTTCATCAGAGTAACGGCCTGCAGGAAGAAACGGTTCAAAGATCTGGTTGTTTTGGTGTTCTGGAGTTCTGGAGAAGCTGTAGGGGTTGTGTTCAGGGTGTGAAGGTCTGCAATGATGTGTGGTGACTCTGTAGGTGTAGTCCTGGATGGAGGGCAGGCTGCCACCAATAATGTTCCCTGCAGTCCTGTCTGTCCGTTGTTCTCGGTTCCTGTCCTGTTTGGTGGAGGTGTTGGAGTGCAGCTGCTGCTGTAGCTGCTGATGTCTTGCAGGCTTCTCCACATCCACGCAGGGTCCTTCTGCTGGAAACTTCTTTTGCAACTTTTCAGAGTAGCTGCTCTTTCCTACTCCTGCCTCTTTAGTCAGTGTGTTCCTGGCCTAGTTGCACATGAGTCCGTCCCCACTACTGTAGACCTGTTGGCCTGACAAGACTAACTTCTGCAGTAAACCAGGATTTATTGTTGTTGTATTTCTTTGCTTTTCTCTGTACAAACTCCCTTGCACAAGCTGATGTCACAGTCACACTTCTTGAGTTTAGGGAGGGGCCTCCTTGTGATTGACAGGTCTCTAACATTGCACTTGTCCTGTTTTTGTATCACTACTTTCATCCTTTTCACAGTGTGTTTTCATATCTTGAAAGTAATTGTAATTGCTTAGTCTCTTTAAAATGTATTATTCAGTGTTCAGCTCTGCCTCTCGTGTCACTTCTGGTTGCAAAAAAAACAAGATGGCGACCACCTAAAAGTCGAGCAACAGTGTCTCCAGGACCACATTTTGACATGATTACACGCACACAGACTCATAAGATGACAAACACACACTACCGCATCAAAAACATCAAAACATCCATAAAAACTTGTCAAACCAGATCTGCAGAATAATCCATTTCTCCAGCGTTGCTCTATCTGTATGTTAATTATGTTAACTTAATCTGAAGTTTGACATTCAACAGCTGGACTTGCTTTTAACATGAGTATCTTCATAAAGACGTTGAGCAATATTTTCATTGGCTCCACCATAGTATACTGTTGTTGATCAAGGTGTGAGCAGGGACACATGTGAGCGTGGGCTGTTACAGCTCTGCAAATACATTTTCTTGGGGAAACCCTGCTCTTAAAACAAGTTGTTTGGTCCAGCATTGTCAAAATTCACAAAACTCTTTAGAGATCCCAAAGAATATGTATATACTACATACAGTTAGGTCCATAAATATTTGGACATTGACACATTTTTCATTATTTTGGCTCTGTACACCACAACAATGGAGTTGTAATGAAAAAATCAAGATGTGCTTTAAGTGCAGACTTTCAGCTTTAATTTGAGGGTATTTACATCCAAATCAGGTGAACGGTGTAGGAATTACAACAAATTCAAATGTGGCCACCCTCTTTTTAAGGGACCAAAAGTAATTGGACAATTGGCTGATCAGCTGTTTCAAGGTCAGGTGTGTGTAATTCCCTCGATATTTCATTTACAAGGAGTAGATAAAAGGGTCTTGGGTTCATTTCAGGTGTGGTATTTGTGTTTGGAATCTGTTGCGGTCAACTTTCAATATTAAGTCCAAAGAGCTGTCACTATCAGTGAAGCAAGCAGTGAAGAGTATGGAGAAGGAAAGGAACTGCTCATGATCCAAAGCATACCACCTCATCAGTGAAGCATGGTGGAGGTAGTGTTATGGCGTGGGCATGTATGGCTGCCAATGGAACTGGTTCCCTCGTATTTATTGATGATGTGACTGCTGACAAAAGTAGCAGGATGAATTCAGAAGTGTTTCGGGCAATATTATCTGCTCATATTCAGCCAAATGCTTCAGAACTCATTGGACGGCGCTTCACAGTGCAGATGGACAATGACCCGAAGCATACTGCGAAAGCAACCAAGGAGTTTTTTAAGGCAAAGAAGTGGAATGTTCTGCAATGGCCAAGTCAATCACCTGACCTGAATCCAATTGAGCATGCATTTCACTTGCTGAAGACAAAACTGAAGGGAAAATGCCCCAAGAACCAGCAGGAACTGAAGACGGTTGCAGTAGAGGCCTGGCAGAGCATCACTAGGGACGAAACCCAGCGTCTGGTGATGTCTATGGAATCCAGACTTCAGGCTGTCATTGACTGCAAAGGATTTTCAACAAAGTATTAAAAGTGACAATTAGATTTATGATATTAATTTGTCCAATTACTTTTGGTCCCTTAAAAAGAGGGTGGCCACATTTTAATTTGTTGTAATTCCTACACCGTTCACCTGATTTGGATGTAAATACCCTCAAATTAAAGCTGAAAGTCTGCACTTAAAGCACATCTTGATTTTTTCATTTCAACTCCATTGTTGTGGTGTACAGAGCCAAAATAATGAAAAATGTGTCAATGTCCAAATATTTATGGACCTAACTGTATCTATATGTATGCTGTGGCGTTGAAGTTTGGGTAAATGATCCTCAACTATCTTGGCCGCCCGCTCTTTAAAAATAATTCCTAAAATTCTAAAACTAAGATGCAGTGTGGTCAAAAGTATTGACTTCTTTTGTCAGTCGAAGTGGATACTTAAGGTGACATCTCATCTGTTTTCAATCACACATTGAGGGATTGTATACTTGAAATTGATTGGAGGCTAAATGTTTGCATGGATATTATGAATCCTATCACACTTTCAAAGCCTTATAGTCATTACACTTTTCTCTTTCACCAGGTTCCCAATGTTGAACATGACCACCCCCAGCGAGCTGAAGTCTCCCTGTGTGACTCGCAACGGTATGGTGAAGTTGCCCCCCAGCCAGCCTAATGGTCTAGGTAGTGCAAGTATCACCAAGGGGACACCTGCTGCCAAGAACCGTCTGTGCCAGTCCTCCTCAGTACCCTCCATCCTGCCTCCTCCACCGTCCTCCCTTCCCTACCACCACCACCATCATCTGGACGGCCCTGGCATGCCCAACTCAGCAGTCTCTCTCTTGGGCTCTGACATGGAGCCCGGAAAGCCTCTGGTGGGCTTGAAGCCGTCCATTCGTCAGCTTCCCCCTCTCAGTCTGCCCAAGCCCATGCTGCTGGAACGCCAGCTTGTCCTGGATGAGAAGCTGCTTAACCGATTGCTCTGGTATTTCACTACAGCTGAAAAATGTGTGCTGGCGCAGGTATGCAAGACATGGCGCAAGGTGCTGTACCAGCCCAAGTTCTGGGAGGGCGTGACACCCATCTTGCATGCCAAGGAGCTATATACCCTACTGCCCAATAGGGAGAAGGAGTTTGTCAGTCTGCAGGCCTTCGCCTTGCGTGGCTTCCAGTCTTTCTGCCTCGTGGGCGTCTCAGACCTGGACATTTGTGAGTTTATCGACAACTACCCGCTGTCCAAGAAAGGTGTTCGCTCAGTCAGTCTCAAGAGGTCCACCATCACAGATGCCGGTTTGGAGGTGAGTCAGAATGTGTGTGGAAAAGACAGAGGTTATTGGATGTGAATTTGTTGTTATTTGTGGAAAGAGACACATCCTTTCTGCTTTCTGATCTAAACCTTTTCTGTTGCCTTGAAAAGGTTGTAAAGTTCCCATGAATAGAGACTGTTTATGTAACAAGCAGAAACTGATTACCTAGAGTGTCATAGGGATACCTAAAGCATCATAGGGGTACCTAGAGCATCATGGGGGTACCTAGAGCATCAAAAGGGTACCTAGAACATCATAGGGATACCTAGAGTATCATAAGGGTACCTTAAGCGTCATAGGGTTAGGGGTACCTATAGCATAATAGGGCTACCTAGAGCATGACGCTCTAGGTAGGACAATGACCAAGCATCATGATTTGACGAGTTGGAAGCAAAACCGTGTTCAGTTTGATTTTTTCTTTTGGCTTTTAGTGTTAAGCTAATGTTAATGGAACCCAACACTTTCTGCACATACGTTTTACAATAAAAACATTCCAGCGGCACAAACACTATGTTTCTTTGTAGGCTTTTAATTTGCAAAGTATAAAGAGTTTTATTAACGTTAGCCATAACTTGATTGTAATTGAGAAGTGATAGAAAAACTTATTTGAGAATTAAAATGATGTTGGTGTTGAGAAAATGAGAGAGACTGTTGCAGTGGAAAGATTGTGAGCCGTTAGGGTAGGCCTACAGCTTATTTTAATCCTTCTCAATGTTTATGTTCAGTGTAATCACTAGTGGGATGAAAGCTGAATTCATTACCTGGAGAACACAGGAGAGTTAAACCTGTTATACTTCAGTCTGTTTTTGGTTGAGTCTGTATACTGTATAACTTGATATGTAGCCAACATAGGTATCTGCTGTTTTTGTTATGATGATACATACACAGCAGTGGCAAAACATGTGAATACACTATGCTTTTTCCATGACTTAACTCAAGGTCTCTGCCTTTATGATGTCATATTACATAAAAATAAAGGAGGCATGAGGTGCCTATCAGATCAGTTGTTTTTCAGATGGTTCTTCAAACCTGCTAGGCTAGGTGGCTATTCTGGGATGAGTGGATGGTTGCCATGGAGAAAGCTGGAATGGTTGAATGCATGATCTAAATGTAGACTTTAATGGTGCAGGGTTATGATTTTTGTATTACCATTTTGTTGCACCTAAAACCAAATAATTACATGTTTAAGAAAGGTAAAAAATGAAATGAAAAGAAAATGTAGAGGTTAGTTTAACTGCACAATATTGTAGAATTCAAATTCAGCTCTCTTTGTGTTATGAATGCTATTTCATTCAAATGAATGACTAGAACTTGTACAGGTTACTGTATGAAGGATGATGTTAAATTAATGACTAGTACTAGTACAGGTTACTGTATGAAGGAGGACGTTAAATAATTAGTACTTTTATACAAGAGTAATAGGATGAATGGATGTGACCGATTTAAAAAAAAGTAGCACTTTATTATAACTAGACACTTATTAGCATTATTAAAGCATGAACAAACACTCAATTCATCATTTATAAAGCATTATTCCAACATGAACACTCATTAGCAACTCATTAGTATGTAATTCATAAACAGTTATAAATGTTTTATTCTTGATTAATAAGCTTGACCATTATGCATTTCATGACTGGGTTTTCATACTTTATAAATTATTGATTCCTCATTTGTAAATTAAGTAATATATATTGCAAAACAATTATTAAGGATTTATAGATGATGCACTAATGGTTAACATGTGCTTTATAAACGTGTTTTAATACTGCAATTCACAATTAATTTAGGTAGTTACTAGTTGTTAGTTTAGTATTAGTTAAGTATTTTGTGTGACCTCATCTAAAGTGAGGACTATCTATGCTTTACAACATTTATATGCATTTATAAATGACATTGAAAAGCCAGCAGTGCCTCAAAGCTAACAAAAGTCAGAAAAGGGAAATAGACAGCTTTCAGGGAAGGAGACTCGTCCGTGCTGACCAGATCTCTTCCTGCTCTCTTCACCTTCTCCAGCTGCACCGAACGCTCGGCCAGCTATCTATGGCTCATTGATTATTCCACAATTTTCATGTTTATATTTAATATTAATGTTGTCGAGCATTTTTTTATTAAGTCTCATTAGATAGCCATGCGAGAGAAAACTTTGACAATTCTAGCATGATAAACCTGAAACACTGAAGAAAACGGAAATGTAAACCTAAATGAACAGGGAGACAATAGGTCTTTTCAAGTGTAGAAAGGGATTCAATGTTCGACAGCTTCACCGGTCTAAAACACAGGAAGCAAAAAACAGAAAAGGAAAAAACAGAAAAAGAAATTAGTTTTTCTTTTAGTGCACCAAAGGACATTTGGTATATTTTTCACAGCTCATCCGTCTCATGTACCACTGTACAGTGGAAAAAAGTTATTTTCATTAAAGTTACCAACTATAGCTTTGAGTGGGCTTACTGTGTTTCATCAAATTACATTTTAAAAGAATCATTTAAGAATAATGCTGCTCAAGTGCAACCTTTTCATGACTTTGGTTTTGTTAATCCTCTCGTCATCTCAGTCAGTCAAACTGGTGTCCTTGATGTTGCAGGTCATGTTGGAGCAAATGCAAGGCCTAATGCACCTTGAACTGTCAGGCTGCAACGACTTCACAGAGGCCGGCCTGTGGTCCAGTCTCAATGCCCGGCTAACTTCCCTCAGCGTCAGTGACTGCATCAATGTGGCAGATGACGCCATCGCTGCTATATCACAGCTCCTGCCCAACCTATCAGAGCTGAGCCTGCAGGCCTACCACGTCACCGACACGGCCATGGCCTACTTCACAGCCAAACAGGTAAAGTGTCACAAGAGAAACCTGCTTGGTTCTTTTCACATTTACATTTACACTCCTTCCTTCTCATTGTGGATCACGATTATTAGTCAGCATATTCAGTCATCATCCACCAGCGAGACTCATTTATCATCGAGGGTCGTCGGGGCCTGGAGCCGATCCCAGCTGACATTGGTGCTGGTTTGGTGGAATCAAAACTAACTAACTTATAGACAATTTTCTTATTTTTTATAGATGCACGAGTCAATATTTTAATATGAATGTGATAATCTTACAGCGCGTTATCATTAGTTTGCCTCAGCTCAGTTTTTAGTTTAGAAAAAAAAACTATGAATGAAATATAATGAAAAGAATATAAATACAATAATATGAATAAGTAAGTAAATTACTAAATAATTAAGTACATTTCTTCAATAAACAATTATCTCCAGAAAATTATAACAAAATATGAATTCTAATCTTAGTGATAATGTGAGGAAGACCATCTGGTGCAAGCAGAGATGAATGGCCCACATCAAGGGTATCACGATATTGATAATAATAATGAGTGCCCGAATGTCAATGTGGGCGACCCTGAACAAGATAAGTGGTTACAGATAATGGATGGATGGATAGATAGTGATAATAATAATAATATCTACAAAAACAATAGGTTACACATACTTTCAGTACTAGGGCCCATTGGGCACATGGCACTTATGTGCACAGCCCTAATTAAACTTGACAGGGGCCAAGTTAAATACATAAAATAAAAATCTGGAAAGTTTCTGATTTTAGTATCAAGTCTGGATCCAGGAAGAGACCAAGATTTGAGGGTGGATGGATTATAAATCAAAACCAGCATATTCATACATTATAAGTTAGAGGTCAAAGACAGTTATGCAGAAGTAGATTGTATCACACTAAAAGGCTTTCCCTTACATAATCAAATAAACTCAAATGACCTTCCACCCCCAGGGCTACACCACCCACACTCTGCGGCTCCACTCCTGCTGGGAGATCACCAATCACGGTGTGGTCAACATGGTGCACAGCCTTCCTAACCTGACTGCCCTCAGCCTCTCTGGCTGCTCCAAGATCACTGACGACGGCGTGGAGCTGGTTGCTGAGAATCTGCGCAAGCTCCGCAATCTGGACTTGTCCTGGTGCCCTCGGATCACTGACATGGCCCTGGAGTACATCGCCTGTGACCTTCATAAACTGGAAGAACTGGTGCTGGACAGGTCAGTGTGTTTGTGGTCCTGTGCTTTCATTCCTGTGAAAAGGCCTGTGATAGATTCAGATTCAGATTCAACTTTTCTGTCATTGCACATAGTACAAGTACTGTGACAACGAAATGTAGAGTAGCATCTGTCCCGAGTGCAAAATAGAAGCAGTAAAAGTCTAGTGTGGTGTGTAAATACAATGAAAGACAGTATAAACAGTATAGACAGTATAAACAGATGTGCAGATTATATATATATATATATATATATAAACATACATACATACATACATACATATACATACATACATATATACACACCAGTGGCGGACCGTGCATTTTCTCCCTGGGCCTTCTGTGCCGATGAAATCGTATACATATCAGACGTACCGGGTAACGGGCTGCGTACCGCGTACCGGTACGTACCGGCACGGCGTCGCACGCCGCGACGGCAGCAACCTGCAGATGTAAAAACACAAACAGCAGTTCACTCACCAGTTGCTGTTCACTTGATAAAGAAAAAGTCCATCCGCCTCTTTGTTAACAAACGCACCAGTACGAGTTCCTTCTCTTGGCCATGACAGCCCAAGTTTCCATGCGTTTCATGGGCTGAAAATGTCTGCGTTGTCAGTAAATCCACCTCCAAGTCCGTTTCTCCTCCTTCAGCCACTGAGTGTTAAAAGAAACTACACCAAGTAAAACATTAAAAATGTCATAACTTCTCTTATGTTTCAGCCTGAACTGTTCTTACTCTAACTAGCTAACAGCTACGTAAGTCGCACTGGTCCACTGACCAATCACACGCCCATGGGCCACATCGAAGACGGCCCTGGACGTCAAAGAATACACCCAGCATGTCAAACTAAAGATCTGATTTGTTGAAGTCTATGACAATCAATGATACCGTCTTCTTCCATAGAGACATAGAGGTGAAATCTGATTGGATGAGAGCTCTCCTTAACAGAAACTGGAAGCAGCGCGACTGCAAGCAGAGCAACAGACGAAGACAGGAGCTGTGCAATGAGAAAATAAGCTAATAGGTTGTGTATTTGTGAAAAACAGTTGATGCAGTTTGTGAGGATGCTCTCGATGGTGCAGCGATAGAAGTTCACCAGGATCTGTGGAGACTTGTGGATTTTCTTCAGTCTCCTTAGGACACATGTGTCAAACTCAAGGCCCGCGGGCCACATAAAATGACGTGGCGGGCCAGATGCGACGGCTTGAAAGGCGCTTTCGGCTCGTCGCAGACCCGTTTTCAGTCGGTCGCGGACCCGTTTTCAGTCGGTCGCGGACCCGTTTTCGGTTGGCCGCGGACCCGTTTTCGGTTCGTCGTGGACCCGTTTTCAGTCGGTCGCGGACCCGTTTTCGGTCGGTCGCGTACCCGTTTTCAGTGGGTTGCGGACCTTTGCATGGGCAATATAAAAATCGTGTGCTTTTATTTTGAAGGGAATTTTGAATGCAGCAGAGTGCGTCTATTCACACTCCTCAGTGCTGCGTTCACAACACACTTTACTTGCATGAGTTTACACACGCACTATTTGTGATAGTTCACTTCATTCCCGACCTTTTTATTATGTTTGTGCATGAAAGCACTGCTGAGTCTGTTAAAAAAGGCTGAAGTTATAAACTTATCATGTGTGTTGTATTACCTTGTGTCCTTAAGATGTACTTAAGGATTTTTAATTGAGTGTAAAAGTGAATATTTCAAACTAGTTTTTTTGTGTTGGCATGTGAGATTCTGTACCATTTCAGGCTCAAACTGCACCATCTTTTCATTAAATCCATTTGAGAAGTTGAACATGTTCCTTGCTTTGGATCTCGGTTCATTCAGGGGTGATGGTGCAGCCAGAACAGTTGAGAACCACTGCCCCAGACCACATGCATGTTATTATTGGCTAGTTATGTCCTTCTCAACTGTGACAAAAAAAGCTTTGAACAAAGTTAATATAACAACGGTTGTTTGATCTTTGTTATTTTCTTCTGTTTTAAGTTTGATCTTTGAGTAATGTATATAAATACATGCATGTACAATATTGTTACACTTGAATAAACAATACAAAGACAGTTATTTAACAATATGTTCGGTACTAGTTAAAGGTATACAGTGTTACAGTTACAACCAACCGGCCCTTTGAGGGCGACCATGATGCGGATGTGGCCCGCGGTGAGAATGAGTTTGACACCCCTGCCTTAGGAAGAAGAGATGCTGGTGTGCCTTCTTGACCAGGGTTTATGTGTTGAGGGTCCAAGAGAGGTCCTCTGAGATGTGGACACCCAGAAATCTGAAGCTGGAGACACGCTCAACCTCTGTTCCATTGATATAGATGAGGGAGTGTGTGCAGCGCTTTGACTTCCTGAAGTCCACAATATGCTCCTTGGTCAATTTGGTGTTGGGGTGCAGGTTGTTGTTGGCGCACCACGCCGCCAGGTAACGGATCTCCTCCCTGTAGGCCGAATCATCGTTGTTTTTGATGAGGCCCACCACCGTTGTGTCATCTGCAAACTTGATGATGGTATTGGAACCATGTACAGGCGTGCAGTTGTAGGTGAACAGGGAGCAGAGGAGAGGACTCAACACACAACCCTGTGGAATGTGTGTTCAGCGTGAGGGTCAAGGAGGTGTGATTGCCTAACCTAACATAGAGGTAGGGGTTGATTCCAAGCTCACCTAGTTTGGTATTCAGTTTGGAAGGGATGATGGTGTTGAATGCTGTAGAGCTGCTGACTGCAGTTTATCCTCACGCCGACTGCAGTGCATCCACACGCTGACTGACTGCAGTGCATCCACGCGCTGACTGCAGTACATCCATGCGCTGACTGCAGTGCATCCACATGTTGACTGCAGTGCATCCAAACACTGACTGCAGTGCATCCACCAGACCACTGCAATGCATCCACGTGCTGACTGCAGTGCAGTGCATCCACACGCTGGCGCCAGGGCATCCACATGCTGGCTGCAGTGCATCCGCACGCTGACTGCAGTGCATCCGCACGCTGACTGCAGTACATCCGCACGCTGACTGGAGTGCATCCGCACGCTGACTGCAGTGCATCCGCACGCTGACTGCAGTGCATCCGCGCGCTGACTGCAGTGCATCCACATGCTGACTGCAGTGCATCCAAACACTGACTGCAGTGCATCCACCAGACCACTGCAATGCATCCACGCGTTGACTGCAGTGCAGTGCATCCACACGCTGGCGCCAGGGCATCCACATGCTGGCTGCAGTGCATCCACACACTGACTGCAGTGCATCCGCACGCTGACTGCAGTGCATCCACACCCTGTCTGCAGTGCATCCGCACGCTGACTGCAGTGCATCCACACCCTGACTGCAGTGCATCCGCACACTGACTACAGTGCATCCACACCCTGACTGCAGTGCATCCACACGCTGACTGCAGTACATCCATGCGCTGACTGCAGTGCATCCACATGTTGACTGCAGTGCATCCACCAGACCACTGCAATGCATCCACGCGCTGACTGCAGTGCAGTGCATCCACACACTGGCGCCAGGGCATCCACATGCTGGCTGCAGTGCATCCACACCCTGACTGCAGTGCATCCACACGCTGAATGCAGTACATCCATGCGCTGACTGCAGTGCATCCACATGTTGACTGCAGTGTATCCACCAGACCACTGCAATGCATCCTTGCGCTGACTGCAGTGCAGTGCATCCACACGCTGGCGCCAGGGCATCCACATGCTGGCTGCAGTGCATCCACATGCTGGCTGCAGTGCATCCACACGCTGACTGCAGTGCATCCGCACGCTGACTGCAGTGCATCCTCACCCTGACTGCAGTGCATCCACACCCTGACTGCAGTGCATCCACACCCTGACTACAGTGCATCCACACGCTGACTGCAGTGCATCTACACCCTGACTGCAGTGTATCCACACGCTGACTGCAGTGCATCCACACACTGACATCTATGGGAAACGCATTCAGACGGCCCACATTGAGCAGATGGTAGAAAAGATGTAGAAAAAACAGAGCGGATGCTGAGCTGATAGGGAGAGCTAGCAGGGGAGTTGCCAATGTTAGCAGAAGGATACACTAGCTACATGGGGCTTGTTACATGGGAAGTGTTACCAAAGGGCCTATACAATACATAATGGAAATAAAGCTGGCATTATAATTTTAATTTAATTTAATTTTTATTTTATTAACCAGAGTTATACAACATGCTACTGTGTCCCTTATGCATTTCAAACAAAATGCCACTAAACTGTGAGGGCAATGTCTTTATTCTTTGATTTTTTGCTTGCTGGAAAGTTCCAGAAAATTACTTTGTTTGATTTCTCTGACTACACACACATGCTGAGAATCAAAATATTTTGCTTCATCAATCTAGAGAGTGTATGATTCTACTTTTCCTAACCTATTTTTCAGCACAGTTGTGAACCCTGATATCGTTCCCAAATCTATTGACACCCGACCATAACTAAGACACTTAAAAAAACAAACATCTAGGGTAGGGATCAGGGGTTTGCATGTGAAATGTAGGGAGCAGAGGTTAGCAGGTGAAGGGTAGGGAGCAGGGGTTAGCTGGTGGAGGGTAGGGAGCAGGGGTTAGCAGGTGAGGGTAGGGAGCAGGGGTTACCAGGTGAAGGGTAGAGAGCAGGGGTTAACAGGTGAAGGGTAGGGTGCAGGGGTTAGCAGGTGAAGGGTAGGGAGCAGGGGTTAGCAGGTGAAGGGTAGGGAGCAGGGGTTAGCAGGTGGAGGGTAGGGAGCAGGGGTTAGCAGGTGAAGGGTAGGGAGCAGGGGTTAGCTGGTGGAGGGTAGGGAGCAGGGGTTAGCTGGTGGAGGGTAGGGAGCAGGGGTTAGCAGGTGAGGGTAGGGAGCAGGGGTTAGCAGGTGAAGGGTAGAGAGCAGGGGTTAACAGGTGAAGGGTAGGGTGCAGGGGTTAGCAGGTGAAGGGTAGGGAGCAGGGGTTAGCAGGTGAAGGGTAGGGAGCAGGGGTTAGCAGGTGGAGGGTAGGGAGCAGGGGTTAGCAGGTGAAGGGTAGGGTGCAGGGGTTAGCAGGTGAAGGGTAGGGAGCAGGGGTTAGCTGGTGGAGGGTAGGGAGCAGGGGTTAGCAGGTGAGGGTAGGGAGCAGGGGTTAGCAGGTGAAGGGTAGAGAGCAGGGGTTAACAGGTGAAGGGTAGGGTGCAGGGGTTAGCAGGTGAAGGGTAGGGAGCAGGGGTTAGCAGGTGAAGGGTAGGGAGCAGGGGTTAGCAGGTGGAGGGTAGGGAGCAGGGGTTAGCAGGTGAAGGGTAGGGAGCAGGGGTTAACAGGTGGAGGGTAGGGAGCAGGGGTTAGCAGGTGAAGGGTAGGGAGCAGGGGTTAGCTGGTGGAGGGTAGGGAGCAGGGGTTAGCTGGTGGAGGGTAGGGAGCAGGGGTTAGCAGGTGAGGGTAGGGAGCAGGGGTTAGCAGGTGAAGGGTAGAGAGCAGGGGTTAACAGGTGAAGGGTAGGGTGCAGGGGTTAGCAGGTGAAGGGTAGGGAGCAGGGGTTAGCAGGTGAAGGGTAGGGAGCAGGGGTTAGCAGGTGGAGGGTAGGGAGCAGGGGGTTAGCAGGTGAAGGGTAGGGAGCAGGGGTTAGCTGGTGGAGGGTAGGGAGCAGGGGTTAGCAGGTGAGGGTAGGGAGCAGGGGTTAGCAGGTGAAGGGTAGAGAGCAGGGGTTAACAGGTGAAGGGTAGGGTGCAGGGGTTAGCAGGTGAAGGGTAGGGAGCAGGGGTTAGCAGGTGAAGGGTAGGGAGCAGGGATTAGCAGGTGGAGGGTAGGGAGCAGGGGTTAGCTGGTGGAGGGTAGGGAGCAGGGGTTAGCTGGTGGAGGGTAGGGAGCAGGGGTTAGCAGGTGAGGGTAGGGAGCAGGGGTTAGCAGGTGAAGGGTAGAGAGCAGGGGTTAACAGGTGAAGGGTAGGGTGCAGGGGTTAGCAGGTGAAGGGTAGGGAGCAGGGGTTAGCAGGTGAAGGGTAGGGAGCAGGGGTTAGCAGGTGGAGGGTAGGGAGCAGGGGTTAGCAGGTGAAGGGTAGGGAGCAGGGGTTAGCAGGTGGAGGGTAGGGAGCAGGGGTTAGCAGGTGAAGGGTAGGGAGCAGGGGTTAGCAGGTGAAGGGTAGGGAGCAGGGGTTAGCAGGTGAAGGGTAGAGAGCAGGGTTTAGTGGGTGAAGGAGAGTTTGAAGAGGTGGGTTTTGAGGGCTTGTTTGAATGATGATAAGGTGGGAGCCTGATGAATGAGGAGGGTGTTCCAGAGGGGGTGTAGAAAGGGGGTGCAGCTGAGAAGTGGTTTAAAATAAGACCCTGTAGACACAGTAGCACTTGTAACATTTGACTCTACTCGCACATGTTGCCTTCTTCAGCAACAAGGTTGCAGGGTGGAATGCGGGAAACAAAAATAATAATAACAGAATTTATATCCATATTGTGTTCACAGTGTTTTTCAAATATCTTTTTTCTTCCCCAAAAGCAGTTGGCTTGTTTGAGATGTACCAGCATCAAATATAACAAATATATGAATATGCAGCATGGTGCCCTGTGGTAGAGCGATTCATACGATAATAACTGATGCTCGTAATCTCCTGTACCATCTCATCCTAAAGATGTTCTATCAGATTGAGCTCTGGAGACTGTGAAGGCCCTTAGAGTACACTTGTTGATATGACAAATATGTAATTACATTACTTATTTTTTAAGTTATAATATAAATACTTACAAGTCAGTTTTTCTGTTGCTTGTCAGGTTCTCTCAACGTTATTCAGAGCATCAATATATCAGCAATCATCTCTGTAATGTCTAGAGGAGGGATGTCTCCCTGAGTCTCTTTCCCTCTGTGTGTGTTGTTATCACAGCCCTTCTGTGCTCTGTTCACATAGCCAGGCCAGCCGTGCATGTATTTTAGTGCATGTTAGTGCACGTGAGTATGCCCCACTGGTTAGCTCAGGGCCACTGCTCTTCGCTGCTCTCATGTGGTGGCTTCTGCTGATAATTTATAAAATAAATAACCTGGCTGATATCCTTTTGGGTACTTTAAAGTTATTGAAATGTCACGTTGCATCTTAAATTTCAGCAGAGTTGAAATCATAGAAAGGAAAGGTCATGTTTACTCAGGTGTTTTGTTGTGTATTGTGTCTACTTCTAGGTGTGTGCGGATCACAGACACTGGGTTGGGCTACTTGTCCACCATGTCATCATTAAGGAGCCTCTATCTGCGCTGGTGCTGTCAGGTAACACACACACACACACACACACACATGCATGCACACACAGACACACACATATACACATGCACACACACACACACATGCACACACGCAAACACACACACACACACGCACACACACACGCACATACTAAGATGTCAGACTGTGAAAAGCAACAAGGAACAGTATCATGTACGTGAACAGTATCTGATAAATTATTAGCAGGATATACTATAACTATAAACTATATATACTATAATATCTGACAAGCAGATTGCGATGGATGTGCTGAGCGTTTTCATGCAACTGACAGGATCAATCTTTTTGAGTTTCATGCTTTCCTGTAGCAATTCCTTAATTTCAAACTTCATATTTGTAGTCCAACTTGTAGTAAGGCTCTAAGAAAAGCAGATTAGTCAGTATTGTGGCTGGATCCATCCAACTCCATCCATTGTAAACTCCTCCCCGTCTTCTGGTTACATCCCTTTCACTTTAAAGCTTGCCGCAGGCACCCCCATACTGAAGAGAGTCATTGGCACTCTAATCCCACCTTTACTATAATAACCTCTCTGAGCCCTTCCAGTCCAGTGTTTGTGCAAAACATAGCACTGAAAGGGTTCTGATCAAAGTCACAAATTACCTGCACTGTTATTCGGACACTGGTTCCAGAACCCTCATCCTTCTTAACCTAAGTTGACTGTTGCTGTTATTGACACCATTACATAACAAACCTGTGGAGATAACGTTGGCACAGTATGTTAGCACTTCTATGCTATGCTAGCTACTGAGGGTGTACTGAATGTATAGTAATGATAGTCGCAGTGAATAAAGACCTCCCTGTCTTTCCAGGAACAGGGTTGTTCCTTCATGTCATGGTCTTCTGTCTCGATCACGCGGTTCACCTTTACTCTCTTTAGCTGGATATGTTATTCTAACTCATATAGTAGACTATTCAGTCTCCTTCGCTTTGCAAACACATTTTCAAACATGACATAATATTTATTCAGAGTGCAGTGTAGTGACAGTGTGGGCTCCATGGTAACGTGGGGGAGGCTTAGTCAAGGGTCAATTGCTCTTATACTTGTCACAATGATTAGGGTTTCCAATACAGTGCCCTTTCTGTGTGTGTGTGTGTGTGTGTGTGTGTGTGTGTGTGTGTGTGTGTGTGTGTGTGTGTGTGTGTGTGTGTGTGTGTGTGTGTGTGTGTGTGTGTGTGCGCGTGTGTGTGTGCGCGTGTGTGTGTGTGTGTTTGTGTGTGCAGGTGCAAGACTTTGGTCTCCAACATTTGTTTGGAATGAGGAGTCTTCGTCTACTGTCTCTTGCAGGTATGAGTTGTAGCTCCAAAATTGCTTCCTTCTATTCTAATGGGACCTGACCTGTATTCTACACAGATGTGTCAAACATCATAACATTGTTGGTCCTGCATGCATTAGATAAGGAGTTAAGAAGTGAGAGCATAGTTTTGGGAAAGATAATCCAAACATTTGAAAGACTGCGGTGCAAATTGTATTTCATAGAAATCTTGCAACATTGTGGCCCGTCCATTAATGGGCCCTTCATATAATTCAACCAGGTGAACCGTGTTACACTGTATTTAAGTGGATTAGATGCAATTCTACTTCTGTGCAATGTTCTGGAGCCTTATAGTGCCATCTAGTGGCCGCTCCACTAATATAGAAAAAACACATCTGGTCACTTAAATGTACACATTTAAATGTGTCAACTTTGCACAACGGACGTTTCATGATCAGCTTGTGATGGACCCAGGCCTTTCCTCGGCCAATAGGTCACAATGGCATCTTGTGGCTTCAGTTAAATGTTAAAATTGATCAGTAGCTAATGTTCATGCAAAGTGGACACACTTTAGAGCTGATTGATTCATGTGCATATTAACATCAACATCAGCTGCAGCGATAGATGAAAAACAAAGAATTACATCTTGTCATCTTTCAGGCAGAATGGCACTTGTTTCCTAAGTGTAAACTCCTGATGATTTTTTAGCAATTTGCCAGCATTTTATCGACCAAAAACTAAAGCAAGACATCCACAGCTAGACACAACTTAAAAACCACATGGTTTTTCAATTTTGAGATTTGGGCTATTTCACTTCCTTGTCTTCTTTCAGACTAGTGGAATGGTTATTTTACTCAATTTGCATCTGTAGTTTTCTCCTAAATTCACCTGAAGTTACCCTCATGCCTCATTTGCACATTTCAACTTGTAGTACAAAAAGTAATGTTAATGTAAGCAACTGGGGATCCATCATGGTGGGATCTATAGTTAATACTTCATATAATAATAATAATTTCTCATGTAGATTTTCACCTGACATTTAATTGAATCAAGAAAACAATTGGAAAGTAATTAGCAACACAGTCATGATTAGGAAAACTGTCAGATGCACCCTAACTACCCCCCACCCCCCTCCCTCTCCCCCAGGTTGCCCCCTGCTGACCACCACCGGCCTGTCAGGCCTCATCCAGCTGCAGGAGCTGGAGGAGCTGGAGCTGACCAATTGTCCCGGAGCCACGGCCGAGCTCTTCAAATATTACTCCCAGCACCTGCCCCACTGCATGGTCATCGAGTAAGACCGCCGGCCCACCTCACTGACCGACCGCCCGACCGCCATTCTTTCACCTTCCTCCTCCTTCCTCTTCCTCACTCTTTTCTCAAATGCTAGCCCGGAGACTGAATTGCTCCTACCGTGCCACACCGCTCCTCGTGACCTCTGCCCCCTTCCCCCGCCCATCTTCCTCCACACCCCATTGAGTAGACTGACCCACAGGCGGACAGAGAGGCAGGAGGGGGCAGACGATGGAACATGCCGGACCCAGAGGAGGCATTTCAGCTTCATTCAAGAAGATGCCAGAGTGAAGAGCTTGGTGTGACGTCTTGTCTGACAGCAAGTCTCTTTTTCAGAATCAACTAAAGGGTTTTGTTTAGAGAGGAGGGCTTCTTGAAAGACATTTATTTTTTGCTGAATGGATACTGAAGGGAATGACATATCCAGATGCAGCGTGGAGGAATTTGAAAAAGGGAAATAAAGACTTGTGTTTGAGCTGATAGCTGGAACTAACACATGCATCATACACTGTAAACACACACACAAATGGTAAATGAAACAAATGTAAGTCCTCACAGCCATGAGTACTGACAGTCCTATTTCCGCACATATTATTACGCACTCTGTAATATAACAGCTGATATTTCTTTCTCAGAAGGTATCAAAGGTTTGGTTTTCTCTTGTTTAGAGAGACACCATAATGCCAGCTGGAGAAACAGGAAGCTGAGAGAACTAAAGATGCAGGTCAGGAAGTGAATGACAGGGATGGAGCCTCTCTCTCTCTCTCTCTCTCTCTCTCTCTCTCTTTTTTTTCTCCCTTCCGCTGTGTGTGAAGTGTGCGTCATGGACTCACAGGTTCCCACCTTTATGGGATACCGCTACCTTTTTCCATTTCAGTGTCAATATGGTCGATTGGCTCGTCGCTTCACTTTTCCCTTCTCTTCTTCAGTTTTATTTTGTACACACATTTCATTTCCAGATCTGGAGGACAAGCTGTGGTAAACTGTGAATGTTGTGTTTTTAGATGAACAAGCGTTCAGTCAAAAGGAAAGCAGAGCGCTCAAAGCGGCTGACTCGAAGGCTCCAGAGCTTCTTCTTCTCACTAGGAAGAGAATACTTTGGTCCTTAAAGGGACAGTGTGGCCATTTCTGGATGAATAACTAGGGGGCAGTTGGTGAGGTAGTTTTATCCAAATTGGGGAGGGAAGACTGGTTTTGGCATTAAACCCTTCTTCCTTGTCTTTTCATTTTTTAAATACAGAGAGAAACACATGATGTTGAGTGTTGGTTCTGAAGCTGCTAATACATTGTGGGATCCCTTGGCTAAGGTCAGGCTACTTCAAAATGTAAAAAAAGGAGGCTGTGGGATTTCAGTATTTCATATTATATATAGCAGTCCACCCCAGGCCTGGAACAGAAAGGGACAGGAGCTAGGAGCGCTTGTATTTTGGCAGTTTTTTAAAGATTTAAAGGTTTCCAGGAATTTCAGACATTTTCCTACAAACCCAGAGTCACAGAAAACCTATGAATGGCCTTTCTTACGTTTACGTTTTCAAAACATGTTTAGCCTAGATTAGCTCAATCAGTTGGTGTGAGTGGGATCTTGGAACAGCTCCTTTCAGTCCCTACCATCAATGACTGGTCCAACGTCACCACACCAACATCTGGTTTTGGTCTTCAGGGGAACCGCAGTGACCTGCAGTCACAGGTGATCAACTCCAGCATGGAAACATGACAACTGAGAGCACGCGCTCACGTTCGACCCTTCTCCGGTGCCGTGCTGTTTGACGCACGTTGAAGGCCATTAATAGAATCTCTTAACATACAAAACACACAACACATTTTCACTCCCGCCACCAGACTCGTCAGACAACAGTCCTTTTATCTCCTTCTCATCCAAACACACTTCATACAAACTCGACAGAAACATAAAAAGCGTCTTCAGTCAACTGTTCCAACAAGGTGGAGATAACCTTAGCTCTCAGAGCTCCTCCCCCACTTTGGGTCGCAGAAGCTTTGCGTAGGCAGGATGGACTAAATCTCAGCATGTCATTGATTTCTGTGAAGAAAACTCAATGAAACAGTTATTTTTAACTTTGGTTTAATATTTAAGATTAAAAAGGATGTGGGCACAGCGATGTTATGCTATTGTTTTCATAGTTTTCACTGTGGACTTAGTAGCACCACGGGGCCTCGTGTCTGGCCCACTGGACCAAACCAGTTCCCTCATGTGGGAAAATAATGCTGATCTGAACCTAAAGAGAGCTCTTGGCCCACTAGATCTCCTGCACATAGACGAGCAGGTCTGTCCTCTCCCTGCGTGCTTCAGAACCAGGCAACAGCAAAATCTCTACCCCGTGCCGACATTTTCCCTCTCGTGGATATTCTGTATCATAGCAACCAGACGCGACCAGACCGTCTCAGCTGAAAAGAACGCTGCTCGATGTTTTCAGCTGGTAAAGAAATGCTTTGGTGGAGACAACCCCTTCAAAAAGTACACGGTTGAAACAACCAAAGAGCTCATAGAACTATGGCCAAATGTCAGCGAGTGAATGATGCATATTAAGTATGCCTCATTGTTAAATGTTTAAATGCGGACAGAATTGTACCAAAAGTTCCTAAAAACAAAATGCAGCCAAACATTGTTGAACCCAAACTTCCCACAATGTTTGTGCTTAGTATTTGGGTTTATAATAGTAGTCTATCAGCTGTTCTGTACTGTTATCTTTATGCATTTAATATAATATGAAATCTCCATACAATATGTCAGTTCGGGTTCTTCAGTTTACTCAATGACAGAAAAGAGGTCCCTTAAGGGAAGAGGTTGGGAACAACTGATATATGTATTTTAAGCTAAGCTCCAGATGTTGAGGGAGACTCGTGCGGCATAAACAAAAAAAAAAACAAATCTCAATGACCATTTGACAATCAGGTGTATTTTCACAGCTCCAGCCATTGGTTTCATTAGCATAAAGACACTAGAACCAGAAAGCTACAACCAACTGCGACGAGACACCAGCAGTCAGAGGATCACATGAGCTGTTTGTGGGAGTATCGCAGCATAACCACCACCTCACGTTATCTCACAAAAGGTGCCACAAGTACCACAAATGCTCAAACTGGTAGAATAGACATCCGCACACTTAAACCTATGCAGAGAGCACTTTTATCTTCACTTTTATTTTTGCAGTGTTCTCTGCATTGATTTAAGTGTGCAGAGAAAAACTGTAAGCAAATGGCTAAATTCAATACAACTTTGGTGTTTTTTCCGGTCCACAACCTCCTTCTACTGCGTGAGCGCCAACTTTGTGATTTGCTCCAAACCAATTGATTCGCATATTTTTCACGAGATTTCTAAAATGTGCTTAAAATTTACATGACAATTGAGTGGAAACGCGGCTACAGGCTGTAAACCACCCGACAGGTTGGTCAGCCTTATAAATCTGAAGGGGAATGCGCCAATTATTTACCAAACTCAAGTTTTCTGAGACCTTTGATTCCACATCCATTAACTGAGCTAAGCTACGCTAAGCGTCGTATTCAACAAGCCTTTATACTGCTAAACTGACACAAAAAGGCATCATCAAGGTATCTGACTCTGGGTACGAAGGTGAGATAGTAAAGTTTCCCATAAACCAAAGTATTTATTTAATATGAAAATAAGTTATTGATGTTACAAAGGGAAAACAAATAACTATAAAGGCAGTAGTCACACGTCTTTCCTATGATCATCTGATGTTGAGAGAAATGAATGAGCCCGACAGCGAGCCACTTTCTGCTTGAAGTGCTGACTGCCAACTGAAGGGATCAGCAGCCAGTATTAGGTTGTGCCAAAAGCAGCTGCAGCAGCTTGTGATGTGCTGCTCGTCTGACCACATGCAGCGCTGTGGGAACTGTACGGACATGGCCGACCGCATGTTTTAGTTGGTCTGTGTTGTGTTTCAAGGTGGCTCATTTTAGAGGTTGCTCTGAATCTCTTCATTGTACATAAGTATATTTATTTATTTATTTATTTATCTATTTATTTAAATTAATGTGTGTCTTATTCATGTGATTTATTTATTGAAGAGACATTCTTCAAAGGATTTTCTTTTATGGAACTTGCTTCAAATTTGGGCCTGAATTAGCTTATGCATTGATTGCTGTTTTTTTATTTTATATTATCATACTTATTGTTTTCAGACCCAAAATGAAATGATGTACCGATTACACATTTAAGATACACTCGTTAGACACCAGTGACCAATAACATTAACACTGACTCAAAGTTTAGAAATTGTCATAATGCACAAGAGTATTTTCTTCTGTGCAAGCAAGTTTCAAATTTGTTTGCTGTTGGATCCATCATAAAGAATAAGGGGGCAAACTGGTGACACGTTACATTTACTGTCATTGGCTTGAATGTGGAAATACAGAGTATGATATACATAAAAGCATTGAAGTGTGAGATTGACCTCTGTCATTGCTAAGCAATGTTTACGCCGTCTACTAACATGACAAAAGGGAAAGATTTCAGAGGATGAGGAACTATGGAAGCTCATTTCTGACAAGACTAATGAAAAGGAAAATAAAAAACAAGTTTTGAGCATGAGCCCACCAGCTAGCTTTAGCGGTAGCCTGCGCTCACTATCCTGAGACTATTGGAACGTTATGGTGGCCTCCACTTCAAGCTACGACACGCTGGCCACCCTCTCTGGTATTTGTCGAGTTGGGAGTGAAACAAGGCAACCTGAGGATGGAAAGCATGCTGATATAGTCAATACTGTAACTATACACCTAAGTGGAGGGCTTTCACATGGAGGAAAGGTCCTCTGGTTTAGTTTGGCCAACTCTTCATTACCATTAATTGGCTGCATTGGGTAAGTTTCAGATCAGCATGTAAAAATGTATTAATTATAAATATCCCTATTATAGTAGTGATTAATTAATTGATAGTTCATTAATTGGTTCCAGCCCTACCAGTCAGCATAAAAGATGATGTGCACAAACAGTTCTGTTCCTGCACTCTCAAACCTGATCTTCAGTATTTTTGTTTTGAATGAGCTTCCAAAGGATTCAAATGTAAGTTTACATATCATGAACTCTGACATGCAGTCGTGCATTTTTCAGCTACAAACTAACAGCAAACCTTTCTTAGGTACATTATCGAAGGTAAATCTTTCCGTTCACTTGCTACAGCCTTTGGTCTACATCTGTCACCATTTTGTTACAACCCTTGTACAGCACAACTTTAAGCAGTAAAATAAATACTGACAGTTTACTGATAATGTTGAAATTGGCTGAATTTGTGTGTTCTTTCAGTTTCATTGTGTTTAGCCAACCTATGCCTGATCTTAATTTGACTGAAGACAATCTTTGCACTTATCGATTTAATGCTTTGGTACCTGCAGATGTTCCAAAAGCATAATAAAATATAAAAAACACCAAATCAGCTCAAAATGTCTGTTGACAAGAAGTGTCAGAGCCAGATGTTGTCAACAAGTGGTTTGGATGCTACCAATGGGACTGAACTGATGGTCAGGCTGTGCTGTTCAGACATGCATATGGAGGGGTTTTCAATAGAAGGATGAAATGTTGCAAAAGAGGAGAGATCTGGTCACAATATGTATAATTAATAACAATATGTATAGTTTTCCTGCAGCTCTTAAGCAAATAAAATGTCTCGTTGTCAAGACCAGGGTGGACTAGTGAACCGTCACATTCCTTAAGCATCTACTGACAAGATACTCATTACATTACATTACATTTCATTTAGCTGACGCTTTTATCCAAAGCGACTTACAATAAGTGCATTCCACCATGAGTACAAACAAGAATCAGAACAACAAGAATCAAGAAGGTACAATTTCATCAAAAAGTTCAGCTACAAAGTGCTATCAGTGAGAGCGATTCCAGTGCTACTAAAGTGCTACTTCCTTTATTCAAGGTATAGTCGGAAAAGATGTGTTTTTAGTTTGCGACGGAAGATGTAGAGACTTCCTGCTGTCCTGATGTCAATGGGGAGCTCATTCCACCATCAAGGAGCCAGGACAGAGAACAGTCGAGACTTTGTTGAGTGTTTAGCTCGCAGTGACGGAGCTACAAGCCGATTGGCAGAAGCCAAGCGGAGCGCACGAGCTGGGGTGTAAGGTTTTACCATGTCCTGGATGTAGATTGGACCAGATCTGTTCGTAGCACGGTACACCAGTACCAATGTTTTGAAGCGGATGCGGGCAGCCACCGGTAACCAGTGAAGGGCGCAGAGGAGCGGAGTAGTGTGGGTGAATTTCGGGAGGTTAAAGACCAGTCGAGCTGCTGCATTCTGGATGAGCTGCAAAAGTCGGATGGCACCAGCAGGTAGACCTGCCAAGAGGGAGTTACAGTAGTCTAGGCGCGAGATGATCAAGACTGAGTTGTTGAAGGTAATCGTCAGGTCGTGAGTGGGAGTTCCGTCTTGTCAGGGTTAATTTTCAGGTGGTGTGCGGACATCCACTGAGAAATGTCAGTCAGACAGGCAGAGATTCGTGCTGCTACCGAGAGGATCAGTTGGGTGTCATCAGCATAGCTATGGTAGGAAAAGCCATGCGAGCGAATGACAGAGCCAAGAGAGTTGGTGTACAGAGAGAAGAGGAGAGGACCCAGGACGGAGCCTTGAGGGACCCCAGTAGTGAGAGGACAAGGGTCAGACACAGATCCTCTCCAGGTTACCCGGTAGGTCCGATCACTGAGGTAGGATGAGAGGAGGGAGAGCGCAGTGCCTGAGATACCCAGGTCCTGGAGGGAGGAGATGAGGATCTGGTGGTTCACTGTGTCAAAGGCAGCAGAAAGGTCCAGAAGGATAAGGACAGAGGAGAGAGAGGCTTCTCTCGCAGTGTGAAGCTGCTCTGAGACAGCAAGGAGGGCAGTCTCTGTTGAGTGGCCTGCCTTGAATCCAGACTGGTGAGGGTCCAGAAGGTTGTTCTGATGGAGGAAGGAGCAGACTTGGTTAAAGATAGCTCGCTCCAGAGTTTTAGAAAGAAAGGGAAGGAGAGAGACAGGTCTGTAGTTGTTGACTTCTGACGGGTTGAGAGTGGGTTTCTTCAGGAGAGGGTTAACTCTTGCCTCCTTCAGAGAGTTAGGGAAACAACCAGTTGAGAGGGAGGTGTTAATAAGATGGGTGAGAAAGGGAAGAAGGACAGGAGCAATAGACTGGAGGATGTGAGATGGGATGGGGTCAAGGGGGCAGGTGGTTGGATGGGCAGAGGTTACCAAGGTAAGAACTTGATTGGGGACAGAAGGGTGAGGAAAGTGAAGGGGAAGAGGATAATTTTAATGGAGATGTAGTTATGGGAGAGGGATTAGTGAATGAGGAGCGTATGTCATCTATCTTTTTTGTAAAGTAGTCGACGAAGTGGCTTGGTAGAAGGGTGGAGGAAGGGGGGGGGGGTCAAGGAGGTTGGAAAAAGTCGGTGAAGAGTTTTTTGGGGTTAGAGAAAGAAGATTCAATTCTGGATTGGTAGAACAGGCTTTTGGCTGCAGAGATAGAGGCAGATAAGGAGGAGAGAAGAGAGCGATAAGCATGCAGGTCGTCAGAATGTTTGGATTTTTGCCATTTCCTTTCCGATGCTCGCAAAGTGGCTCTCTGGGCACGGACCGGGTCTGACAACCACAGAGCCGGAGAGGAATTGCGAACCTTACGTGTCGTAAGAGGACAGAGAGTGTCAAGAAAGGAGGACAGAGTAGAGAGGAGAGTGTCTGTGGCAGAGTTAGGATGCATGAGTGAGAAAGAGTCAGTTGAAGGAAGGGTTGATAGAACAGACGAGGCCAGAGAGGAGGAAGAGAGGGAGCGAATGTTGCGACGGACAGGGGCAGAGTCTGTTGCTGTGGGAGGGTTGTCAGTTCCCAAGAGTGGGAGAGAGTAGGAGATAAAGAAGTGGTCGGAGACGTGAAGTGGAGTTACAGTGAGGTTAGATGTTGTGCAGTTTCTGGTGAAAATATAGTCAAGGTGATTTCCAGCTTTGTGAGTATGAGGGGAAGGGCTGAGTGAAAGAGCAAAGGAAGACAGTAAGAGTACCGGGTCACATGACTTCTCGGTCTGGATGTTGAAGTCACCTAGAAGAATGAGAGGGGGACCGTTTTCTGGGAAATTTGATAGGAGGACGTCTAATTCTTCCAAGAAATCTCCCAAGGAACCAGGTGGACGGTAGAGAACAACAATGTTTAGTTGAATCGGATGGGTAACCGTCACAGCATGAAACTCAAAAGACAGTGGTGTAGACAATGGAAGTGAGTAGAGAGAAAAACTCCATTTGGGGAGATGAGTAGACCTGTGCCACCACCCCGGCCAGTGGGCCTAGGTATGTGGCTGAAGGAGAAGGCAGCCGAGAGAGCAGCAGGGGTATATGTGTTGTCTGGTGTGATCCAGGTCTCAGTAAGAGCCAGGAAGTCCAGAGATTGCTTGATAGCAAAGCCAGAGATGAAGTCTGCCTTGCGGTTAGCTGATTGGCAGTTCCAGAGGCCTCCTGTGACGAGGTGTTGTGTCTGTGTGGAGCGAGTTGGATAAATAAAAGAGGAGGGATTTTGATGCATGTATGAACCGAGGTCTAAAGTATCTAAGAGTTGCACACAGGTATGGAAGGGAAACACATGTTCACGGGGTGTTAATACTCAGGTGCCCTCGAAGACTCCAACGAAAGACTCTTTTGTCTTTATCCTGCGAGTCTTCATATGATGAGTCTTCACTGACGCTTCAAACCCCCACCTGGTTTTATACCAGTGTTAGCGATAATTAGCTACAGCTGAGTTGACTACGCCCCATGTCGTTAGTTACAGAATATGATGCATCATTGTAGATTAAACTATAGCCAATAGTATATCTACATCAATAAATGCAACATTCATACAAATGCAGCACTAATATTAATCCAGACACAAAACACTACTCTGCAATATCAATACTTTTAAGTATAGCTAATCTTGCTGATAATCCTATTATACTAAGGTTTTGAATGCAGGTCTTGTAGTGGAGTATATTCAGTGTGGTATTAGTCATTTTACTGCGGTAAAGGATCTGTGTACTTCTTCCATTCAATGCAAACTATTTTTGAATTGTTACTTCCCACAACAGGCGTGTTTCCATTCACCTGAGTGGAAATGACCAAACTTGGTATCTTTACTTATTGCAAATAAGCTATTACAGGTGGCTGCATGGTGGTGTAGTGGCTAGCACTGTCGCCTAACAGTACACCACCTCACATCACACAGGGGCTGGGGTTTGAATCCCGGTCTGGGCGGGCCCTCTGTGTGGAGTTTGCATGTTCTCCCCGTGTCAGCATGGGTTCTCTCCGGGTTCTCCGGCTTCCTCCCAAAGTCCAAAAACATGCAGTTCAGGTTAGTTGGACTCTAAATTACCCGTAGGTGTGAATGTGAGCGTGAATGGTTGTCTGTCTATATGTGAGCCCTGTGATAGACTGGTTCAGATAATGGATGGAAGTTATTACACATTGCTGAGGCTGAGAAGTTGGTGCGCCAATAAATAACAATGGGAAATGTTTGTGTACCAATGAAAGTAAAATGTGAACTCCACTGAGGAGACGCAATGCTGTTCCTTGCTCACATTAATATACAAAGTCATATTCACATGCAGATTTCTACATTGTTTTTCAACAATTGAAATTTGACTTATATTTTTGGCTTTTTTTGGCTTATGTTTTTCTGACTGCACAGCTCATCTCATTGAACCAACTCTTAATAAGCTCATGGTAGTGAGCTTATTAAGTGAGCTTATCATGGGGCAACTGTGGCTCAGTGGTTAGCAGGTCTGACTTTCAATCAGAGGAACAGTGGTTCGATCCACGGCTAGTCCATGTCGTTGTGTCCTTGAGCAAGACACTTAACCCTAATTGCTCACCATTGTTGTTTCTACGGTCCACTCTATATCATGTAAGTTGCTTTGGATAAAAGCGTCAGTGAAATGTTAATGGAAACAAGCTTATTTTAGATTTGGATGAAACCTGGCCACTATCTCTGCATCAGCAACAATGGTTGCAGTTAAAGAAAAGTAATGGCTCTGAACAAGTAAACTGTGTTTGATATGGTTAGCATCACACAATTAAAGTTCTGAATTAAAAGATTGTGGTTATGGTTAATGAAAAGTAAACCTTAAACGCGAGTGTGTGAAGGGACGTGATCACAGGTCTGCCTTTGTTACTTTGTTGCCGTTTGAAGCTTCTGTCACTGTTACGTTTCAGGTAGTTGGACCCGAAAGCAGACTCAGACACGCCAGTAAAATTATGAGAAAAGGGAAAAGGGGGCGTGAGGATGGATGTGGGGGTAACGGTGGAGAGCAAAGCTGAAGGGAAAATGGCGGAGAGTGGTGAGTGGCAGAGAACCGGTTTCTGGAACACAGGGAAACAAACCATTACTTGTTAGGCCCCATCAGTTCCAAATTTGGAACATTGGGTTCAGCCTCTGGGACTGAGCATATCAAAAAAATATAAGAAAAAATCAAATAAAGAAAAAGAAAAAGTAAAATCTCTGCCTCACAAGTCAATATAAGTAAATTGTGTAAAGTTTATAACACTATTACACAATAAATATAAACATAAACCATAAGAATGACTCAAAGTGACTCAAAATGCACCCGAGTTTTGAAAAAATGCTGATTAAAAAAGTTAGGAACTAGCTAGAAGGCTACTCTCACAGAAAGCACAAAGCACAAAGCATCGCAAAGATACACACAATAATGTAATTTGTGTCCAGCAAAAAATATGAAAATTGACTTACTTATGGCTGAAATATGAATATTCCAGGCCTTCCTGCTCCCTACTGAAAGCTAAGGCCAATGAGCACCATGCTGCAGTGAAACGAGCCCCGTTCAGGGACCACCGAGGACTGTGGGAACTTTCAAGCTTGAGCGGAGTTGACATGAGTTCTTGACATGTCTGAACTAAAATAATTATTAAAAATACTTAACTTCACTCAAAGCCAAACTTCGCACAGATACTCCTAAAATATTGAGCTATATTATATCTAAATACATCATATACATATTTCTTTTTTTTCTGTGTACTATCATAAACCAATATACCACTAACACATATATGGCCTTATTATCTATCTTCACAAAGGTTGGGACCACGGTTGATGTTTTTCAAAGTGACGGGACCAGCAGTGTATCTCGAGTCCTCTCAGATGAGCTGAGCAATGTTTAAGCAACTTGCTGCCGATGCCATTGGTGCTTTTTAACAACATTTGCCCAACCTCTTTTGTTGATGATGAATGTCCCACCCTCCTTATATTAACCTGCATGCAGGGATGTTCCCAGTGTGACCTTCAACAAAATGGGTGAAAAATCCATTCGGCTCCTGAGCTGTTTAGAGACTCGCCCCTCGTCCAAGCATGGATAAAACAAATGTCCTCCTCATTATTGGGGCATTATCCATGGTCTGCATACCAGCCAATGCCCCCTAGTGTTGCCCTGGGTGTGCTGTACCCTACTCCTGTACTGACACTTTGCCCTGGAGTTCTCTCTGATCCTCTGCATCTCCTCTTTGTCATGCAGGTGTCCAGCAGCAACACCCCTCTCCTCTTATTCAACACCTTTAACTGTCATTTCAATCAGTAGAGACCAGTCAGATGAAGAAAGACAACTGTGTATTATGAACAGATGATATGTGATGATAAAGTTTTGACAGAGTCCTTGGCTTTTGGACTACAGGGAGATTTGTGATGGAGGGGCAGCAAGATAAATCCCCTGTGGAGTCCACAGATGGTGGTGGTGCTGATGAGGCTGATGGAATGATGAGTTGATGAAGCTGATGGTACTGATGAATAGAAAGGATTTCAGCTGCCCTGAATAAAAGTGGATGTGGCACACAGTTCCATAACTAGCTCAATAGCAGTTATAGTATTTTACAAGCACTAAAGTGTTATGATGCATTGGTTGATTTCAGCTCAGCATTCAACACAATCTGCCACATTAAACAGATGTTTAAACTCAGAAATTACCAATCAGAGTGGTTCTCAGAGAATGGAATGGAGCTGAGGTGGAGCAAGTGAACTGTTCCAAGTTCCTGGGAATCAGCATCACAAACAATTGACGTGGTCCTCCCACATCTCCATCCTGGTGAAGAAAGATCATGAACGGCAGAGTTCTTGTTAACTTTTACAGAGAGCAATAGAAAGCTTCCTGGATAGAAACATTCCCAGCTGGTATGGGATGTGTACGGCCCAGGACCGGAGGGCTCTACAGCGGGTGATTCAAGCCACCCAGAACATCATTGGTACCATCTCCTGAGCATCAGTGATGTTGGTGAGAAGAGGAGCCTGAGAAGAGCTAAAGGACCCACCCAACCACAACCTGTTCACCTGCTGCCTTCTGGGAAGTGATACAGAAGCCTCATCTGCAGAACCACCAGTCATCAGAACAGCTTCTCTTCTCTGGCTGTGGGAACTCATCCTCCACTCTCCATCTATTATGGAGTTTTGCTTTGTGTGTTTTCTTTCCTACGTAGCAAAAAGGGTCTACAACTACATTTAGTTACTCAACCGGTGTTGTACAATGACAAAAAACAAAACCTTGAACATTGAACTCTGTGAACCAGCTTGTTTTTAGGTAATAGTGGCCTAATTGTTAGTTGGAACTATATCTTCAGAGGTGGTGCAGTGGGAAAGACAACGTGTCATGAAGCAGTTGGTTCATCACAAAGACTTCACACTGGATTGAGAAGGTGACAAGTATTTATTTGTAAATCAACAGTGTTAACATGTGTATCCTCAATACCATAAAAAAACAAAGACATTAATCATACAGGAACTATTAGTACATGCTGAGTATAAAAAACAAGGAGGGACGTTGACACAGAGGCTCAGGAGCCAGAGCAGAGACAGTGAAGTCTGACATGCTGCGTGTGATCAGAACCAAAGGGCCGTGTGACCGTGGAGGGTTGGAGCTTCTGTAAAGTTACAGAGAGGAGTCGACCGGCTCCTCTAAAAGGACATCTTCTTTATTTATCCATGGAAGGACAGCTGAGCATGCGTGACCATCTCAACGTTAACCATCGTTTAGTCAAATCAGCAGTAATCCTGCTACACGAGTGGCTGACAGCCCTTTGTCAAATGGGACATTATGACATGTCAAAGTAGAACAAGTGTAGGTGTACACAAGCAAATGTATAAACGGCAGTATATGTGGGTTTATTAAAAAAATTATAGAACACATGGCATTAATGATAACTAGCTAGTTGCAGAGCTAATAGTAACATGAAGGTCTGCATACGCTGAACAGTAAGACCTGGACCCTGTCCACACCAAGACCCAAAGCCTCATTTGCTTTATTCCATCTGCACTGCCCATTAGCTGCTGGGCGTTGCTGGTGGAAACATTCACCTTTGAAACAATCACCCGGTCAACTGGTGGTGCAGGAGGCTGCTGCATTGTGAGGGGGGAAAGGTGCCACCGGACAATCTATTTAGACTTCTGTCCACGGAAAGATGGAAATCTACAAATGCGTTTTGTGTCCAATATGCACAAAATATATTTCAATTGGTGTTTTGCTGTCCAGACTTTCTTAGGAGGCCTTCATCGACTGGCTAAACTGGACTCTAAAAGCTGTCAAAGAGCAGAAACACATGCTGCTGTGTGTCTTAACACCACGATGAAGCCAGCGAGGAAAACGTTGTTTTCATAACGCATGATGGCAAAACCAAGGCACAGATGGTCATACATGGTTCATACATCATTCATGTAATAAAGCTCCAGCTACCGGCAGCCATTATGAATGGACAATGCATAACAGAAAAGACTTTCCTTTTTTAAATGGAGTATCTGCAGAATACATGCAGATATGAGGGAGATTACTTAATGAATATCATACTAGAGGTCATTACATACACACATTGGATGTGGCTCAGAAGGGGCCTGCTTCAACTACGAGTTGGTTCAGAAGGCCTAGATTATATATTCACATAGATGACCACCGATACGTATACCGGAAGGCGATGTGGAGTAATAGTGTGTGTGGTAACTACTACCTCAGCAAAGACGACTTGTTCAGGTGACTTGTTATACAGAGCGACATTTTAGAAGGACGAGGTGGTTGGATGGAACAAACAAATGTTCATGTTCCGTGTGGAACCAGAAGTTAAATCTCGACTTATTTGACCGAACTTGTTACGTAATGTACGTACTTTACTAACGGCAAGAAACTTCAGTTATGAAGTACACATACTTATTTTACCAAAGCCACAATTATTTCCCAAACCTAACCAGATAGTTTCTGCGCCCTGCCCAAAGTTGTCCTGTTTCAATCCAAATACTAAGTTACACTTTCACTTCCAAAAAAGGTGCAGTTTGGCCGCCTGAAGCAATAGAATGGTAGTGAGGACCACCGATGAGGCCCAGCGAGCCAGCTGATAGTATTCTAAATGAGTGATAGGCTACAGCAAAAGTCCAGTTTTGACAGAGTATACTGGAGCTGACCGAACTTCATGAAAGTGACAACGACGGCTGTGCTCCCTCTAATGCGGATACATCTGGTAACACTTTTCATCCATTTGGTCCTTTCCTCCACACTAAGCTTCATTGACCCTCTATTCATTTTGTATTATTTTTAGAACTAGACCAGGCTGAAAACCCGGCTTGTGCCGCTTCTAGCAGGTGCAGCATGAACACGACTGCTACAGACACTGCTGTGGTCACTAGCACAAGGTATCCCACCTGCCACACCCAGCGTCATGGTGTCAGTAATGCAGCAGAATGAACCAGAAGACCATCAAGGTCAGCGTAACAGTATTGCTCTCCAGAAACATGTCAATGACAAAAGCCAGCGAGTGAAGGAGTGAAGGAGTCTGAGGAGACAGAAAGAAGCTTTACCTGCTCAGATCAAGCGGAGTAATTCATCTTTTTGGTTGAAAGGGTCAAACCACCAACGACACACGTCATCAGATGATGGCACTAAGGCACATTTTTGACACTTGTCAAATGTCATTGAAGAACCACTTCACAACAGCTGCTTTCTGAGCAACTCCAGTGGTTCAACGTGTCGCCATGCGGCAGTGCTGCAGCATGCTGTGTTCACACCAACACAACGTGCTCACAGCTCAGTGGTTCTCACACTGCACTTCACTGTCCCTAACAAGTCACATGTCGACTGAATTCATCCGGTTTACTACAGCACATGAACACAACATAAACAGAATATACTCTGATTTAAACAAAACACCATAATGCCGAAATAACTAAATCATGCCGATTTGTAAAAAGTCACAAATTCATGCCGTCAGGTCGTCCGCAAGATGACAAGCAAACAGCTTCTAACCGCTCGTCTCCTGAATGGAGTTAGAATCCTCAGTGCTTGGCTATGCTAACACCGTACCTGCACCATCAACACCTCGTCTCCCATGGCCAGACTGTGGTGGTCTGGTCCTTGTAGAACCCATCATCATTCTCCTGATTTCTAAATCCACTACGTCAGGGCGTCAGGAGGAGAATCTCAACGCTGATGGACTTTTGCATCACAGAATCGGGCCAATTTCTCATTCAAGTTGGTCCTCGCATTGAAAATTGGCTTCATGTTTGGTGTGAACACATCCCAGGTTTCCCCCAGGTGTGCCGGTACACAATGGCATCTGTTACCTCTGGCCCTCTTTTGTTACTCTGGAAGGGGCAGTACCAGGACTGCACATTAAAACAATGCCCCAGTAGAGCATGGGGGGTCCCGCGACCTGTAATCTGTCCTCCTGTAGAGGGGGAGTGTTTCTGTCTGTTCTGACCAGTGAACAGCATGTTGAATGTTTTATTGCCTGACTTCTAAAAGCATGAATTGATTCATCAAGAAAACCAAATCTAAAATAATACTGTGAATCTCACATAGGATAATCATAATGCAGCAGGTGCAGCGCGGCAGCCGCTCACAAAATTGAAGTAACGAATAATAATTCTGTTGGTCAATGTTGTTGAAATAAAATGGAATCGTCATTATTTCTATAAGAGGCTCACTTGGGGAACCGGATGCCTGTCCAATACGTTTCTTCTGAAAAATAAACACACAATAAAAAACACCACTAATTAACAAAAGTGTAGGTTATAATTCTGCATCGATTGTCTTTAGTGAAATGTGAAAATGAGAGCTGATCATAATCAATGACCACACCTCCAGAAGACTGGTGTTCGCCTGGGGATGAGGTGTCCTTCAAACCAACTTCTGCACCTTTATTCACCGGGCTGAGTCCGGATTGTAGCGCGTGATGTAGGTTTTATTCTATCCATGTCAAGTAATACATAGATGCCAATTACTCCGGAACATTTTTAAAAGAGATGGATAAAAAGAGATGGTCAGTTTAATAATTTTGGGTTGTTTTGGCACTTAAATGTGGACCTGCAAACTTTAGGAAAAAAGGGATCTTCAACACTTGCGTTTGCCAAACACTTTCCACACATAACGGCTTGAATGTTCTACTATGAACACAACTAAGCATGATGACACGCTGCAGGGACAAACATCATCGGACATCTGCAGGACGTATGAGGACATTTCACACTCTAACGTGCGGCCTTCACAGCCTCCACCCTCCTGGTTCGGTCCTTCCACCAGATGCTGAACCAGCTGCTGGGGGGATTTCTTCCCTTCAGACACCAGAGCATGAGTGAGGTCCAACACCGGGTTGGGTGAAAGGAATAGGCCGTCCACATACTTCTGTCATAAATTGTACACTTTATATAGCAAGATGCTTAGAGCCCATTGTGAGATGTGTATGTTTCCTCTCATGATGCTGCCTGCTCTCCTGCACCCTGTATATGTCACCATCCTTCCAGAAAACATATATGAGCTCACATTGCTTTCACACATATCCACATTTGATGCATTTCTTATGTATTGTAACTTAATTTCTCATTTCCAAATGATTCACTATTTTGTCCCATACTGAACACAAAAAAAATCCAGCGTTTTTACTTGAGGAAAAAAATAAAAATAAAATGATAGCTTTCTTTTCCACATTGCTCATTGTGATTGGATGAGGAGTAGAAGCAGCAGCAGCAGGAGGTGGGGCAGAGATCAGAGGTGGCTGTCGGATTCACATCGGTCAGCACACCCGTTCTCCATCGGCCGGGTGGACTCACTGAGCTCACTGAGGGTCGTGTTGCTCTCGTTGAGCCGCCGGACACGGTAGCTCTCATAGTGGATGTCGTGTGTCACGTCTTTCAGGTCTTGCAAGTGAGACCTGTGCAAGACAACACAAACAGAAAGATCGCCATCATTTACTACTCAGTCATCTTCTTTAGCAACCAATACATTTTACATTCCTGAATTATCCGTCCCCAGGAGCTGCTGGATCACAACAAACAACATCACAACGAGCCCTACATTATTATTGTATTATAATTGTGTTGTACAATCCAAACAGGGATATTACCAAACGTTTAATTCAATATAGTTTTTCTAAATACTATTTAAACCAACACAGCTATCTATAACAAGTCCCAAAATGCATTTCTAAGCTTCAGGTTTCTCTTCTTCTATGTAACTACAGGGATTGTGTTTCGGGTGCATAACGGGTATTTATGAAATACTGTAGACTTTGCTTCTGTTTGAATACTAAATACAATATGCCACATTTAGGCCCAATCAGTATGTACTGCTAGTATTGTATGTGGTTTCAAACACAGCCACAGTTCATGCTTGTTAGCAGTCAGTAGGCAGCAAAGGTCTGCGGGGCTAAATAACAGAGGATGCATTGAGTTACATTGTGATGCATTCAAGCTCTATTCATTAAAGAAGTCAATGATAACGTTATTATGATGTCATCTTGTAAAATGTAGTTTAGGACAAGATACTGCGGCATGTCATATCAGGGTATTAAGTATTAGGTGTTAGTATTAAGTATTAAGTATTAGTATTAAGTATTAGGTATTATGTATTAAGTATTAGGTATTAGTGTTAAGTATTGGTATTAGTATTAAGTATTATGTATTAGGTATTAAGTATTATGTATTAGTATTAAGTATTGGTTTTAGTATTAAGTATTATGTATTAGGTATTAAGTATTGGTTTTAGTATTAAGTATTATGTATTAGGTATTAAGTAGTATGTATTAGTATTAAGTATTGGTTTTAGTATTAAGTATTAGGTATTAGGTATTAAGTAGTATGTATTAGTATTAAGTATTGGTTTTAGTATTAAGTATTAGGTATTAGGTATTAAGTAGTATGTATTAGTATTAAGTATGGGTTTTAGTATTAAGTATTGGTTTTAGTATTAAGTATTGGTTTTAGTATTAAGTATTAGGTATTATATATTAAGTATTAGGTATTAGGTATTAGTATTAACTATTGGGTATTAGGTATTAGTATTAGGCATTATGTATTAAGTATTAGGTATTAGGTATTAGTATTAACTATTGGGTATTAGGTATTAGTATTAGGCATTATGTATTAAGTATTAGGTATTAGTATTAAGTATTGGTATTAGTATTAAGTATTATGTATTATGTATTAAGTATTAAATATTAGTATTAAGTATTAGGTATTAAGTATTAGTATTAGGTATTAGGTATTAGGTATTAGTATTAAGTATTAGTATTAAGTATTGGGTGTTAGTATTAATTATTAGATATTAGTATTAAGTATTATAAGCACTAGACAACTTCAGTAGAATTAGATTCATGAGAGTCATGGTCATGGCTCACAGCTGAAGCATATAATAGTAATAATGTATCATTCAGGGACATAGACGACGGGATGCTGGTGGTCTCGAGCCATGATCCCAGCTTCCTATGGCCCCTGTGGTACCGTCACGTTGTCAATATTAGTTATTGTGACATCTCTCGGCTACAGTTCAAGAACTGCTACAGTTCAAGAACTGTAGCAAAAGTAAGAATGAGCGGTCAAACTCACCTGATGAGGAGATCTCTCAGGTTGGCAAACTCACAGTGCGCCACGTTCTCTACTGTGGAAGAGAAAAACGTATTTTACGTTTGACTTTGGAAAGCAGCCGTTCACATAGAAGTAGACTTATTAAAGTAAAAAGGAGGAAGTAGACTCACATTACATGGTGGTGGCACAAAGACAATGCTCTTTGAATAAACTTAAGTTGTTGTGCTTATTCTAAGCCCAACCGTGATGTGTCTCTATCACCACACCTCCACCACATAACGCTTAATGGTAAATGGACTTCTATATAGCTCCTCCCTATTTATATGGCTGCTCCCTATCCTTCCAGTTGCTCTAAGCACTTCACACCTCCATGTCAACATTCACACATTCACACACCGATGGCAGAGGCTGCCACCCAGGGATCTAAATGTTCCTTTACACACACACTCACACACACCGGTGGTACAGCCTTAAGGAGGCTTTGGGGTTCAGTGTCTCGCTCGAGGACCCCCTGACATGCGGCCTGGAGGATCATGTTGGTTTCACTTCTTTGTGTGAAATCCCGCTATATTGAGAAGAACGCCTTCTATCACGGCAACAGACTGCTGACTCCTCCCTCACTAATCCTAACAGTGCTACTGAAAAACTCTCTTCAGTACAGCCCCCAAAAACATAGCTAGAGCAAAACAACGACATGAACCAGGATTCCTTGTGCCAGTAAAGACCTTCAGTTTGCTCTGAATGAGGCGCTAGCGTGAGTTCAGTAAGGGAGATGATACTTTTGTGTGCTTAGAGCTGTGGTTGATTCTCATACGTATGCCTTTCACTCCTCACACATGCTCACTCATGATTTCATTGATCAGGGCAGTCAATCATGACATCAGCTGTTCTGATCAGCTGGTCTCTTCTTTCCAATAGCACAAGGACATCATTAGCCTATCATCCTGCTGCTGTCTCTTTAAAGCTCTTTGTCTCTTTGAGTAGGTAGAGCCCTTCCACCTGCCCATCTCCACCTAGTCTTCATCAGTACCATCGGATTCATCAACTCATCATTCCATCAGCCTCATCAGCACCACCACCAGGTGTGGACTCCACAGGGGATTTATCTTGCTGCCCCTCCATCACAAGTCTCCCTGTAGAGTCCAAGAGCCAAGGACTCTTTCAAGACTTTATCATCACATATCATCTGTTCATAATATACATTTGTCTTTCTTCATCTGAAGTGTTTCTTCTGTTTAAACTTTCTGTGTGATCGTTCAGTACAGCCGATTACACAGCAGAGCATCTGACATGAAACAAATACGTGTTTAATCCCTGCAGAGCAGCAGCAGCAGCTCATACTTACAGATGTGTAAATGAGAACAGCTTTGTGGTGAACCCGGCTGCATTAAAACATAGTGACAGTGACAACAGAGAGCAGATGGGAGGTGTGACAGTCGCCACAGTAACCAAATGACTGTCACACGAAAACAGCTTTTTAAAACGTAGATGCTACTGTAGATGTAGACACAGTAAGCACACAATATCACTATCATAGCGGACAAAGTCCTTACAGCTGTACCTGTTCATCTGCTTTGCAAAATGACACCACACTGTGTGTCCAGCTGCAGCTTATGGAGTCAGTGTAATATCAGTGTGTAAACTGATGCGTACCTTCAATGATTCCCCACTTGGTTTTACGGCCCAGCACCTTGTTTCCATTCACCTGGTGCTCCTTGTCCGTTCCCACCACGGCGAAGGGAATGCTCTCCTGGACACACACAGAGCATCAGAAGGATTCATTTACCGCAGAAGATCTACGACATCGGCACACCCCGAGTAACAGACGGCAGATGCTAACCCAGCACAATGATCTTAGATACGGTTTGCATATTATAATGCAAATGTCGCGTCGAATGATTTTCTGACTATGACTATGTTCATTTGTTCTCTAATATTTTCTAATATGTCTACTATATCTAATATTTCAGAGACTCATTTGTCTGAGCTGAAGGAGGTTCTGGTGAACCTGCATGATGTCCTCTGGTTTCACTAGAATCCGACCCGGTGGCTCTGATGAGCAGCTTTAAGAAGAACTCTATAGGACCAGACCATCTTCTCTTATGTGGTCTGTTTACTGATGATGGAGGTCTACTGTACAGAGGACCAGGACTACACTGAGGTCTATAGAAGACCAGGGCTACACTGAGGTCTATAGAGGACCAGGGCTACACTGAGGTCTATAGAGGACCAGGACTACACTGAGGTCTATAGAGGATCAGGACTACACTGAGGTCTATAGAAGACCAGGACTACACTGAGGTCTATAGAGGACCAGGACTACACTGAGGTCTATAGAGGACCAGGACTACACTGAGGTCTATAGAAGACCAGGACTACACTGAGGTCTATAGAAGACCAGGACTACACTGAGGTCTATAGAAGACCAGGACTACACTGAGGTCTATAGAAGACCAGGACTACACTGAGGTCTATAGAGGATCAGTTTTAATGAGACTGATAACCAGTTTAAAGTTCCTTGTAGTAACTTTCACACAATCTATATCTAGTAGAATATTTGGGTATTGAAGAGTTATTGAAAGACAATTCTTGCGACTCCATGACAGGGGAGGACATGTTACCCTGATTCTGTCGTTGATGAAGCGTTCCTCGGAATCCTCATCGTACTCTTTCTGGGGGTAAACACGAATCCCATTGGCTGCCAAGTCTTGCCTTATCTGTCAAAGGTTAAACATGTCAAAGGATTCTGCTTGATTGGTTGACACTGAACATGTTAAGGCAGGAAATATGTGGGCTGAGCACATGATGATTTCAGGCAATGTGGTGAAGATGTGCAGCATTCTGTTCCATAATCAGAACATCATGCGAAGGTGATCTCTAGAAAAGCAGCTTTAGTGTGTGTGGGTGTTCCCTCACCTGCTCTTTGAACTCTTGTCTTTCCTCTATGGTGAGTGTGTCGGCTTTGGCGATGACAGGTACGATGCTCACGATCTTCCCCAACCTCTTCATGAATTCAACATCGATGGGGCGTAGCCTGAAAACAAACACAGATCTCTGGTCAGTTTGGACAGTAAAGGAGGTCTATGGCACAAACGTTTAAAAAGGTGCATTAAGTGGACACCATCGTAGCCAAAAGCTATTCCCACACTAAAATATCTCAACATGAAATGTGGTACAGGGCTCCACGGTCCCAGACAAAGACCCCATCGTGCTTCCTCTCGTGTCACCACAAGGTTTTGTGTGAAAGGTCTCGACAACTATTGGATGGTTTGTCATAAATGTAGCTACAGATGTTCCTGGACAAAGACTTTGGTGATCCCTATTCATCAATCGGCATCATCGAGACAACATCTACATTCTTACAATACTTTGGTTTATGACCAAATACTTACAAAACTAATGAAGTTCTCATCTGTGCATCTGTGTTTAATGCACTAAGATAGTGAACATGGTGAACATAATGAACACGGTGGACATGGTGAACATGGTGAATATGGTGGACATGGTGAATATGGTGAATATGGTAGACATGGTGAACATGGTGGACATGGTGAACATAATTAACACGGTGGACATGGTGAACATGGTGAATATGGTGAACATAATGAACATGGTGGACATGGTGAATATGGTAGACATGGTGAACATAATGAACATGGTGGACATGGTGAACATAATGAACATGGTGGACATGGTGAATATGGTAGACATGGTGAACATAATGAACATGGTGGACATGGTGAATATGGTAGACATGGTGAATATGGTAGACATGGTGAACATAATGAACATGGTGAATATGGTAGACATGGTGAATATGGTAGACATGGTGAATATGGTGAATATGGTGAACATAATGAACATGGTGGACATGGTGAACATGGTGAATATGGTAGACATGGTGAATATGGTAGACATGGTGAACATAGTGAACATAATGAACATGGTGTACATGGTGAATATGGTGAATATGGTAGACATGGTGAACATGGTGAACATAATGAACATGATGAATATGGTCAACATGGTGGACATGGTGAGGACATGGTGGACATGGTGAACACGGTGAACACGGTGAACGTAATGAACATGGTGAATATGGTCAACATGGTGAACATGGTGAGGACATGGTGGACATAATGAATATGGTGAGTATGGTGGACATGGTGAACAGACGTGATGGGTCAGACGTGTGATGGTCAGACGTGTGATGGTCAGACGTGTGATGGTCAGACGTGTGATGGTCAGACGTGTGATGGTCAGACGTGTGATGGTCAGACGTGTGATGGTCAGACGTGTGATGGTCGGACATGTGATGGTCAGACGTGTGTTGGTCAGACGTGTGATGGTCAGACGTGTGATGGGTCGGACATGTGATGGTCAGACGTGTGATGGGTCAGACGTGTGATGGTCAGACGTGTGATGGTCAGACGTGTGATGGTCAGACGTGTGATGGTCAGACGTGTGATGGTCAGACGTGTGATGGTCAGACGTGTGATGGTCAGACGTGTGATGGGTCGGACGTGTGATGGTCGGACGTGTGATGGTCAGACGTGTGATTGGTCAAACGTGTGATGGTCAGACGTGTGATGGTCAGACGTGTGATGGTCAGACGTGTGATGGTCAGACGTGTGATGGTCAGACGTGTGATGGTCAGACGTGTGATGGTCAGACGTGTGATGGTCAGACGTGTGATGGGTCAGACGTGTGATGGGTCAGACGTGTGATGGTCGGACGTGTGTTGGTCGGACGTGTGATGGTCGGACGTGTGATGGTTGACGTGTGTTGGTCGGACGTGTGTTGGTCGGACGTGTGATGGTCGGACGTGTGATGGTCAGACGTGTGATGGGTCAGACGTGTGATGGGTCAGACGTGTGATGGGTCAGACGTGTGATGGGTCAGACGTGTGATGGGTCAGACGTGTGTTGGTCAGACGTGTGTTGGTCGGACGTGTGATGGTCGGACGTGTGATGGTCAGACGTGTGATGGTCAGACGTGTGATGGGTCAGACGTGTGATGGGTCAGACGTGTGATGGGTCAGACGTGTGATGGGTCAGACGTGTGATGGTCGGACGTGTGATGGTCGGACGTGTGATGGTCAGACATGTGATGGGTCAGACATGTGATTGGTCAGACGTGTGATGGTCAGACGTGTGATGGTCAGACGTGTGATGGTCAGACGTGTGATGGTCAGACGTGTGATGGGTCAGACGTGTGATGGTCGGACGTGTGATGGTCGGACGTGTGTTGGTCGGACGTGTGATGGTCGGACGTGTGATGGTTGACGTGTGATGGTCGGACGTGTGATGGTCAGACGTGTGATGGTCAGACGTGTGATGGGTCAGACGTGTGATGGTCAGACATGTGATGGGTCAGACGTGTGATGGGTCAGACGTGTGATGGTCAGACGTGTGATGGTCAGACATGTGATGGGTCAGACGTGTGATGGTCAGACGTGTGATGGTCAGACGTGTGATGGTCAGACGTGTGATGGTCAGACGTGTGAGGGTCAGACATGTGATGGTCAGACATGTGATGGGTCAGACGTGTGATTGGTCAGACGTGTGATGGTCAGACGTGTGATAGGTCAGACGTGTGATAGGTCAGACGTGTGATGGGTCAGACGTGTGATGGTCAGACGTGTGATGGGTCAGACGTGTGATGGTCAGACGTGTGACGGGTCAGACGTGTGATGGTCAGACGTGTGACGGGTCAGACGTGTGATGGTCAGACGTGTGATGGTCAGACGTGTGATGGTCAGACGTGTGTTGGTCAGACGTGTGACGGGTCAGACGTGTGAGGGTCAGACGTGTGATGGGTCAGACGTGTGATGGGTCAGACGTGTGATGGGTCAGACGTGTGACGGGTCAGACGTGTGACGGGTCAGACGTGTGATGGTCAGACGTGTGATGGTCAGACGTGTGATGGTCAGACGTGTGATGGGTCAGACGTGTGATGGTCAGACGTGTGATGGGTCAGACGTGTGATGGGTCAGACGTGTGATGGTCAGACGTGTGATGGTCAGACGTGTGATGGTCGGACGTGTGATGGGTCAGACGTGTGATGGGTCAGACGTGTGATGGGTCAGACGTGTGATGGTCAGACGTGTGATGGTCGGACGTGTGATGGTCGGACGTGTGTTGGTCGGACGTGTGATGGTCGGACGTGTGATGGTTGACGTGTGATGGTCGGACGTGTGATGGTTGACGTGTGATGGTCGGACGTGTGATGGTCAGACGTGTGATGGGTCAAACGTGTGATGGTCAGACGTGTGATGGTCAGACGTGTGATGGTCAGACGTGTGTTGGTCAGACATGTGAGGGTCAGACATGTGATGGTCAGACATGTGATTGGTCAGACGTGTGATGGTCAGACGTGTGATGGGTCAGACGTGTGATGGTCAGACGTGTGATGGGTCAGACGTGTGATGGTCAGACGTGTGATGGTCAGACGTGTGATGGTCAGACGTGTGATGGTCAGACGTGTGATGGGTCAGACGTGTGATGGGTCAGACGTGTGATGGTCAGACGTGTGATGGTCAGACGTGTGATGGTCAGACGTGTGATGGTCGCACGTGTGATGGTCGGACGTGTGATGGTCAGACGTGTGATGGTCGGACGTGTGATGGTCAGACGTGTGATGGTTGACGTGTGTTGGTCGGACGTGTGATGGTCGGACATGTGATGGTTGACGTGTGTTGGTCGGACTTGTGTTGGTCGGACGTGTGATGGTCGGACGTGTGATGGTCAGACGTGTGATGGTCAGACGTGTGATGGGTCAGACGTGTGATGGGTCAGACGTGTGATGGGTCAGACGTGTGATGGTCGGACGTGTGATGGTCGGACGTGTGATGGTCGGACGTGTGATGGTTGACGTGTGATGGTCGGACGTGTGATGGTTGACGTTTGATGGTCGGACGTGTGATGGTCAGACGTGTGATGGTCAGACGTGTGATGGGTCAGACGTGTGATGGTCAGACATGTGATGGGTCAGACGTGTGATGGTCAGACGTGTGATGGTCAGACGTGTGATGGGTCAGACGTGTGATGGTCAGACGTGTGATGGTCAGACGTGTGATGGTCAGACGTGTGATGGTCAGACGTGTGAGGGTCAGACGTGTGATGGTCAGACGTGTGATGGGTCAGACGTGTGATTGGTCAGACGTGTGATGGGTCAGACGTGTGATGGGTCAGACGTGTGATGGTCAGACGTGTGATGGTCAGACGTGTGTTGGTCAGACGTGTGTTGGTCAGACGTGTGATGGTCAGACGTGTGAGGGTCAGACGTGTGATGGGTCAGACGTGTGATGGGTCAGACGTGTGATGGGTCAGACGTGTGATGGGTCAGACGTGTGACGGGTCAGACGTGTGACGGGTCAGACGTGTGATGGTCAGACGTGTGATGGTCAGACGTGTGATGGTCAGACGTGTGATGGGTCAGACGTGTGATGGTCAGACGTGTGATGGGTCAGACGTGTGATGGGTCAGACGTGTGATGGTCAGACGTGTGATGGTCAGACGTGTGATGGGTCAGACGTGTGATGGGTCAGACGTGTGATGGGTCAGACGTGTGATGGTCAGACGTGTGATGGTCGGACGTGTGATGGTCGGACGTGTGATGGTCGGACGTGTGTTGGTCGGACGTGTGATGGTCGGACGTGTGATGGTTGACGTGTGATGGTCGGACGTGTGATGGTTGACGTGTGACGGGTCAGACGTGTGATGGTCAGACGTGTGATGGGTCAAACGTGTGATGGTCAGACGTGTGATGGTCAGACGTGTGATGGTCAGACGTGTGTTGGTCAGACGTGTGATGGTCAGACGTGTGATGGTCAGACGTGTGAGGGTCAGACGTGTGATGGTCAGACGTGTGATGGTCAGACGTGTGATGGTCAGACGTGTGATGGTCAGACGTGTGATGGTCAGACGTGTGAGGGTCAGACGTGTGAGGGTCAGACGTGTGATGGTCAGACGTGTGATGGTCAGACGTGTGATGGGTCAGACGTGTGATGGGTCAGACGTGTGATGGTCAGACGTGTGATGGTCAGACGTGTGATGGTCAGACGTGTGATGGTCGCACGTGTGATGGTCGGACGTGTGATGGTCAGACGTGTGATGGTCGGACGTGTGATGGTCAGACGTGTGATGGTTGACGTGTGTTGGTCGGACGTGTGATGGTCGGACATGTGATGGTTGACGTGTGTTGGTCGGACTTGTGTTGGTCGGACGTGTGATGGTCGGACGTGTGATGGTCAGACGTGTGATGGTCAGACGTGTGATGGGTCAGACGTGTGATGGGTCAGACGTGTGATGGGTCAGACGTGTGATGGTCGGACGTGTGATGGTCGGACGTGTGATGGTCGGACGTGTGATGGTTGACGTGTGATGGTCGGACGTGTGATGGTTGACGTGTGATGGTCGGACGTGTGATGGTCAGACGTGTGATGGTCAGACGTGTGATGGGTCAGACGTGTGATGGTCAGACATGTGATGGGTCAGACGTGTGATGGTCAGACGTGTGATGGGTCAGACGTGTGATGGTCAGACGTGTGATGGTCAGACGTGTGATGGTCAGACGTGTGATGGTCAGACGTGTGAGGGTCAGACATGTGATGGTCAGACATGTGATGGGTCAGACGTGTGATTGGTCAGACGTGTGATGGGTCAGACGTGTGATGGGTCAGACGTGTGATGGTCAGACGTGTGATGGTCAGACGTGTGTTGGTCAGACGTGTGTTGGTCAGACGTGTGATGGTCAGACGTGTGAGGGTCAGACGTGTGATGGGTCAGACGTGTGATGGGTCAGACGTGTGATGGGTCAGACGTGTGACGGGTCAGACGTGTGACGGGTCAGACGTGTGATGGTCAGACGTGTGATGGTCAGACGTGTGATGGTCAGACGTGTGATGGGTCAGACGTGTGATGGTCAGACGTGTGATGGGTCAGACGTGTGATGGGTCAGACGTGTGATGGTCAGACGTGTGATGGTCAGACGTGTGATGGTCAGACGTGTGATGGGTCAGACGTGTGATGGGTCAGACGTGTGATGGGTCAGACGTGTGATGGTCAGACGTGTGATGGTCGGACGTGTGATGGTCGGACGTGTGTTGGTCGGACGTGTGATGGTCGGACGTGTGATGGTTGACGTGTGATGGTCGGACGTGTGATGGTTGACGTGTGATGGTCGGACGTGTGATGGTCAGACGTGTGATGGTCAGACGTGTGATGGGTCAGACGTGTGATGGTCAGACGTGTGATGGGTCAGACGTGTGATGGTCAGACATGTGAGGGTCAGACATGTGATGGTCAGACATGTGATTGGTCAGACGTGTGATGGTCAGACGTGTGATGGGTCAGACGTGTGATGGTCAGACGTGTGATGGGTCAGACGTGTGATGGTCAGACGTGTGATGGTCAGACGTGTGATGGTCAGACGTGTGATGGTCAGACGTGTGATGGTCAGACGTGTGATGGTCAGACGTGTGACGGGTCAGACGTGTGACGGGTCAGACGTGTGACGGGTCAGACGTGTGATGGTCAGACGTGTGATGGTCAGACGTGTGATGGTCAGACGTGTGTTGGTCAGACGTGTGATGGTCAGACGTGTGAGGGTCAGACGTGTGATGGGTCAGACGTGTGATGGGTCAGACGTGTGACGGGTCAGACGTGTGATGGTCAGACGTGTGTTGGTCAGACGTGTGATGGTCAGACGTGTGATGGTCAGACGTGTGATGGTCAGACGTGTGATGGGTCAGACGTGTGATGGTCAGACGTGTGATGGTCAGACGTGTGATGGTCAGACGTGTGATGGTCAGACGTGTGATGGGTCAGACGTGTGATGTGGCCGCACTGACCTGTGTCCGGTGGCAGGCAGGAAGTAGATGCAGCAGTGGACCCTGCTGTCGGGTATTCTCCTTTGGCGGTTGATATGCAGCTCCTCTCTCAGGTACCTCTCATACTGCTCGTTGACGTGCTTCACGATGGGCTCCCAGCTGAAAGGAGGCACTGAGTGACTGCAATACTCTGGGTTGCTATTATTCTATACATTTCTTATTGTTAATGACTACATTGATGTTAACCTTTTGTCCCCATGAAACTTATTAGTTCCTATTGACAACATTCATCTTTCCAAATATGTACTTCCATTCTAACAAAGGCTCCATCATTTCCAAAAAACAACTGGAAACTGGAACTTTCACTTGGTTTTGAGTTTCCACCAGATGAGGAGCTCACAGCCTTTCTCTTCCACCTGTTCAGACCGACATCAATTCATTCCCTCATTGCCATACATAATTGTAAATCCTCCACTTCCCCAGTTACCCATGGTGTCCCCCAAGGTTCCGTGCTTGGTCCCCTCCTCTTCATCATTTAAATCCTTCCCCTTGGACAAATTATCCGTCGTCATGGTCTCGATTTCCACTGCCACGCTGACAACACCCAACTCTAGTTCTCCTCCAAGACCATCACCTCAGTCACCCACTCCACTCTCACCACCTGTCTCACTGAAATAAAATCATGGATGCAACAGAACTTTCTCAAACTCAATTGAAATAAATCTGAATTACTCGTCATCGGCCCAAACTCCCTTACCCGCTCAGCTCAGACCTTCTCTCATTGATGGCTCCATCGTCACCCCCTCCACCCAGATCCGTAACCTCGGTATCATTCTTGACCCCACCCTTTCTTTCCTACCCCATGCCAACCACATCACCAAAAGTGCCATCTTTCACCTCAGGAACATTGCACGCCTTAAAATATTATTATTATTATTATTCCTTCCTCAAAGCTCCTTCACACCCAGCTCTAAGCATGTCATGTGGTCTGAAGCATGTCAGGTGGGCTGAAGCATGTCAGCAGAGCCAGAACATCACGCACGGCTATAAGGCTGCTCCATTTACTCTTGAAATATTGGGACTTAATTCTCACAATATTTGTTACTTTGTTCTCTCTCTCTCACCTTCTATAATAAATAATATAGAATAGCTGAGAGCCTTACTGCATTCCATTCCATTAATTGTATATATTCTGAATTGTCCTTCTGTACATCAGCACATTGGATTTGACTTTCCGCTTTAAGGCTGTTTCAGATATCTCCATCTATATCTCAGCAATGTGAAAGTAATAACAATCGGACATTGTCATCCTCTCTTGAGGACACAGCGGGACAATAATTCGTAACATTCAGAAGACGTGTGTGGCCAGGTGGCCATTCCAACTGATCATTGAGTATATGACACAGATGTAAATATGATGGCTGCTTCTGGAGTAGAGAGCCGACACGGCAACGCGCCTCACTCGGCTAATTTCTGAGTGCATGATTCACTAATCTTTGGAAAAAGTGAAGAATACAATTTGAAGATCTTTTCTGTATTGTATACTGCATTTTGCATTATGTTATGTTTGTATTATGGGTAGGTGAAACTATAACTGAAGCAATTCTGGTGTCACGTGTGGGTCAGGGTCATGTGCAAACACACTCACAAACTAATCAATACTTCTACTAATACTACTACTATGAATCAAGGAGGCTTTATAAGTGGGGAACAAATATTCTGCACATTAACCACCACCGGGCCTGCTGCGTGTCCGTGTGCTGTTACTGCTGAGCAGTATACCAGAAAGCTCAGTATTGTTTGGGTTTCGTCCCAATAATGTTGGATTACATTACTAAACTTGATTATTCATAAATACTATAACAGCTCTATTGTCCATTCTCGTATCCACCTTTCTACAACTCACCAGTTGTTGTTGTTAATCTGGTCCCCGAATCCTGGAGTGTCTATCACGGTCAGCTTCATCTTCACGCCCTTCTCCTCAATCACTGACAGAGAAGGAAAAAGGGAGGGATCACATGTTTAAGAACATGACAGGTACTTTTATTAAAATGTCAGACAGGTTTCCAATGAAGAGAACAGCAGAGACAGAAAGAGAGCTCATGAGCTGTTGGTTCTGACAGCGATCACATGACATTGCAGGGGATTGGAACCCGTCTTTAAAATTATCTAGCAGGATCAGTTGGGTAAGGCATAAACTGTGGACCCACAGAGTCCTGGTTCTTTTTATATTTTATACAAAGTTTGTATTTGGGTTAATTGTACAGTTTATCAGTTCTTTTGTATTGTATTGTTATGGTTACGCATTTAATACAATATAACATCTCCATAAAATATGTCACTAAGTCAGGGGTCTTCAGAAAAGGGGTCCCTTAAGGAAAAGAGTTGGGAACAAATATTCCAAACCATGTTTAATAAGCACATGACCAGATTTAGTGAAACTAATCGGCCCCCGGTTCGATCCCCGGCTCCTCCGGTCCGCCTGTCGGAGTGTTCCTGGGCCAAACACTGAACCCTAGTGTGCTCTACAAGCCGTACCATTAGTACCATCAGTACCATCAATGTGTACCTGTGTGAGCAGGAGCATTAGCTTGGCTTGTAACTCCCATGAATGCCGCTACATTTTTGTCTTTATTTGTTGTTTTTCCTATAATAATTGCACATTCATCAACACCTGGAAAGGAAGCGTGGGGATCTAAATGAAAGCAGCGGACTTTGAGGAGATCACCGCTCATGGCTGAGCAGCCAGACCTGCTGGACCAAAAGCTACCAAACTGCTCCAGGGAGGAGCTAAGCTAATCCTGCTAGGACCTGAGGGTGCTCCACTATCCAGCATGCTGCTGGCTGTCTGATGCCAAGCCGCAGACAAATAAGATAGATGAAAGCAGCGGGAGGTCGCTGACTGTTCAATTCAATTCAATTCAATGATGATTGATTGATTTCTGAGGTGTTCTGAGCCAAGCAAAATAACTTCAGTCTTGTCCGAGTTCAACATCAGGAAGTTGCAGGTCATCCAGGTTTTTATGTCTTTGAGACACACTTGAAGTTTAGCCACCTGGTTGGTTTCATCTGGCTTGATCGATAGATATAGCAAAGTATCATCGGCATAACAATGAAAGCTTATCGAGTGTTTCCTGATAATATTGCCTAAAGGAAACGTATATAAAGGTGAATGCAATTGGTCCAAGCACAGAACCTGGTGGAACTCCATGGCGAACGCCGGTGTTCATCAAGGCTTCATCATTTACATATACAAAGAGATCGATCTGATAAATACGACTTAAACCAGCTTAGTGCGGTACCTTTAATACCAATCACCTGGTCTACTCTCTGTAATAAGATCTGAAATAAGATGCCATGGTCAATGGTGTCGAATGCAGCACTAAGATCTAACAGGACAAGAACCAAGACAAGTCCCCTATCTGATGCAACTAGAAGGTCATTCGTAATTGTCACCAGTGCTGTCTCTGTGCTATGATGCTTTCTAAATCCGTACTGAAAGTTCTCAAATAAACTATTGCTATGTAGAAAGTCACACAACTGATTTGCGACTACTTTCTCCAGAATCTTAGACAGGAAGGGAAGGTTAGAGATGGGTCTGTAGTTAGCCAACACCTCTGAATCAAGAGTTGGCTTCTTGAGTTTAATTACAGCCATTTTGAACGACTGTGGCTCATAACCAGTTAGTAAAGAACCATTGATAATATCCAGCAGAGAGGTGCCAATCAAAGGCAAAACCTCCTTGAGCAGCCTCGTTGGAATGGGGTCCAGGAGACAGGTAGACGATTTAGAAGTAGAAACCGTTGTAGACAATTGGTCAAGGCTTATAGGGAAAAAGCCATCCAAACACACATCAGGGCCCACAGCCGCCTTCAAGGCCAGTCTACTTGAGGATAAACAGTCAGTAGTTGGGGGCAGGAGATCGCCAATCCTGCCCCTGAATGCCAGAATCTTATCATTGAAGAAGTTCATGAAGTCATTACTGCTGAGGTCTGTAGGAATACACGACTCCACCGAGCTGTGACTCCGTCAGCCTGGCCACAGTGCTGAAGAGAAACCTGGGGTTGTTCTTGTTCTTCTCTCTTACTGATGAGTAGTAGGCTCCTCTGGCGTTACTGAGGGCCTTCTTGTAGGTTTTCAGACTGTCCCGCCAGACTAACCAGGATTCCTCTAGATCACATGTGTCAAACTCAAGGCCCGCCACGTCATTTTATGTGGCCCGCCACGTCATTTTATGTGGCCCGCGGCGGCTTGGAAGGCATGATCCCCACCATGGACCCGTTTTCAGTCTGTCGCGGATCCGTTTCCGGTTCGTCGCGGACCCGTTTTAGGTTCGTCGCGGACCCGTTTTCAATCGTTCGCGGACCCGTTTTCAGTCGGTCGCGGACCCGTATTCGGTTCGTCGCGGACTCGTTTTCAGTGGGTTGCGGACCTTTGCATGGGCAATATAAAAATCCTGTGATTTTATTTTGAAGGGAATTTTGAATGCAGCAGAGTGCGTCTATTCACACAGTGCTGCGTTCACAACACACTTTGCTTGCATGAGTTTACACACGCACTATTTGTGATAGTTCACTTCATTCCCGACCTTTTTATTATGTTTGTGCATGAAAGCACTGCTGAGTCTGTTAAAAAAGGCTGAAGTTATAAAATGATTATGTGTGTTGTATTACTTTGTGTCCTTAAGATGCACTTTGGGGTTTTTAATTGAGTGTAAAAGGGAATATTTCAAACTAGTTTTTTTGTGTTGGCATGTGAGATTCTGTACCATTTCAGGCTCAAACTGCACCATCTTTTCATTAAATCCATTTGAGAAGTTGAACATGTTCCTTGCTTTGGATCTCGGTTCATTCAGGGGTGATGGTGCAGCCAGACCAGTAGAACCACTGCCCCAGACCACATGCATGTTATTATTGGCTAGTTATGTCCTTCTCAACTGTGACAAAAAAAGCTTTGAACAAAGTTAATATAACAACGATTGTTTGATCTTTGTCATATATATATGTATATAAATGCATGTACAATATGTTTACACTTGAATAAACAATACAAAGACAGTTATTTAACAATATGTTCGGTAGTAGTTAAATTTATACAGTGTTACAGTTACAACCGGCCCTTTGAGGGCGACCATGATGCTGATGTGGCCCGCGGTGAAAATGAGTTTGACACCCCTGCAGTAGCACTATCGATGAAATGATCAATCTGGGACGGACTGAAGTTCGCACAGGAGTCCTGTTATATTGAGGCATGGTGATGAATCAAATACAGAAGGAATCGCTTCCTTAAATCCAGCAACAGCAACATCAGTTATACCTCTGGTGTAGAAACCTTTGCCCAACGACACACACAGCAGCAGCACAAACTCAATAGTTATAAGACAATGGTCTGATTAAACAGGGTTCTGCGGAAAAACCACCAAATGTTCCACATCAACACCATATGTAAGAACAAGTTCGAGGGTGTGGCTAAAGCAGTGAGTCTGTTCATGTACTCTGACAGAAGCCAATCGAATCCAATAATGAGATAAATACAACACTAATGCTATCATTGCCAACATCCAAATGAATATTGAAATCATCTACAATAATAACCTTATCAGTCTTAAGGACCACACTTGACAAAAACTCAGAACTCCGTAAACTTTGAATACGGACCAGGTGCCCGGTACACTACAGCAAACAGAGTCGCCTGCACTGTTTTCCAGCTTGGGTGTGAAAGACTCAGAACTGAACTGTTGAACAGAAATGTTGAGCCCACGTCTCCTCAGAGACCTGGATCCATTGTGGATCCAGCAGCACTTGGCGGGTGACAGCAGGACAGCAGGACTGTGTTTACATGATGCTTGGTGTTCAAACACACTCAGACGTGATGGACCATGTTGGACTGCTGTTTACATTAATGATGATACAGATTCAGAAGAAAATGCACTTCAGGGTTGTACTACTGTTTTTGTTTGTTTGACACAACTGAATGGTGTTGTGCATATCTGTGTTGCATAATACCAATGCATCATCACACTATCACAGGGGTTTACCTGAACAATACTAAAGCAGAAACTTCTTCTTTTTTGTTGCCTGCTATTCATCTGTTGTGTTAATCCTTGATGTGTTTTGGGGACAGTTTGAACGGTTACCAGGTTTCTAATGGGCCTTACAGTTGCTGAAGGGCCACAACTACTTCTCATTTCCTAAATTACTGGACGTATGTGAGGTCAGCATGGCCTCAGACTGAGTTTTGGAAAATGTTCTGCAGTAACTGCAGATGTTTAACTCCAGCTTTGAAGATTCCAGCAGACTGTAAACGCCTCTCAGTTTGTCCCTGCAGCAGTGTTGATCGATGTCAGAACTCCTTCACTAACACATTAACGAGTATATCCCTATCCTGTAAAACTTATAGCAGAATAATTTGTAATAACAAACTAAATGTCAGCTCTCATAAACACAGAACTAAGATCACTGTGACTGGAGTAGAGGAAAGTATTCATGTGCTCCGTGCTGGTACTCCTGTCTGATTCTACTGCAGTAATACTGTAGTAATTCTGTAATACTGCAGTAATACTGTAACACTGCACTGATACTGTAATACTGCAGTAATACTGTAGTAATACTGTAATACTATGGTAATACTGCGGTAATACTGCAGTAATACTGTAATACTGTAGTAATACTGCAGTAATACTGTAGTAATACTGTAGTAATAGTGCAGTAATACTGTAATAATACACTGACTATGGAGAGGTGGCTCATCCATCCCGAGCTAGTCATGAGACAAGAAGTGAAAAAAAAAGGGATAGGAAAGTAGGATGTAAGAGCTGCTCCCATCAGTCTTAACCTCTTCACACTGGCCTGGAGGATGACAGAGAGTACCCCCCCACACCCCCCCCACACACACACACACACACACACACACACACACACACAACTTTCTCCTTATAAAGCCTTATAATGTGTGTGTGTGTGTATGTGTCTCACCATGGCTGACTGAATGCAGCTTGACTGTTTTGGAGATCTTCTCTTCGTAGTTGGGCGTGCAGGACTTCCGGCTGACTTTGGACTTGAACAGCGTGTTGACCAGCGTGGACTTCCCCAAGCCACTCTGACCTGCAGACACAAGCAGACCAAATGTGTGAGAGGGTGTTGTATTTATAGTTGTTTCAATACCAACACCAGGGTGGGAAAGTCCTCTGATTGAGTACACCAGTCTACACACTCATTTATTAGCTCATTTACAGGAACAGCAACATCAACGTGTGTCACATGAGGTCCATGCATTCTGCCCATCAGTACTGAGCATGTGCAGCTCTCAACAAAGATTGAGACAGAAGCGAGATGACTCACTGCGTCCAAAATCAACGATGAAAGTAGCCATGGAAACGCATGCACCTGCTGATGGCCGGTGCTTGTGGACAGTAACGTTAGCCAGAGCGAGTAAAATGTCAGCAACAATATTCTACCCCTGAGGATCACCAGTGAAATGGCAGCGTGCATAGTTCTGCAGGCTTTAGGGTTGCCAAATCCAATAGCACTAAACTGTTGAAAGATGTTCGTAATATTAATAACAGTAATAACACATATCTTATGGGTTTGAACACCCTGGATTGGATTGGCACTATACTGTACGCTCACAGCTGGATTAGAAGCTGAGCGACACTTCAATGGGTCAACACACGGACCAACACGCGTCATGTAGAAAGACTCAATATGTTGTTTGACTGGATACTTTCATGTGATCGAGTGTTAGCGCCGGACACGTGCTGTTCCTTTATGAATGACAAACATTTCATACGATCACATGCAGGTATACTGTGCGTATGTCCATATATGTTAAACTAAAAAGGCATTGGACCCCACAAAAAAGAAAAAGAAAATATATTTTTTCTAGAAAACTCTTTGATCGTTCCAAGCGATGTCAGAGCCATGCTGGCTGCACAAGGATGAGACTCGTGAGGTTTTAGTGAGGAAACATGTGAGTGTGAAGTAGTGAACAGCCGACAAATGAGACTTATGCTGCAAACGTTGAGTGAGAGCTTGTGATTTCATGTAAACTTGAATTCATCAAGACCTTTCTCCATCTTTTGATCCTTTGTTCACCCTGAGGCATGAGAGATGTCACGGTAACAAGAGGTGAGTCATTGATAACAGCGGTCATGTGGTTCATGTGGGTGAAGTGCTGCTTTAAGAGAATCCCTTTAAGAGACGTGTATAAACAAAAAATTATTATCAAGGGGAAACTTCCTGTTTTCAATCAAACAGCAGGGGAAGTATATGTCAACTGTGTGTGTGTGTGTGTGTGTGCGTGTGTGTGTGTGTAAGTGTGTGTGTGTGTGTGCGTCTGTGTGTGTGTGGCAGGAAAGAGCAGATAGCTCCAGCTCTCAAAGCCACTTCCTCTTCACAGAATCATACTTCCTCTTCCCATGCTACATGAGCATTGCCCACACACTCTTTGGATGCTTACTGGCACCAGGTTGTGATGTTTGGACCCTAACACCCAGAAAGGTCCCGATCACATTGGGCATTCAGACAGAGGACAGGGTGCCGATACAGACTGTTTACGGTTCGTCTGAATGTTATGAGTGTAAATCCTTTCAAACGAGAGCTCAAAGAGGGCAAGAGGACCTGAGAGTTTAATCAGATTCAGTTCTGCAAAGCTGTGCTTTGCTGGATCAAAACTTCACTGGATGATTTCCTGTTTTCATTTCTCACCAGTTCATATTCACAATCCTCTGCTCACAATTATTCTCAATCGTGTTCCCAACGAAGACCTGTGTGTGTGTGTGTGTGTGTGTGTGTGTGTGTGTGTGTGTGTGTGTGTGTGTGTGTGTGTGTGTGTGTGTGTGTGTGTGTGTGTGTTCGCTCAACACATGGTTACAGGGTTAGTGGTTCAAACCCCGGCTCAGCCAGTCCGTGTTGTTGTGTCCTTGAGCAAGACACTTAACCCTAATTGCTCACCGTTGCTGTGTCTACTGTATACTGTATATCATGTAAGTCACTTTGGATAAAAGCATCAGCTAAATGAAATGTCATGTAAATAGCCCTTTGCAGCATTTCGCTTAATTCACAGATATTCTGTCTTCTTCTTCACCTCCCTTTTGTCATTTACATCAGAGCCTTTATATTCAACAACGTCGTAGCCACGGAAACAGCTCCCTGACCACACACTCCACAGACACTGGCCACCAGCACAATGGTGATGGAGCGGGATCACGATGCGGTGCTGCGTCAGACTCACCGACCACCATGATGTTGAACTCGAGGCCGGCCTTCATGGTCTTGCGCCTCATCTGGTCCAGCACCGCCTCAATGCCCACGTAACCAAACAGGTCAGTGCCCCGGATGAAGCTCATCTGCAGGCCTGGCATGGACGGGCAAAGGTCCACCTTCACCTCGGCCTCCAGCTCCATCTCCACCTCCATCTCTTTCTTCATTTCTCCCTCCTCCATTCTCTTCTCCTCTTCTGCCGAGTCGTGGGCGTTCATGCAGGCCGGTTGTTCTTCTTGCTCTTGTCCCGTGATGCCCTTCTCCTTCTCCTCTCTCTCCTCCATTGGGCTGTGCAGGTCCGTCTCCAGCTCTGCAGCAGCTTCTTTGGGTAAAGAAAGAGCAACAGTTTGCAACAATAATCAGACTCGTTTTCAGTGGGTTGCGGACCTTTGCATGGGCAATATAAAATTCCTGTGATTTTATTTTGAAGGGAATTTTGAATGCAGCAGAGTGCGTCTATTCACTGCGTTCACAACACACTAGCATGAGTTTACACACGCACTATTTGTGATAGTTCACTTCATTCCCGACCTTTTTATTATGTTTGTGCATGAAAGCACTGCTGAGTCTGTTAAAAAAGGCTGAAGTTATAAAATGATTATGTGTTGTATTACTTTGTGTCCTTATGATGCACTTTGGGGTTTTTAATTGAGTGTAAAAGGGAATATTTCAAACTAGTTTTTTTGTGTTGGCATGTGAGATTCTGTACCATTTCAGGCTCAAACTGCACCATCTTTTCATTAAATCCATTTGAGAAGTTGAACATGTTCCTTGCTTTGGATCTCGGTTCATTCAGGGGTGATGGTGCAGCCAGACCAGTAGAACCACTGCCCCAGACCACATGCATGTTCTTATTGGCTAGTTATGTCCTTCTCAAAGGTGACAAAAAAAGCTTTGAACAAAGTTAATATAACAACGATTGTTTGATCTTTGTCATATATATATATGTATATAAATGCATGTACAATATTTTTACACTTGAATAAACAATACAAAGACAGTTATTTAACAATATGTTCGGTAGTAGTTAAATTTATACAGTGTTACAGTTACAACCGGCCCTTTGAGGGCGACCATGATGCTGAAGTGGCCCGCGGTGAAAATGAGTTTGACACCTCTGCTTTAGGAGGAGAAGGAATGGAGCTTTCTACGACCTCATGGCTAACGAGGGGCTGAAGCTCATCTGTTCTTTGAGGAAGTCCACGAGCGTCTCCTTGGATCTGGAGATATTTAAGGTTGAGACAAGAGATAAGACCCGTCATAGCAACGTTTTCTAATGATCTCCGTCCACACTGCAACCTCTGAAAAGGCGTATTACATGACCATCACGTGGTCTGGGCATGCGCGGGGCGGAGTAAACAGGAGGTAGGTTTCTACACACGGCAGTTGGTTTAGTTGCAGAAAATACTGCGGAGGAAGAACGATGGTGACCCTAACTCTAACCGACGACGAGGTCGAACTCAGGGTCATGTGATCGGGGTGCGATGAATCAGGGAAGGAGACGTCAAGTCATAATTTCCAAACTTCCAAAATCTGTTTGTGGTGCTCAGTGTAAACGTACCAAAGATATGCGTTTTAAATGGAAACGGATGTTGTGGACACGGCCAATGTGTCAGTGTGAGAAATACAGTCTCAATGAACACTGAGAACTTGGAGCTGTGTGTCTGTGTGGACGAACAAATACCCTCAAATGCAATTATGACACAGCCGTCTGGAACCAGCATGACTGAAGCGTGTGTGTGTGTGTGTGTGTGTGTGTTACTGCTTGACTCAACCAGCGGTACCATTCTACTGCCTTAGTGCCACACCACACCACACACACCACACACACCACACACACCACACACACCACACACACCACACACACACACACACACACACACACACACACACACACACACACACACACACACACACACACACACACACACACACACACACACACACACACACACACACACACACACACACACACACACACACACACACACACACACACACACACACACACACACACACACACACACACACACACACACACACACACACACACACACACACACACACACACACACACACACACACACACACACACACACACACACACAGGCTGTTGGTTGGTGTTAGTCCACATAATTTGATCAGCTATAAATATCCAGTGTTGGGCCAGAAGTAATCCCCATGAGTCAGGAGAGAGACAGGCAGTTTAACGCATCATACAGTTTTACAAAGTGTTTTACTATTCAAATAATATGGATTAAAGCACAGATGGAAATGTTGAATAAATAATGAGGTTTAGCGGGATGAGAGGGAGAGAGAGAAGAGAGAGAGAAAGAGAGGGAGAGAGAGAAAGAGAGAGAGAAGGGGGAGAGAAAGAGAAAGAGAGAGAGGGAGAGAGAGAGAGACCCTAAGAACCCCAGGCAGCGTTTGTTCAGGGCGGTGACAGAAGTTTTTTTTCTTTCCCATCTGGGCAGTTTTCCCACATGTTAAAATATAGCAGGGATGTATTAGTACAGTACTGCAGGCTTTATCACCAACATGAGACGATTGCATCATTGAGATGAGTTCAAAACGTCGAGGACAGAACTGGACTTCACGTCTAGCTTTCTTCCTGGAACAAATGACTGCAACAGAGATGGAAACACAACAGCGTGGTGGACACGCCACCTTTCGCCTCTTTTCAGTTGAGTTATTTTCTCCTCTGAGGGGGTTTTGAATGAGTCAGATCCAGAGTTTGAGAGGGGGCAAGTGAAGAAGTAACAGACAGAAGAAGAAGTAACCTCGTCAGCGGCCTCCAGGATGCTTTCTCTTCACTCACCCTGAGTCTGAGCTTGTTTTGTGAGTCTGTCTCAGTCAGTGCTGCCATGTGATGCACCTTCAAGGTGCGGTCACCCAGGGGTGCACACAGGAGCTCTGGTACCACGGACACAATGGTCCCTGTGCGAATACGAGGTGGAGCTCTGGAGCCATTTCTCATTCAACTATGTCAGTGACGACCGGAGGGGAAGTTGGATTTCTATGTTAATATTTAAAAAATATTATTCTTTCTTTTTTGTTTATAAGAAAAAAAAGCTAATTAAACTTGAAACTGAGTTTGTACACACAAAAGACAATCAAACACCAAACATCTGTCTTCTTGAACATGCCGTTATGTCTTCTGTAAAGAAGAATGGCAAGGTGTGTCACTGAGATATAAAAGCTTATTTTGAGGGAGAAGTATTTTTTTACAGTTTTTGCCTATTGCTTACACACGTTTTGCTAAATTTGGCTCATTGTGTCAAAACTCTACACACAAGCAAATAAGACACAACACTGGGAAATAAACCATTCGCATCCATGTCAAATTGAAACTCTGCTATCAAAACCTAACAATCCTTTGTCAAAATGTCACTCTGATGACAAAATGATACCCACTTGCATCATATGAATACACTTTCAGATCAGCAGTAACACACTAGTTTACTTTATATAAAAAACTGCTGTCTTTTGTTTTCAATGTTTTTATTCAGTTCCATAGAGGGCATGTTTTCACAACAACCAAAAAAATGAAATACTGAATTCAAAATCATTACATTAGTATATTTTACAGTACAGTAAATTCAGTTAAATCAAAAATAAAACAAACAATACACTACTGTAAACACAGAAAAACACAATTGTGCGCAAGTGGGCTTATGGATCCTGCCGTTTGTTGGGGTCTGGCCACAGGATCTCATCAACGTCACAAGCAATGTCTTCTCTCGCTAAGCATCGGGGAAAATATCCCTTATGTCCTTATTATGGATGAAACTGTGAAGCGGCTTAGATTAGGATGGACTCTCTGCCCAGCTTCCCTCATAGTCAGGCCATGGTTTATGACATGGTCCACCAAAGTTGCTCTTATGTCATCTGAAATAATGGTCCTTGCGTGGCCTCTTTGACCACATCCTCCTCTCTCTCTCTGTCCTCCTCTTCCTCCTCCTCTTCCTCTTCCTCTGCCTCTAGCTCTCCCTGCCTCCATGCTTGCAAAGTTGTCAAAATGGCTTAACTGAGGCCTTTTTGTAGCTGGCTGATTGGTGTTCAGTTTTGTAAGTAAGTGTTTTCAGGTGTGTGTCTATGTCTTTTCAATTAACCAATGTGTGTTGTATTTTGAATAGATGTGTTTTCCCAATGGTACCCTGAGATTTCATTTTTGAACTAAGTGTCTTATGTATGAAATAGTGTGTAGTGTCTAGGCGCAAGTGTGTTGCAGAAAGGAGCAAGTGTGTTACAGAATTGCAACTAAAGTGCAAAGCAGCGCTTTTGTTTAAGGTATGGTTACACTTTGTTTAAGGTATAGTAACAACAACTTCAAGTTATGTTACTTTGGTTTAAGCATGTGTCTATAGTGTTCAAGCAACGGACAAAAACTGTAAGTCTCATTCCAAGTTTTCCACAAATTGCCCCGCATCTGTTCTCCGTCACATCACGTCCTTCTTGTCAGTGTGGGCGTTGCTCACACTGCCGTGACGGCTGAGGTGTCTAGTCTGCTCGCTAGTTGTGGAGGTGGGATGAAGTGCACATGAGGGGCTCACACCTTCTGGTGTTGGTCTCAGCTGCACACGAGTTGTACGATGAAAGGAGAAGTTCAAACCGGACCTGTGTTCTCCCTCAGCTAATCCTGGAGCCCTCATGATGTTGTATTGTCCTCCAGAGAGTTACAGAAAACAGAAAACTGCCACTTGCAACAACTTGTTGAGTGAGTGTGGAACGTGGGCTCTAAGGGTCCCCGTTTCCTGTTCCTGTGTCTCAGTGAGTAATGAGGACGTCCCTCATTAACCGGTCCAGTGTGGGAAACTCCTCACCGTCCATGTACGTCCAGTAGAAGAGCCTGTTGAGGCCCCTGACCACTCTCCTGTTTTGTCAAATTTTGTCACATCTATTTTAATATTAGTGTGTAGTCCAAATTAAGGTATTTATGTAGAAAGGGGTTCTTTACAGTTTATATGAACTTAGTTCTTCATTGAGACATTGAAGTCAACAAATGAAATGTGATGAGGCGTCACGTTGGAGCTGTCCACTTCATCTGGAGCTCCAACTGGAAGTCTAATAAGTTCTAATAACCCTCATGGAAAGGGAACCGGTGTGCAGTTTAAACGCTCGAGTGAGGACGTTTAGAAAGATAAAGGTTCTCCTCCCAATAGTTTGGGCTGAGCAGGAGGATCTGATCACTGCTCTTTTTGCCGTGGAGATGTCACAAAGAAAATAAGTATCATGTATATATATTTCATCTTTATGGTGTGAGACCCTACTCTGCCATAAACCGGATTGTGATTCTGAATTCTCCTTTCATCAAATGCAATCCTGCAAAATGCAATATCTGCTTAAAGTATCGAGTATTTTGGGGAGCAGAAAACCTCAATAGAGGGTCTGAATAACAGTGCAGTGCAGAACTACCTTAAAGATCAAGATGTATACATTGCAGTATCTTATGCATATGTATTGATCTTTTCTCAGTAACCAGTGGGAAGTTTTGTGACGTGCTAGGTGGATTATGCAGCGTTCAGCTTGGACATGTGATGTTATGGGATGCATTGGATTCAAGCCGAGGCCTAACCTTCTTCCCACCCCCATCCTGACCGCCAAAGTGGACCAGTCCTGTCAGCTCGCATTGTTAGCCCAGGAGACGTCCACGGGGGGAACGATACACGAAAACACGAGGGAAACGTCCTACCTTTTCTCATCCACAAAAGCCAGTTGTGCGCCTCCCTGCTTGTCAGTGACGGGGAGCTCTCTAAACTCCTCTTTCTGCAAACTTGTGTCCACCGCCGCCGTGCTGGTCCTCTGCACTCTGTATCAGTATCTGCTTCCCTCTCTCGGGGTCTCCCTGATGGCAGGAGGAGTGTGGAGAAAGAGAGAGGGACAAGAGAGAGGGGGAGGCTGTTGGTGGCTAAAACCAGCTCCAGGATCCATTCACATGTAAATCGGGAAAGAAGCTTCCACTAATCCCTGAGAGGAGAAGGACTACGCCTCCCCACTCCTCCCCCTCCCCCGTCACAATCCTTTACCCAGCCTTGGCTGAGCTGTCAGTCAGTGTGGGTTGAGGTGCAGGGCAGTGCCAAGTGGCCCTGCACCTCCACCCAAACTAGGACTCCTTATGGGGACAAGTTCTGGGTGACAGCGGAGCATGTTTTCCAACACACACACATATATACATATACATATATATATATACATATACACATACATATATATATATATATATATACACACACATACATACATATACATATATACACACACATATATATATATACTGTGTGTTTACACATGATGTTGTTTCCCCTCTAACTTTCAACTGGAAAAAAATGTATAATCAGCCGGATAGTTTTTTTTAAATATACATTGTGCATTTTTCATTTTTTATATTTTATTGCTTACTTGTATGTATAAATGCTGATGTAATGAAAAAATATCATATCATTAATAAAGTAATGATCTATCTCTCTGACCACAAGGGGACCGCTTGTGATCAGGTGTGAAGGCATCATTCAGACCACATGGCCACATTGCTTTAGCAGTGTGTTCGTGAAGGGGTCCTGAATGGGTCCTGGGCCACACCGAGGGGCCGGACAGGAAGGATTGAAGAGTCCGGATAAAATTCAAATACATTCTTTAAGAGCTTGAAGATCCAATCCCTGAAGTTTGTGTCCTGCAGGAGAGCCAATCGAAACTAGAGGAATGGTCTAAATGGTCAGATTGACATTTAGGGTGTGCTGATGAATTCACAACATTGAGTACAATGCAAGAAAACATTCCACCCCAAATGTTGCACATATATGCATTTATATGCACACACGCCCGTTGCCTTTGTGTTGATGGGGACGATCAATCGTGAGTATAGGAGTCAGAGCGGCATGTCAGAGAAGAGAAAAGGGAAGTGTGCTGTAGAACTACCAGATGCTGGAGTTCCTGCTCATAAAACATCGTTGATGTTCTGATTTGATTTCCAATTAACAAACAAGGACATACACTGCAAAATAGTTACTACTGAGGATACATATTTCCATGTTATTCACCAACATTAAAATAGCTTCGTGCAATTTCAATGACAAAACTTTGTTTTTCATTTCACTCTTCCACATGCCCCGCCCCTCTGCCTGACAGACTCACCAGAGCACCAAATGTTTGACCATTATAATATCTCTTATTATCACTTTGAATCGCACCAACTCCAGGAAAGGTGCGACACAAATGATAAAAAGTACACGGACAGTTTTAGGGACTCACTGAACTTGTTTAAAAAAAAATATATATATATATATATATATATATATATACACACACATGTGTGAAGTGTGTAAAAGACAATAGGCAATCCATTGCAGCGTAATTGTGATCCACTGCTAGCTTTGATACTGATAATGGCAAAGCAGAGTCACAGTACTACAGACTGTGTACCGTAATGCAGACATATGAATGATGCGTCATATGCATGTTGTCATTCAACCACAGACATAACACGCTGTGTAATTAAACAAGTTCCAATCAAACTGTTCAACCACAATGACCAAGTTAATATTATGATGAAATCCATGACCCATATTTACGCTAATCATCACACTGTGTGCTCTGTTTCCTCTGCTGAAATGCCAACACACTCGCAGCGGACAAGCATCAAACTAGTTTTCACATGTTCAGATGTCAAGTGGCAACCGTGAGACACTTTGACCGCCGAACAACGGGGAGGACGGCTCCTCGCACAACGAGAGCCCGGAGGCCTGAAAACGGGAAGGAGAGCTGTTCTTTACCTGATGTGGAGACACAGCAGTCAGCGGTGACACACACTCACAACAGAGCAGGATGTCATATCACTGCCTGTGTGTGTGCAGGGGGGCGTGGTAGCGTGTGTGGTTGTGTGTGTGTGTGTGTGTGTCAGAGGATGATGCATTTCCTGGCATGTGGGGAAACTGTTTCCTGGTTAGATCTTCTGCTGGCTGTTCGATAATAACATACTGTAACAACCTTTTTTCACCACAATCAGCACATATGAAAGCTTTTTTAATTGCTAATAAATAGCTGATAAGCTCCTTTCCACTGCCAGTAGACGAGTAGCCTTTCTGTTTCTTTTCCTTATTGTCACATTTCACTGTTGCAAAACAAGGTGAGTAAAGAGAAAGCAGCGTGGAGGCCGGTTACTTACTCTCAGACTCTTTCAGAACCATGTCGGTGGCAAACGCTTCGTGGCTGAGGCGACGAAGAACTCAACGGAAAAGAACAAAACAATGTGGATTTGGTCTTCCATCCCTTCTACTGGAAGGATGTTAGAAATGGCCTGTAGGAATGGCTAATGCAAACCCAAACAGTTTGACCTTTGGCCTACACGGGTGCAGGAGTGTAGTTTAAGACTAGAGTTCTACTGGAACGGAGCAAGGACAGGATATTGCTCAGCTTTCTGACAGAGGTGTCTGTGTGTATGGTTTGAAAAGAAACACCTTACATGGGCAGTGATGAATGGAAGCACATACCCAGTGTTCAGCCTGCGGCTCCTTTGTCTTCCCATGACTGATGGAGTGACAGAAGCACAGCGGCTGAATGCACGCTCACATGGCATACCAATAATATCATAAGGGGTTTTGAGGGGAGAGTTTTTCCAGTCCAGAGCCAGGGTCAAAGGGCAGATGTGTCGTATGCTGAAATCAAAGCCCCTTCAGGGCTATATCAATGCAATAGAATAGACACATATTTATTGTTATGTGTGGCAATGCAGATACCCAGAGATTAAGGGGGCACGTAAGATCTGGTTAGCTAATAAGGAACAATTCTATTCAATTTGATTTAATTCAGTGTAGTGTTGGAGTTTGATTCATCCCAATAAGCAGCACTATCAAACACATTATATGTTTGAAGCACACATTTATGAAATCCCTATACTAGAACTATTGTTATTATAGTATGATTTAAGGGATTTAACATATAACCTGTTTGACTCAATGTATGATCAAAGTCTTTCAATAGTACACTGGAGACCTCTGGAAATATTGGTATCAGGGAAAAATGTCCTAACATGTCTGAGCGGGATGAAACCTGGCTAATATTATATATTAACTATTGTTTACAATGCAACAGAGGAAGAGTTTAAAAAGAAGGAGGAGAAGAGAAGACTCCTCTTCAAGTAGCATTACTAACCAAATTCATCACGGCCGCCCTAAAAGACAGAACGTCGAACAGGCAACTGCAATCCATTTGTGGACCGCAGAAAAGGGAGAACCCAAAAGTTCCGATACACCACACACAGCATTGAGGTAGAGCTGTCTGGAGGTTTCCCTTCTCTGCATCTGTGCGCTACATAAAGATGAAACTCTGGAGAAAGACAGAGGATCTATATGAGGTGAGATCAGGGAGCCGCTCAGTGGAAAGACATTTTGCCTTTGAATATTTTCAGGGACAGGTTCCATCATACTGAGGCCTTAAAGGTTCAGCTGCTAGTAGCTCCTCATAGGGCCAATCACGAGCCCGCAGGTCACAACTGCATTATGTGAAGCCTGATGAGATTTTCCTGTGATATGTGATCCTGTAATTGTAGCGTGATCTTGTGAAATCGTGATAATCTCAGATACACACGTGTACACACACACACGCATGCACACACGCGCCATCACACATTCTCTCGCAGGTTTCTGCTGTGCGTATTATGAACGTCATAATCCACGTCTGTGGAAACAGACCCATCTCAAAGAGTGTTTTGTTTAGTCGAGTGTCAAATTGAATACATTCATTAAGATCAACACACAAAAACATGTTAAAAAGTGAACATTATTATAATTATTATTATTTCGAGATATGTTATGCAACATTGAGGTTAAGTAATTTCTAATACCACCTTTTGGTATTTCTGTGTTTCACTTAAAATATGGGGATGGGGGAGGCTTTTCCAAACAAACATTCCAGTATTATCTATAACTGTGATACTTTAAATTTAATAATACACAAGATAACAGTGTAAATAATCCACTGCCTTGTAAATTATTTTAGATGTACAGTTATGGTTACACTGGCATTACTTTTTCAAATTTTACATATAGTGATACTATTTATGTCGTGACTTAGCTGTGTAGTGAAAATCTAACCCAGCCCATCAGTAACCATGTTTCCACTGCTCCAGGTTTCTGTTTTCCAATGCGAGCGCACTACACCGCCCTTACTCACTGAATCTCTCCCTCAGGAGACACACAAGGGAAGGCTGCACTTTGTTGTAGTGGGCTGCGTAGCTTTGCAGGTGGTGTGTTTGTGCAGTGTGTCATCCATGGACAGTGATGCAACAAACTGGACGAGCTCCAGCTGTTGGTGGGGAGAGACAGAGACTTTTCTTCATCCTCCGTTTTGTGCTTCACGAAGACCTGGCTCAGCGGATCAATACCGGACTCTGCGTTCCAGCTGGCGGGCTTCCAGCTGTTCAGAGCGGACCGTGACACGGAGCTCTCCGGCAAAACGAAGGGTGGAGGAATCTGCTTCTATGTCAACAACAGCTGGTGCAACGACGTGACAGTGATTCTGCAGCACTGTTCTCCGGACCTGGAATCATCCATCATCCACTGCAAACCCTTCTATTCCCCCCGTGAGTTCGCTTCATTCATCCTGGCCGGAGTTTACATGCCACCGCAGGGCAACGTGCAGGAGGCACAGCGGACCCTCGCCGAGCAGATACGGGGTGTGGAGCGGACCTACCCGGACTCCTTAGTTATTGTTCTTGGTGACTTTAACAAAGGAAACCTCAGACATGAACTCCCTAAGTACAAACAGTTTATTAAATGCCCGACTAGAGAGGAGAGCATTCTGGACCACTGCTACACCACCATCAGCGGGGCCTATCACGCCGTCCCTCGTGCTGCACTGGGTCACTCTGACCACGTCATGGTCCATCTGATTCCTGCATACAGGCAGAAACTAAAGCTCTGCAAACCTGTGGTGAGGAAGTTCAAGAAGTGGACCAGTGAGGCTCTGGAGGATCTTCGGGCGTGCTTGGACTGTACTGAGTGGGATGTCTTCAGGACTGCTACCATCAGTCTGGATGAGTACACAGAGGCTGTGACTTCCTACATCAGCTTCTGTGAGGACAGCTGTGTTCCAACCAGCACCAGGGTGAGCTACAACAACGACAAACCCTGGTTTACAGCAGAACTCAGAAAACTACGGCTGCAAAAGGACCAGGCGTTCAGGAGTGGGGACAAGGACTTGTACACAGAGTCAAAATACAGGTTTAGCAGGGCGGTGAGGGATGCTAAACGATCGTTCACAGCGCCCCCTACCCCCTCCACAGTGACGACCCTCATTATCCAAGAGAGAGACGTTAACAGGCTTTTTAAAAAGCAGAACCCCCGCAAAGCAGCCGGCCCGGACTCTGTCTCCCCCTCCACCCTGAAGCATTGTGCTGATCAGCTGTCCCCGGTGTTTACAGACATCTTCAACACCTCTCTGGAGACATGCCATGTACCAGCCTGCTTCAAGGCCTCCACCATCATCCCCGTCCCCAAAAAACCTAGGATCACAGGACTCAATGACTACAGGCTCGTCGCCCTGACCTCTGTGGTCATGAAGTCCTTTGAGCGCCTGGTCCTGTCCCACCTCAAAAGCCTCACCGACCCACTCCTGGACCCCCTGCAGTTCGCCTACAGAGCCAACAGGTCTGTGAACGATGCAGTCAACATGGCCCTCCACTCCATCCTCCAGCATCTGGACACCCCAGGAACCTACGCCAGGATCCTGTTTGTGGACTTCAGCTCTGCCTTCAACACCATCATCCCGTCTCTGCTGCAGGACAAGCTCTCCCAGCTGCACGTGCCCGACTCCACCTGCAAGTGGATCACAGACTTCCTGTCTGACAGGAAGCAGCACGTGAGGCTGGGGAAACACGTCTCAGCCTCTCGGTCCATCAGCACTGGTTCCCCCCAAGGCTGTGTTCTTTCCCCTCTGCTCTTCTCCCTGTACACCAACAGCTGCACCTCCAGTAACCAGTCCGTCAAGCTCCTGAAGTTTGCGGATGACACCACCCTCATTGGACTCATCTCTGGTGGGGACGAGTCCGCCTACAGGTGGGAGACTGACCACCTGGTGAGTTGGTGCAGCCAAAACAACCTGGAGCTCAACGCTCTGAAGACAGTGGAGATGGTTGTGGACTTCAGAAAGATTTCAGCCCCACCAGCCCCACCAGCCCCTCTCACCCTGTGTGACTCCCCCGTCAAAGCTGGGCTCCATCATTACCCAGGATCTCAAGTGGGAGCTAAACATCAGCTCCATCTCCAAGAAGGCGCAGCGGAGGATGTTCTTCCTGAGGCAGCTGAGGAAATTCAACCTGCCAAAGACAATGATGGTGCACTTCTACACTGCCATCATCGAGTCCATCCTCTGTTCCTCCATCACCGTCTGGTACGCTGCAGCCACTGCCAAGGACAAGGCCAGGCTGCAGCGCATCATTCGCTCTGCCGAGAGGGTGATTGGCCGCAATCTGCCGTCCCTCCAGGACTTGTTTGCTTCAAGGACCCTGAAGGAGAGGAAGATTGTAGCTGATCCCTCTCACCCTGGACACAAACTGTTGGTGTCCCTCCCCTCTGGCAGGAGGCTGCGGTCCAACAGTTTCTTCCCGTCTGCCGTCGGGCTCATCAACAGAGCCCGGGTCCCCCACTGACTCTAATGACTCTGTCACCCCCAGACAATTCCCACCGGACACTCCCCTGCACATAGCCTTATACTTAAATACACTCAACACTTTAACATTACACTTGCCACTTTCACACAACACTTACACTCATGCACATTCCATGCACTTTCTTATTTTTGGTATTTTGATATGCTACTGTTTCAATGTAAATACTCATTCATCCATTCATCCTCATTTATTGCACTGCGTTAACTGTTAAATGTGTATTGTTAAATGTTAAATGTATGCACCTTCCCGCCAGGACAAATTCCTTGTATGTGTAAACATACATGGCAATAAATGGTTCTGATTCTGATTCTGATTACAACCAGAGCAATATCCACCTGCCGAGCACCAATAGTGAACTAGACTGTTGCACATTAATATGATCACAAAGTGTATGTTTGTGGTTATATGTGTAGGCCTATGGAGACTCCTCTGGTTGTATTACAGCTGCATTCTCTCTACTGACCACCAGGGGGTGACTCCTCTGGTTGTATAGAAGTCTATGCTTCATCTATTAAAGCTGCATTCTCTCTACTGACCACCAGGGGGCGACTCCTGGTTTTATATAGGTCTGTATAAATGACTCTGCTTCTCTCTTGATTTATTCCCTCAGTAAACATTGTAAACATGAGTTTATGTCTCAATCTCTAGTTTCAAGTCCTCTTCAAGCATGACGTCTCTGGTAAATAACCTGTGTTTGTGCAGCATGTTTCTAACACAAAGCACATTAACACTACATGTCATTCAAACCCTTTCACACACTGATTGCACTTCAGGAGCAATTTGGGAATTTGGGACTGAACTGAAGGAGCTGGGGATTGCACTGCGGAGATTACCCGTTCTTCCTCTGAGCCACAGCCGCCCAAATGATTACGGTCGTAATCCATAATGGCCACGGCCAAAACGCCGAACTTGAGTTTTTATATGAATAATCCATGAGCAGGTAGACACGCAGCAAAAATAAGTGCTCGTTTTGTGTTTGTGCATTATGTTTATATTTATAAAGAGTGCAGAAGCATTGACAGCAGGGTTGTGAGGGTCAGGGAGTTAATGTGGAGGAAAGCGCGCACACACACACACACACTGCAAACAGACACACCCAGAACGCTGCAGATACAGAGCAGTGTGTACACATGCACCTCACTGCTGACCTACAAGCACACAACACCAAAACACAAAGGTCTTATCTCGGGTATTTCCTCAGAGTCAGGAGGGTTACGACTGTTGAGGACGAGAGGAAATGCAACCATCTGTCTTTCCATCTCTCTATTATTATGTTCTGCCTCCTCATCCTCCTTTCTTTTGTCATCCAGTGGAAGCTATACAAACTAGGAGTGTGTGTGTCTGTGTGTGTGTTAGTGTGCGTGCACATCCCTGTATGACCAAGTTTGTTCATTGAAACGGTCCCATAGTTTGGACCCAAACACACACCCACATTCACAAATACCAGTTGAGGTTTTTTCACAGTTAATTAAGGGCGCGACATTTTGTGTTATCACAATTTCTCCCTCAAAGTTACTGTGAGGAACTTTGAACTGGTCCTGAACCAGTCTCAGTGTAGTCCTGATCCTCTATAGACCTCAGTGGTCCTAACCCTCTATAGACCTCCATCAGTAAAGCTCAGACTCCAGCTGGCCCTCCATCAGGGACCAGTCCACCATGGACAGACCCAGATCCAGCTTCACCTGCAGCCTTGGACCTGCCGTCAGAGCTCCGGAGGGAGGAGAGCTCAGCTTCCGGCGGCTCCTCCTCCTCCTCCTCCTCTCTGGAAGCCGTCATATTGCTGGACCCGCTGGAGGGAAGGGGGGCACGGGTGATCCAGAACCAGAACCAGGAGTGAGAGGGGCAGACTGTTTTCTAATGGGACTGGGAGATTGGAGCGCCAACATCAACACCAAATGAAAGCTCCTTGTAGTAACGTTAAGCTGGGTGCATACTATGATTTCATTTTAAAATATCTTTTGCTATGTTTGCATCTAGCGTCCACACTGCTGAGGCGTGTTAGAACCCTGAAGACAGAGAGGTTAGAACACAATATGAGGCGTGTTAGAACCCTGAAGACAGAGAGGTTAGAACACAATATGAGGCGTGTTAGAACCCTGAAGACAGAGAGGTTAGAACACAATATGAGGCGTGTTAGAACCCTGAAGACAGAGAGGTTAGAACACAATATGAGGCGTGTTAGAACCCTGAAGACAGAGAGGTTAGAACACAATATGAGGCGTGTTAGAACCCTGAAGACAGAGAGGTTAGAACACAATATGAGGCGTGTTAGAACCCTGAAGACAGAGAGCTTAGAACACAATATGAGGCGTGTTAGAACCCTGAAGACAGAGAGGTTAGAACACAATATGAGGCGTGTTAGAAGCCTGAAGACAGAGAGGTTAGAAGCCTGTAGTAGTTACACTACTTATGTTTATACTGGATACTGTACATACAAATCAATAGACTGATTCCTGTTTATAGTTGTATCATCCACTGTTCAGTACCATTTGGCATTGTGTATATTGCAATGTTTTGTTTTTATTATTTTAGACTTTTAATATTTGTACTTTTCACATTTGCACTCTTCACACTTTTTATTGCAAATGCTACACAGCTATTTCCCTCTGGATAAAGTTCCATCTTATGTCATATACAGTTTTGGAAAGAGAAAAGAAGAAAAAGGGCTCGAAAGTGTACTTCCATAAAGAAAAAGACTAGGAAAGAACAGAGGTCAGAATCAAAGCAGCAGAGGCCACGATGTCCCAACTTTAACCCCTCAGAGTCCTGGTGCTGCTTCTGTGACCACACATTGCCTCTTAACGGCTCTCAACATGGCTCCGTAGTGCTGGCAGTGCTAACGGTACAACCTGCAGACCCGGCGTTGACGGAGCCAACAGGGTTTCCCTGCAGGGGGGACTGGAGGACGGGTGCTACGCTTCCACGACAACGCAGTCGACCTGGACGCCGTTGTCAGCTGTAACCGCTGTGTGGGCGGCGGCCACGAGCAACCAGTGGGGCACACTCACGTGCACGCTCACATGCAGCTATGTAAACAAAGAGTGGAGAAGCCGTGATAACAACACACAGAGGGAGAGACGTTCAGACATCACTCCTCTAGATCTTCACAGGTGAAGGTGCTTTGATGAGATATTAATGATCTGAAAGTCGTATATTACACATTATAGTTTGCTGTGAGCGGAGCCAGCTTGTCCTGTAAATGTGTATACAGAGTCAACTTAAAAACATCCATTATACTAAAGAGGGTGTTTCACAAACGGAGGCGTCTATTAAAGTCAGGCTCCAGAGCGGAGAGCAGAGGGCTCTGGAAGCTTTACAGTTTCCTGTTGATGTCAAGTTAAGTCCTCACACATGCACGCACACACACACACACACACACACGTTTTACAATTAGGATCACTGAAGGCAGTCAGGAAGTAGCTCCCTCGAGGTTGCACAACCCTTTGTTTGTTTTTCCAAAGACAGAACATGTTAAGTTTAGAATGTGCATGAGTTGTTGGGCTTCCTTACAAACTACGAACTGTGCAGAATTAGTGATTGTCAGCCATGAGGCTGCGTTGGCCGTTGGAAGGGAGCCTCCTGTAGGGCCGTCTGTGGGCAAATACAATCAATTGTGCAACTGTTTGTATTTGATGTGTGTATTTGCCATCTAAAAGTGAGTGAAATGGCTGCAGGTTATTCTGAAATGGTGATGTGTTTTCTGAAAAGTTGGGAGAAGTAAGTCACTTTACAGTATTGCAGCTTTTAAACCAGGAAAAGACAACACTCATAATACATATTCAAATGTTACAATGTCTCAAAGATGATATTGAGCCGTGCAGCGGAATCATGAAAAGGTTGATGAGAACCGACAGAACGCAGCACTTTTCTCGTTGTGCCAGTTTAACGGTCCCCAATGAACACAATCAGCACATCAGAGGGCGGAACACAAAGACATCAACAGCCTCAGTTTATCCATTTATTTACATGGAATTGTCTTCTGAGGACCCTGTTACAAAAGGGGGCTCATTTTGTTCTAGGGGTTTAGACTGTGTGTGTGTGTGTTTGTGTGTGTGTGTGTGTGTGTGTGTGTGTCTGTGCTAATCTTATTCGCCGCAGGAAACACATGTCAGGGCCTTGAACCAAACAACTGAACAGGAAGCTGAAGGGAAGGACAAACTATCCGGCTGAAACAGCAACAAACAGCAGCTGGAGGAGGACCCCTGAGGAAAGGATCCCATTGGTTGGATCTGTGATCTGTTTGTATGTGCAGCATCACCAACCTGTCATGGACCATAAAGTGGATTGGACAACAACAAACATAACTAAATCAAAGGAGCATGGAGCCCCCGGTGGGGGCTTCAGTAGTTTGCATCGTGCTGGTAGATGTGAGCCCGCCTCCTGAAGACAGTGTTGACAGACAGCTGGCTTGTTTATTCACTGGTCTCACCCTTTCACTGATGTAAGTTCCAACCAAACAAGTCATAAAGGCATAAACCACAGAACACTTCAGATCTCCTAAAGACTACTTACTGTTCACGGGATTCCCGGAATACACATCCAAACTACTTCCTGTTGCCCAGGAAACAGGATAACGGGACAACAGGCTGATAAAAACTAAATATAGGTATCACTACAGAATACATAAACAGGCCTACTTTACAAGATCAGCTGTGGCACGCGGCCTCAGACTCTAGACTCCGCCTGGCAGGACGACTTCTGAAACGCTACATTACTGGTTTAAGAGATCCGTTTCCTCCAAAAGGAAAGATGCCCACATTTCCCTGAGGCTGTTCTCCGCAGACATGTCACAGCCAAACTGAATGCAAACTCAATCAATAAATATATTAGTCAGAGGAAATCCTATTTGGCACAGCGCCAGTGAAATGTAATCCTTCCTAATCCTTTCTAGGTCATAAATAGAAAAGAATATTCTGATTAATAGCAGATAGTGGATAAAAAAATGCAGAATTAATGAGGAAAATATTTAGAGAGGAGGCGGCAGAGGAGACGAGGAGAGAGGAGGCTGAAGAAGAGAGGAGGAGGAGAGAGGAGGCTGCAGAGGAGACAATGAGTGGAGAGGAGGCTGCAGAGAAGAGGAGAGAGGAGGCTGAAGAGGAGATGAGGAGAGAGGAGGCTGCAGAAGAGATGAGTGGAGAGGAGGCTACAGAGGAGACGAGGAGAGAGGAGGCTGCAGAAGAGATGAGTGGAGAGGAGGCTGCAAAGGAGATGATGAGTGGAGAGGAGGCTGCAGAGGAGAGAGGAGGCTACAGAGGAAACGAGGAGGCTGCAGAGGAGACGATGAGTGGAGAGGAGGCTGCAGAGAAGAGGAGAGAGGAGGCTGCAGAAGAGATGAGTGGAGAGAGGAGGCTACAGAGGAGAGAGGAGGCTGCAGAGGAGACGAGGAGAGAGGAGGCTGCAGAGGAGAGAGGAGGCTGCAGAGGAGACGAGGAGAGAGGAGGCTGCAGAGGAGAAGAGGAGAGAGGAGGCTGCAGAAGAGACGAGGAGAGAGGAGGCTGCAGAAGAGACGAGGAGAGAGGAGGCTGAAGAAGAGACGAGGAGGAGAGAGGATGCTGCAGAGGAGATGAGGAGAGAGGAGGCTGCAGAAGAGACGAGGAGAGAGGAGGCTGAAGAAGAGACGAGGAGGAGAGAGGAGGCTGCAAAGGAGATGAGGAGAGAGGAGGCTGCAGAAGAGACAATGAGTGTGTAAAAACTAAATGAATGAATTATTGTTGCCAACAGGAATACAAGTCCTCCAGACAGAGAGGATGATGGAGGAGAGTGAAACAGGATGGGGCTTAGACATCTGCTGGGGAGGAATTCATTCCCAAAATCACTGTCTTTAAGGCTTGAATCAGAGACAGGAGGGATGGGGACAAGCCTGGGCATGATGGCTGCAGACCGAGAGGGGGTCAGAGAGGAAAAGAAGGCCCCAGGAGCCGAGAGGAAGGACTGAACCAGGTAGAATGGAATAGAAGGAGACAAGAGACAGGCTGTTTGGAACCATCATGTACAGTCAGGACCATAAATATTTGGACATTGACACATTTTCCATTATTTTGGCTCTGTACACCACAACAATGGAGTTGAAATGAAAAAATCAAGATGTGCTTAAAGTGCAGACTTTCAGCTTTAATTTGAGGGTATTTACATCCAAATCAGGTGAACGGTGTAGGAATTACAACACATTCAAATGTGGCCACCTTCTTTTTAAGGGACCAAAAGTAATTGGACAAATTAATATAATCATAAATCTAATTGTCACTTTTAATACTTTGTTGAAAATCCTTTGCAGTCAATGACAGCCTGAAGTCTGGATTCCATAGACATCACCAGATGCTGGGTTTCGTCCCTAGTGATGCTCTGCCAGGCCTCTACTGCAACCGTCTTCAGTTCCTGCTGGTTCTTGGGGCATTTTCCCTTCAGTTTTGTCTTCAGCAAGTGAAATGCATGCTCAATTGGATTCAGGTCAGGTGATTGACTTGGCCATTGCAGAACATTCCACTTCTTTGCCTTAAAAAACTCCTTGGTTGCTTTCGCAGTATGCTTCGGGTCATTGTCCATCTGCACTGTGAAGCGCCGTCCAATGAGTTCTGAAGCATTTGGCTGAATATGAGCAGATAATATTGCCCGAAACACTTCCGAATTCATCCTGCTACTTTTGTCAGCAGTCACATCATCAATAAATACGAGGGAACCAGTTCCATTGGCAGCCATACATGCCCACGCCATATCACTACCTCCACCATGCTTCACTGATGAGGTGGTATGCTTTGGATCATGAGCAGTTCCTTTCCTTCTCCATACTCTTCTCTTCCCATCATTCTGGTACAAGTTTATCTTCGTCTCATCTGTCCATAGGATGTTCTTCCAGAACTGTACAGGCTCTTTTAGATGTTTTTTGGCAAACTCTAATCTGGTCTTCCTGTTTTTGAGGCCCACCAATGGTTTACATCTTGTGGTGAACCCTCTGTATTTACTCTGGTGAAGTCTTCTCTTGATTGTCGACTTTGACACAGATACACCTACCTCCTGGAGAGTGTTCTTGATCTGGCCAACTGTTGTGAAGGGGTTTTTCTTCACCAGGGAAATGATTCTTCTGTCATCCACCACAGTTGTCTTCTGTGGTCTTCTTCTGTGGTCTTTTGGTGTAGCTGAGCTCACCAGTGCGTTCTTTCTTCTTAAGAATGTACCAAACAGTTGATTTGGCCACACCTAATGTGTCTGCTATCTCTCTGATGGTTTTGTTTCGATTTTTCAGCCTAATGATGGCTTGCTTCACTGATAGTGACAGCTCTTTGGACTTCATATTGAAAGTTGACATCAACAGATTCCAAACACCAATACCACACCTGAAATGAACTCTAGACCTTTTATCTACTCCTTGTAAATTAAATAACGAGGGAATTACACAAACCTGACCTTGAAACAGCTGATCAGCCAATTGTCCAATTACTTTTGGTCCCTTAAAAAGAGGGTGGCCACATTTGAATTTGTTGTAATTCCTACACCGTTAACCTGATTTGGATGTAAATACCCTCAAATTAAAGCTGAAAGTCTGCACTTAAAGCACATCTTGATTTTTTCATTACAACGCCATTGTTGTGGTGTACAGAGCCAAAATAATGAAAAATGTGTCAATGTCCAAATATTTATGGACCTGACTGTATGTTCATCCTGCTGATGGACAGCCTGTAAAGGAAAGGGAGGACTGACTTAGGTATGGGGGGAGGAATGCAAATAGAGCAAAGGTAGAGAATGGAAGGCAAGATAAGAACGCTTTCCCGAGGTGGAGGTGATGTGAAAGATATGAAGATGGAGGGGATCCATGGGGGAAGAACACTGCTCTCTATTCAGCACGCCATGATGAACAGCGTCCACTGCATGATGTGTGACGAGGGCGGTCACAGCTGACTGCTGTGCTCAAACACAGGATTGTCTTCCTCAGAACACTCCAATGGCCGCTGTTTTCTGTTTCTTGTTGCTCTCCACTCTCTGGAGGTACTTTTCTCTCTGTGTGTTTCTGAGAGTAGAGGAAGGAGAGGAGGACAAGGCCCCAGAGCCACTTTTTTTGTTTTTTTGTGGGAAACCAATGATCTGAGTAAAGCACTTGATAGAGCAAAACAATAATTTCACTGTGAACAGCCATTACCACACACAAGCCTGGTGTTTACAGCGGGTACCCTGATGACAGCAGGGAGGTTCTCTGTGCTCGGAGGAACTCGTTGTTATGCGTCCCGTCCTCAAGCTACGTATTCAGAGGGCTCATCGCCTCTCCGTTCAAACTGATCATACTGAAAATTGAATAACTCTGTTGGTTTGTGTATTGCTGTGTGTGTGTGTGTGCGCGCGCGCGTGCGTGTGTGTGCATGTGTGTGATGAAGTACAATACAATAGGAACCCATTGCATCGGTGTGTCTGCTAGGCTCATCTGCTAACCTAGACTTGTTTTCCTTCAGAAGTTCCCTGTCATCAGTTGTAAAACAGACCTTTGCACACACACACACACACACACACACACACACACACACACACACACACACACACACACACACACACACACACACACACACACACACACACACACACACACACACACACACACACACACACACACACACACACACACACACACACACACACACACACACACACACACACACACACACACACACACACACACACACACACACACACACACACACACACACACACACACACACACACACACACACACACACACACACACACACACACACACACACACACACACACACACACACACACACACTTCGGAGCATGACTGCGAGGGCTCTGTTCACACTGGCATCAACATGCGTGTTGGGTGATCAGTGGACGCTTTAATCCGTTCGTTCCCGCTGGTGCTAGAAGTTCACTGCTAAAGGAATGAGGCTGCTCAGACCTCTGAATGTGATCGGAGTGATCAGACCTCAATGTGTCTTGGCTGCCTTCACCGCTGTCCACTTGAGATCAGCCTAGATGCATGTTGATGTTGTGAACGGGTTACAGTTTTTTTCGATTGCTAAACGACAGTGGACACAACTGGAGTCACATGTGCAAAACTCTAACTACAGTCTGCACAGCAGCAGTTCATGTGGACCAAACTCTAGTTCGTTTTTCATTGCTTGAACACAGTTTTCAAAACTCTACACACTTATCCCATGACTTTAACCACAACCTGCACAACACTGTGGATTTACAGCACTTTGTTCAAATGCTAACACACTGCTGTCAAAACTGTGAACCACACATTCAAAACGGAATAGATTTCAGCCTTGTGCCTTTCAAACACTGCTGATTGCAATTTCAGCTGAAAGGCTAAGCAGGTGTCTTGTTTTAGACTTGTTAGTGAACACACACACACATATATATATATATTACAGTATATATATATATATATATAGGTAGAGCTCAGAAAGACTCATTTTGTAAATGGAACAAGGAAGACGGGTTCATGGAGGGAGAAGGGTGGCAGGGAGAGGGTGGATGCGTGGAGGAAGACAAAGAAGACAAAGAGCTGTTATTTCAGATGAAATAAGGGCTACACTTATAGACCATGTCGTGAACCATGGTCTCTCATTGAGAGAGGCAGGGTTGAGGGTGCAACCCAATCTGCAAAGATCCACAGTGTCATCTGTAATGCGAATGTTCCATCATACAAACAGGTGAGAGTTACATCCTTACAGTAAATGAAAACATTACAGGAATCTATTTTGTATTGCAATTATAGAATATTTACACAGATATATATTACAGTAAGTTTGACTGTAAAATATATTTTTACAACAGGACCCAAAGGCTGCCCCCAACAGGGGGAAGAGGAAAAATATTTTCAGATGCGCAGGAAAATGCTATTGTTGACATGGTTGTTGTCAACAATGCAATAAACTGCGGGAGATTCAAGATAGAGTGCTGGCTGATAATGATATATTTGAAAATGTTAATTCTGTCAGCACAACAACTATTGCTCGAGTCCTAAAGAAACACCAAGTTACAATGAAACAGTTATACACTGTACCGTTCGAGAGAAACAGTGAACGGGTAAAAGAGCAAAGATACCAATATGTCCAGGTAAGACGTCTGAGGTTACGTACACAGCTATAAAAAATATTTACAGTAAAAAAAAAACTAGCATTTCTACAGTAAAACTGTGCACTTACTGTTTTTCAGAGAGTAATGGAGGTGGAAGCACTGGAAAGACCACATTCATTTGTATTTATCGATGAAGCTGGATTTAACCTTGCCAAAACACGTCGCAGAGGAAGGAATGTTATAGGTCAAAGGGCCACTGTGGAGGTTCCAGGCCAAAGGGGGGGAAATATCACCATGTGTGCTGCAATGGCCAATGATGGTTTGCTTCTCAACACACCACTCATTGGCCCATACAACACAGAAAGGCTTATAGCTTTCCTAGAACAGCTCTATGCTCAGCTAGTGCCAGCAGAACAGGGGGAGCCAGTAAGAAACCCCCAAGTTTTTGTCATAGTTTGCGATAACGTTGCTTTTCACCACTCTGCAGCTGTCACAGATTGGTTTGCAGCACATCACAGATTTATGGTTTTGTACCTGCCTGCATATTCACCCTTCCTCAACCCAATAGAGGAGTTTTTCTCTGCCTGGAGGTGGAAAGTGTTTGGTCACCACCCACATGACCAAATGTCTCTTTTGGAAGCCATGCGTGCCGGATGTGAGGACACGAGTCCAGAGGACTGCCAGGGATGGATAAGGCACTCCAGAAGGTTCTTCCCCAGGTGCATGGCAAGAGAAAACATTAGATGTGATGTTGAAGAAAACCTGTGGCCTGATGCTAGAGAGAGGCAGGATTAGTCCCTCAATTATTTGTTTGAATTACAGTATGTACTTTTAGTTTCTACCTTTTTTTCTCATTACTGTAATTCCGTAAATTACTACAGACTATTGAAGCAAACTGCTAATTTTCATTTACCTTAAATAATTGTTATGTTCTAAAAAATGTAATAAATCATGTGAAAGAATGTCACTCTTTTCTTTGAAGAAAATATTACTTTGTATGAAGTCACTGAAATTGTTCAAACTGTAAAGATGAAAAGTTTGTATTTTCTGTATTGGTGTTTGATGCTAGTGTTTTTACTCTCAGTGTGTTCTGAGTGACAGTGTGTGTTATCTCAGTGAGGGTTGTGCATAGTGTTTGGCTGCACTGAGCGTGTTTTGAGCCATGTGTTAAGAGTTGTGTTGCTTGGAATGAGTTTTGCAGGTGATGTGAACTGTTTAGCTCAGGTGACTGTTGGTAGTGCAGACTGTAGTTAGAGTTTTGCACATGTGACTCCAGTTGTGCCCACTGTCGTTTAGCAATCAAAAAAAACTGTAAGATCGTGGTATCACTTTGATATTCATAAACACTATAGTTTTTCTGTCTTGAAACAGGACCATGGTCTTTTCCTACCCCTTAACGGAGGGCCTCAAGCATAAAACTAAGTTTTAAAATGCACTACGAACATATATGTATTGCAAGACCAGATATATTAGCCGAAAACAAATTCAATATGTGATGCTACATCCAGAATCAAAACATTTTTCTACTTGCCAAATCCATTGATTCACAACATTTCCTCACTACGTTCTATGGAAACATAATCCAACGACCGTTATGTTTCCTTCAAAGTAAAACATCTCTGTTGTTACAATATTAGTTGTATATACGCATGTTTCCTAGTGGACAAGGTAATGTATTTACATTGGTGTAGGTAATATTTGCTCCCCAGGCATCACGGCAGCACACTGCTCCTTAATTACTATGGATGGGTTAAATGCAGAGACCAATTTCCCCCAGGGGATTAATAAAGGATAATTTCTTCTTCTTCTTCTTCTTCTTCTTCTTCTTCTTCAAATACAGACTACACAACAAAGACACTACTACACACAAAGATGCCCTCCGTTTCTGATGACAGACACGTGTGCCTGCAAATATTAATAATTATAATTATAAATTATTGTGCAATTTAAGCACTTACCTTTTTGTTTATTCATCCCCTCTTTCCATGTGGTCTCAGCTGAACACCCGAATTCAGACGACAACCCACCATTGCGTTGGGCTGTATGGGACCGGGTCACAGCTGCTGGGGTGGTATCAGTAACAGCATGCTGGGAGAAGGAAGCGATCCTCTGTAAGATTGAGCCCACACTATCTCTGGCATCACCTGGGCCATCCTCCACAGACCAAAAGGCTGTGGGGCTGGAGGGGCTGGAAGGGTTAGGCCGGTTGGGGCCCACCTGAGCAACTTGGGGCCCTGAGAGAATCTTCTGCTGGGGGCTCCGGGTAGGAGAAAGGGGTACTGGGGAGTGAATCATCTCTGGGACAGGGATGGAACCCTGCAAAAGAGTTACAGAACGTGGGGAGTAAGGCAAAAAGGGATGGTGGAGGGGGGGAGGAGGGGTGTCAGAGGTATCGTCCAGGCTACTTAGAGAGGCTGAAGGGCTGGCCGAGGTGGATGGTGAACTGGTGTTGTGTTGGAAGCCTCCTGTGCTCCTTGGTGGAGGCTTAGGAGGGTTGGGGCTTAGGGGTCCTCCTTGAGTCTTAGTGGGAGAAGTGGTTGAGGGCCTGCTTACCAAGCTGTCCAGATCCAAGGGAAACTTGTTGAGACGTGAAATCTCTTTGGCCTTGTGCTGGGGAGCCTTGAGGACCTGGGTCCCTAGCGGTTGGTAGTAGTTTTTGGGGCCACAGTAGACCTCCTCCCCAAAGGAACTGGCATTCTGAAGACGACTATTCCAGTTGGCATTAGCATTGGCATACCTTAACCCTGGAGACATCCTGCCTCCACCTCCGCCTCTTTGCATACTGACCATTCCTCCCCCTTTATCACAACTTTGTAGGTCTAGGCTGGGCATGGAGCCATGGTTCACCCCCTGATGCTCGGGTAAACCCAGCATCATCCCTGGCCCCTTGTCCATCTCAGAGTGGAACACACTCCCATGGGAGGAAAACTTCTTCATGTTAGGCTTGTATGCAAAGTTGGCACTTCCCTCTCGGTGCTGTTGTGGGAGCTGGTGCTGGGTTCGGTGGTACTCCCCCTGAGGTGGAGGGCTGAGATATGACCCCAGCTTAGTAAGAGGAAGCACACTCCCACCTCCCCCAGAGTACTCCAGGCTGGACGTAGAACTGTGAAGACTGTCGTTGTCACTGCCTGGCCCAGACAAAATGGAGTAACCGTTGGGGTTTAACCTGCTTTGGAAGGATGCAGCTCTGGTCACGGCGGAGCCGTTGTTTTTGATGGCTGACTTGTTCATGGTTCCTCGATTCAAGGACCTGCTGCTAACTACACCACGGGACTTGAACACTGGGCTGGGAATGGAACTGAGGCTGATGTGGGAGTGATGGGCTGTGGAGCCCAGGCTGTTGTTGTTGTTGTAGGCTAATGAAGGGGACTGGCCGTCTCCTCCCAGCTCCTCACTGGCTTTGTTGTGGTGGAGGAAGAAATGGGAGGAAGAGGGAGAAACAGGGGTGGAGATGGGTGAAGCTGAGGAGAAGGGTGGAATGTCATCCACATCTTCAATGTCGAAGGATCTCTTCAGAGCTGCAGGTGGGGAAAAAAATATGTGTTAATAGAATGTCCAACTAATATCTAACCAGTGAGTCTTTATATACATATTAGATTCAGTGTGGACTCACACTGTCCATTTGTTGAAATAGAGGGTATATATAGGGTTTAAATGGAAGTTGAAACTTAAGACAAAAACTTACAACAATTTGCATCACAAACCTGGTGTGTGTTGTAATATTTGATCGAACACCAGCAGGGACTATGGTCTAAGAAAAGTCATGGTTTGTCATCACTTATCATGAATGTCTTAGCATGCAAGTTTGATTCATTGAGCCACCTGGCTCTGGTCTGCTTCATTGATGGATAACATGCTAGGTTGCTAGTTTTAGTCTGTCTGTGGTGCTAGCTTTTGTTGTGCTACTGGGCAATCCTGCAGATCAGGAGGGAACCAGACTGACTGCTGAAAGCAGCCACTATTTCAGAAAGAGCCTGTGGTGGGAGGCGTGGGCTGGGTGAACATGGATGTTAGTCAGAGGCATCTGATGATGAGACTACTCCTGCAACAGCTGTGACAGCTGTCAATGTGTCATTCAAATGTGTACATTAATAAAACTTTAAGAAGTCTAACCGATTAGTATTTCTGGTGCCGACCAGCAAGGGTTACAACGTTGAATCCACTAGGCGAGAAATGGTACACATCTTGGTACTTATTATGTAAGGATGTGATTGACGTTAAAATAATTTAGTTCATAACCTAAATTGATAACCAGCTGTTTAAGTTGTGAGAGGACCGGGCCAGACAACATGTCTCCCTGAGGTCTGAAAGTCTGAGCTGACCAGCTGGCCGCCATCTTCACATAGCTCACAGATTACTAGTACTTGATTACTTGTCCCCTTCCGACCACTTAAAGCACTTGAACACTACAGTGCAAGGTGCAACATTGATACATATTTAAACACCAGTTAAGTGTCTTGGAAAGGAAACATTGACACGAGGGGACAGAGACAGGTCTGTAGACCAGCCTCTGGTGCGGTCCGTACAAGCAGGAGCTGTGAAACTGTGGAGACCCTGGTGATTCAGGAAGACTTAACATAGACACCATCAGGAAAAAGGCCCAGCAGAGGATGTACTTCCTGATCCAGCTCAGGAATGCTGTGTGTGGACACATACGCTCTAAAGGAGGTGAGTGTGTCTCTCCTCAGAAGATCATATTTAATCTCTCTCTCTCTCTCTCTCTTTTTTGGGTCCTAGGTCCTAAATGATCTTAGCCAGTTGCCTTTGTATGGGAACAGTGTCCCCTTCCTTTGTTTAGCACACACACACACACACACCTTCTTGCAAACACAAAGGGTGGATTGAGCTGGAGTCAGGGCATCCAGTGGGGTGTTTTGTTACAAAAACCAACCACTCCAACGTGACATCCCATGAGAAGGAGCGGGTGAGCGGTTCTCAGGAGGGGGATATAATTATAGTTTGTACGAGAAAGCTGAGATGTCATCCACAGCTAACTGTGAAAAAGGCACCTCTTTATAACAATTCATCACAGTTGGCAAAGCTATTGGAGAATAATGTGTTTTACATTCGGTGCATCATTATTATTTGTAAATTAGGGCTGCAGAACTACTGAAATTAAAGTCACAATAAAACAAAGTTTTGAGTAGACCTTTATTTGTTTCCATTCACCATCGGCAGATGGATTTATTAGCAGTTAGGATTTTATAGAGAATTCAAAAGCTATCATAAAATCCTGTTATTGGATCATTGGCTTCCACACCACAAACTAACTGTAGTGCTGGGCCAGTATACTAGTTTTCATTTCTTATACAATACACAATTTATAACACTACACATTTACACCATGTGGGCGGGGGCGTGGCTAGCGCGCCTGCGGCACAGAGAGAGGGAGAGAGAGAGAGGGGGACGATCATGGGGATCAGCTGTGTCTCGTAAGGAGGCACAGCTGATCCACATGATCGTGGGATTGCGTGGGCGGGAGGGGAGCTATAAGAGCTCCCAGAGCCACACAGACGGGAGAGCTAGGCAGAGCTAGACAGGGCATGTGTATATTGAATGCCTGTGTGTGGAAAAGATGCCTAATAAACAGCGGAAACGTCCTATCCTGGTGTCGTCATTCTGTGCTGAGCCTCTGGAGACCCCCGGTAACAACGGACCTTGTTACAGTGGCGCCCAACGGGGTTTACCGGTGGGGAGGAGGCTACGGCCGGAGGACGGGCTCGAGGCGCTGTGCGCAGCGTGGTCGGGCGGCAGGGGGCCGGGGTCCCCGGAGGTCCGGGACGTGGCGGGTCCCGACGGCACCGATGACGGCGGGGTGGGAGTCACGGCCGCCGTCCCCGGAGGAAGCCCGGAAGCGGTTCCGGGCGGACCGGCTGAAGCCGGGGGACTGGCCGGCGATGTTTGCCGTCCGGCTGCAGGAGGCCGCGAGGCAATGGCTGCAGTCGGGCGGCATGGGCGGAGTCCGGGAGGCCGTGGAACGAGTGGTCCTGGAGCAGTTCCTGGGGGGACAGCCGGACCGGATGGCCGACAGGATTCGGGCCCGGGGCCCGGCCAGGCTGGGGGACGCCATCTCCCTGGCAGAGGTCCGCCACCGAGCGGGATGTCGGACCGGCGGAGGACCCAGGTAGGCCAGCGCCGACGGCCCGGACGACGTCGCGAGCGGCGACGCAGACCCGGGCGACGCAGACGTCGGCGAGCGCGGCAGCGACGACGACGGAGGCAGCGGCGCAGACGTCGGCGGCCGTGGCGGCGAGGACGGCGGAGACGGCGGCGCAGACGTCGGCGGGCGCGGCAGCGGCGACGTCGGAGGCGGCGGCGCAGACGTCGGCGGGCGCGGCGGCTCCGACGAAGGAGGCGGCGGCGCAGACGTCAGCGGGCGCGGCGGCTCCGACGACGGCGGCGCAGACGTCAGCGGGCGCGGCGGCTCCGACGACGGCGGCGGAGGCGGCGCCGACGACGCAGGCGACGGCGACGACGGCGGCAGGAGCGCCACCCGACCAGGGGGGTCGGGAGGAGCCGTGGCCGCCAGGAGGCGGCAGCGGCCGACGGAGAGATGGCGCCGCGGGCTCCGAAGCGGCGTGGGCGACCGGGGCGGTGGCTAACCAAAGGGGGCCCGGGAGAACCAACACCGGGTCCAGGGAATGGCGGCCGCAACCGGTCGGAACGCTGGGGGGTCCCCGGGGCGGCGTGCTGGACGTGCGGACGCCGAGGACACCTGCAGCGCCAGTGCCCCAAGCGGTGCTGGACCTGCGGGAGACGGGGACACCTAAAAAGGTCCTGTCCGGGGTGGACGGAGGACCAGGGGAGGCAGGTTGGCCGACCCTGGGGCACCCCGCTGAACCCGGAGGCGGCACCATGGGCAACGCCACCGGGCCCGCCGGACTGGAGGGGTGACTGGGGTCGGCCGGTCCTCAGTGGCCGTCGTGAGGAGGCAGAGAGGGACCGGCTGCGCCGGAGAGTCGAGACGCTCCGGGGCCGGCTCCGGAGGGCCGTGGAGGACGCCCAGGGGGGCAGGACACGGTGGGGCCGGAGACGGGGGGCCGAGCCCGCGGCTCGGGCCCGCGTATGGGGTCCATGGACTGGGACACAGTGGGGACCAGTAGGGGTCCCGCCTCCTTAAACTTTCTCTTTCTTGTGTTGCCGCGGCGGACTGAGGGTGAGAGCCGGTTTGGCCCCGGGAGGGGGCCGGCGGAGAGCGCGAGGAACCTGCCTCCCGGGGCGCTCGATCGCCCTCCGTCCGGGCCATGTCCCGCGCCCGGACCCCCACGGATGGAGGATGCCAACGCCCGGACCACCCGGTGGCATCTGGCGGAAACGCAAAGTTACTTCCATGGTGGTCCATAGGTCGGGGGTGCAGATGGTCGGGGCCGACTCCCGCTCCCGCTCCCAGTGGGAGGGACGGGGGGGGGTTAGTTGGTTAGACCGGTGGCTCCCCGGCCTAAGTCGGGCGGTGGGGGTATGTGGGCGGGGGCGTGGCTAGCGCGCCTGCGGCACAGAGAGAGGGAGAGAGAGAGAGGGGGACGATCATGGGGATCAGCTGTGTCTCGTAAGGAGGCACAGCTGATCCACATGATCGTGGGATTGCGTGGGCGGGAGGGGAGCTATAAGAGCTCCCAGAGCCACGCAGACGGGAGAGCTAGGCAGAGCTAGACAGGGCATGTGTATATTGAATGCCTGTGTGTGGAAAAGATGCCTAATAAACAGCGGAAACGTCCTATCCTGGTGTCGTCATTCTGTGCTGAGCCTCTGGAGACCCCCGGTAACAACGGACCTTGTTACACACCACCAATGGCATGCCGGGTAACATTACAGCTGCTAGCTATTAGCATAAAAGTGTGTTAACAGCTGGGAGAGGCTCTGTCACCACTGAGCATTCATGAACAGAAGAAAGAGAAACCGGAGGCCCAGGACAGGAGCGGTCTGCTAGCAACTTAGGCCATCACCTCAGCACAAACATGTTGTGTGACATTACAAAGGTAAGAACAATCTACCTATGGACATCTCGCTACGGATGGGGACGGATCAATGATCAAAACTCTGGATTTGAGGGATTTAGTCTTTCCCAATATTATACCAGAGACACCGAAGCAAGCTGAAGTGGAGTCAGCGACCTTTCTGCAATAGCAGATCTCTGGGCAGTTTATAGTGTTTGGAAGCAAAACATGTTCTTTCTTTTGCCATGTTGAGTTTGCACAACATTATTTGACATACTGCCAAACTATTTCATGCGTTGTGATTCTTTCAGATGTTCAATAATGGCGTGGGGCCCAGACAACCCCACAGCAGAGGAGGCTCAGCAGCACGGGTCACCGGTAAAGTTGTAACTCGGTTCTTGCTAGCACCTGGCTCATGCTAACAGCACGGGTCACCGGTAAAGTTGTAACGCGGTTCTTGCTAGCACCTGGCTCATGCTAACAGCACGGGTCACCGGTAAAGTTGTAACGCGGTGCTTGCTAGCGTCTGGCTCATGCTAACAGCACGGGTCACCGGTAAAGTTGTAACGCGGTGCTTGCTAGCGTCTGGCTCATGCTAACAGCACGGGTCACCGTCGAAGCTTTTCCTGACGTCACCATGTTTCCACGTCTTTGCAGTGGGAGCTGCTCGTTTCGACACATAAAAAAATAGAAGTGCTAACAGTTTATTTTCATCAATTAACAAGATTTTTCTTTTGTTCGCTCACTTTGCATTTTGTTAATTGATGAAAATAAACTGTTAGCACTTCTATTTTTGAAAGCATTCTTAGTTTACAGCATTTTTTCACACCTGCCTAAAACTTTTGCACAGTACTGTGTGTGTGTATATATACTGTATATATATGATGACAAAATGTGGTTTTATTCTATGTACTTCCGACAGTAAAATAAGCCAATATAGACCGTGAAGGCCCAGTCATGGAAAAGACAAAAATGCAAATAGACAGAGAAACTACAGAGAAGGTTAACAGCACTGCTCCACACAGGGCACGGCCTTCATCTTGTGAAGATGAGGAGGAGAGAGTGAGAGTGAGCATCCATACTGCTCAGCTTGGCGAGCTATGCTGTAATTACAGGACTCCTCATGTCATCAAGACTTAAACACAGTCACTCGTTGTCGTATGACCAATGACCGACCACACACACACACACACACACACACACACACACCCCCCCCCTCCTCCCGGTCAGTCATCAACTACTTTGCTGTGGTGAGACGTTTTTCACACGTTACCGTTTCTTCTTTATTTCGGTGACAGTACGACCCGTTAATTATCCCTTTTGGCTCTAGCAGAGCGTCATAGTGAGTTTCTGACCCACAACTTTTGGGTCACTCTGACCGCTCTCATAGTGTTGTTAGGCCGCAGCAAGCAGCTGTCCTCAGTGATAAAGCACCACAAAACCACTGTACACCACCTCATCAGAAGCAAACAGCAGACAGACAGGTAGAGAGTAGGCATTGAACACAGTGGAGCATTTAGCAGCTACAGAGACGGATATTTACCTCAGTAGTTGTTGGAGAACAAAAACAGAGCTAAAGGAGCGCGAATATAGGAGTTGAATTCACCAGGTTGACACAAACATGACTGTGGGGCAGGGGCGTGGTTAAGCGCGGCTGCAGGGAGGGAAAGAGAAGGGCGGCTCAGGGAACAGGTGCGGGGAATCAGGGGGAATGAGCCACACCTGGGACTGGTGTGTGTGTGTGTGTGTGTGTGTGTGTGTGTGTGTGTGTGTGTGTGTGTGTGTGTGTGTGTGTGTGTGTGTGTGTGTGTGTGTGTGTGTGTGTGTGTGTGTGTGTGTGTGTGTGTGTGTGTGTGTGTGTGTGTGTGTGTGTGTGTGTGTGTGTGTGTGTGTGTGTGTGTGTGTGTGTGTGTGTGTGTGTGTGTGTGTGTGTGTGTGTGTGTGTGTGTGTGTGTGTGTGTGTGTGTGTGTGTGTGTGTGTGTGTGTGTGTGTGTGTGTGTGTGTGTGTGTGTGTGTGTGTGTGTGTGTGTGTGTGTGTGTGTGTGTGTGTGTGTGTGTGTGTGTGTGTGTGTGTGTGTGTGTTAAAAGACCCAGCCGTGACGTCAACAGGGGGCGGATGCCGGAAGCTGACGCGGAACGGCTGCGAGTGAGTGAGTGAGTGCGAGCGAGACAGCGAAATAAAAGCATTGAAACTGATCCCAGCCTTGGTTTGTCTGTTCCGAGATCCCGGTGGATACGAACCCTGGTTACAATGACGAAAATGTATTCCAGGGTCTTAATATTGCATTCTCTCTCCTGACCACCAGTGGGTGACTCCTCTGGTTGTATAGAAGTCTATGATTCCTGTGTTAAAGCTGCATTCTCTCTCCTGACCACCAGTGGGTGACTCCTCTGGTTGTATAGAAGTCTATGATTCCTGTGTTAAAGCTGCATTGTCTCTCCTGACCACCAGGGGGCGACTCCTCTGGTTGTATAGAAGTCTATGCTTCCTGTGTTAAAGCTGCATTCTCTCTCCTGACCACCAGTGGGCGACTCCTCTGGTTGTATAGAAGTCTATGATTCCTGTGTTAAAGCTGCAATCTCTCTACTGACCACCAGGGGGCGACTCCTCTGGTTGTATAGAAGTCTATATAAATGACTCTACTTCTCTCTTGATGTATTCTCTCAGTAAACATTGTAAATATGAGTTTATGTCTCAATATCTAGTTTCAAATCTTCAATACAGCATGATGTTCATTTGGTAAATTACGGTTCTCTAGATTCAAATAAAGCAGGGCATGCTTTAGGGCAGGGCTACAAGGTGATTGGCAGGTCTGAGAGACAACTCCCAGGGAGTTTATGGTAACTACCGGATGTTTAAGAGTTAAGGGGTGGCAAATCAACCAAAAACATTGGGTTTTAATGCACTCGTCATTTTAGAGATTTGAGCTATTTTGTCTTCTTCAGACTAGAGGAAAGGAAACATCCAATATATAACATTTAGATGCTTATGTTATTACTTTGTTTTGTTTGAGTCTGTAATTTCTTCTAAATTCACCAAAAGTTATTATATAATGCCTCATATTTCAGAAGAAAATAATTGTCTTAATGTAAGTAATCCATGGTTATATCTGTTAGTTCACATTTTTTTACCCTATTCACGTATCTTCAAAATGTACCTAATTTTACAATACATATCTGTCTTAATCTGAACATTTCATAACTATCTCGATCATATCTATATAAGGTTTTTAGAGAGGGGTTTGTTCATATTTCATTCATAGCCTGATTTACACATTGTATTACTATAAGCATGGCAATTTGTTTTTATGGTTGTTGACAGTATTTTCTCATTTTGCGTGATATAAATAGCTATCAGAAATTCCCTCTGTACAAATCTTTGACTCTAATATGTCAACCAAATGAATTAAGAATTTTGAACCTGGCTTTATTTAATGTTCAAAATTCTGTTCTGTGAATTATGGAAAATTGCACAAATAAACCATATTTACATGTACATAAATATAACATTTTGGAAAATGTGCAATATAAAAAACATTTTCATATAAATAATCAACTGGGGAAGTTTCATAGTGATATATATAAGTTCACATTTGTACCCTATTCACCTGTGGAGTCTAAAAGCAAGTGTCAGAATCAGAGCGGTTTATTATTTATTTATTTATGTTAAGGTACTTCACCTCATCAACTTATAGAGGGATGACTGCTCCCAAATAATAATGAAAGGTCTTATTGCAGGTATAAATGATCAGGTGTAAATAATCAGTGACACAGTGGTGAGCTGGCTATTATATATGTATATTATATATAATATTGAATCCATCACGTGAAGTTATCGTCCATGGTACTTTCATTTTTCTGTGCTGTTTGAATCCTGGCTTTTTCTACAGCCATTATGTTGAATGATGGACATTTACTTGATATAATAAAGAAAAACTACTTGTCTCACTACTTTGATTGAAAAAAAGAAAAATAATATCCCAGCCTTATTTCACACACCTCAATTGTCTCAGGTCCTACCGGAGCAGTTACAGTTTTTCTTGATTGCTTTGACCTGCTTAAAGAAACTGGGATCCACTCGGTTTTCATCGTCACTGTCTCAGCAGAGCACAAGACACCTCTTGCAAATGTGTTAACCCTTTCTCATTGGATTGACACATTTTCTCCACCCTTTTGCAGAACAGTTAACACGGATGTCATTCAAGCAGTCCAAACTCCATTGTTTTAGCTATGGTAACCAAAAAGAAACCATCTGTTCCTAACTATTAGAAACTACCTACATCAGTATGAAACCACTGAAGCACCTGTTTGACACTCCTTCACACAAATCTTCAATTAGCAATCAGTCTGCAGGCCTTAAAAGGTGCAGCGTCTGGGTTGCAAGAGAGGATATTGAATATGATGTGGATGAGGCCATGTGGCTCCATCGTCAAGACAGAAGAGTATCAATAGTGGCTATTTCTTATACTTTACTGTAATATATTTTATTTTGGTTTACATGTATTTTGTGTAATATTTAAAGTATTTCAGTTTTCAGCCACAGTTTGAAAAAAATAATCAATGGAATCAATAAAATTTGCATCAAAGCATTTCTGATTCTGGATCCAATTCTTTGCAAGAAGGCAAATTTGACAACAAATGGCACTGGCATGAAAGCTACATACAGTAATTGGCTACAATGACAAGCAATGGTATGGAGTGCTGTATTTTGTATTTTGTTGTCCACTGTGTAATGGTTGATTGGAAGAGCTCATACACTTGTTTGCAAGTTGTGTTGTTTGAAGGCAAAATTTGCTTTAGTTGCATATTTTAAATGTTTTGGCACGGTTAGAGCCTTCTGCAAACAAAATGTGTCATTTCGACCATGAGTGCCACTGTTTCGGCCTGTGTGTTAACTGTTTTGAAAATGTGGAGTTTGAGTTGACTGCTGCATCAAAGCAATCAAGAAAAACTGTAATGGCTCACAGCTTCTGAAGGCTCCAAGCAGGCTGGGGAGGTGTGTGTGTGTGTGTGTGTGTGTGTGTGTGTGTGTGTGTGTGTGTGTGTGTGTGTGTGTGTGTGTGTGTGTGTGTGTGTGTGTGTGTGTGTGTGTGTGTGTGTGTGTGTGTGTGTGTGTGTGTGTGTGTGTGTGTGTGTGTGTGTGTGTGTGTGTGTGTGTGTGTGTGTGTGTGTGTGTGTGTGTGTGTGTGTGTGTGTGTGTGTGTGTGTGTGTGTGTGTGTGTGTGTGTGTGTGTGTGTGTGTGTGTGTGGACTCGGCTGGGTTCGCTGAGGCTACAAGTGTGAACCTGCCCTCCATACAAAAGATAAGGAGCCCTGGTATCAGGGTAATTGCTGGCAACCTGTCAAACAGTGGGGAAATAATTACGGTGGCAGTGGTGCACTCCGTCTCTGCTCTGTTCCACCTGTGCGTGTGTGCAGTCTACATTTGGCCCCAGTCCCTCTGGTCTCACTAATCCTCTCCTCTTACACAATCTGATAAAGAGAGATGCTCAAACTCTCTCTCACACCGTGATGAATAACTCTCAGCTATGTCTGTGGGAGTGTGTGTTGCTGGTGTGTAGATGTGTGATCAGTTCACTGGGAAAGGTAGGTGTGGGTGTGTGTGTGTGTAGGAGGGCGGGGGGGGTATGTGATGAGAGCTCTCTTCCTGTAGAAGCAGACTTGCATGTGCACATGCTCATGCTTTGTGCTTCTCTACTTTCATTATGCTTTTTTGTGATTATCCGTGTAAATTATCAGTGTATTAAAGAAACAAAAGGCTCTATTCTCTAGATCTGTGCACAATGTGCTTTTGTTACTTCACATGCACAAGACAGTCAGGTCATATCATCAGTGCAGTGAGTCTTTACCTCTTTATGTCATTTTGCTGGTTATTCATAAAGTGCCGCTCACATTGATCATTGTTGGTTCAACCTCCTCTCCCTGGTGGCATTGTCTTTCCTCAGCAGCTCCCTCACGGTGTTCCCTAGGTTTTGATGAAAGTGCTTATCTTCTTTGTGCATAAGAGGTGAAACAATCTTTTCAAAAACCGAACAAGACAGGCACAGTTACTACCTCATGCTGCTCTACGTTCCTGTGGCCTTCATGTGACACATGCGTCTTCCTGCTCCAAGTCTGTAAAATGAAGGCTGCGCTTGTTGCAGCTTTTGGCAAAAGGCCAGAACCTCAGAAGAAGAAAACATGGAACAACTGGCCTCCAGTTAGCTGGTCAGTCACACAGTGTCCAGGAGGAAACGTGTGTGTGTGTGTGTGTGTGTGTGTGTGTGTGTGTGTGTGTGTGTGTGTGTGTGTGTGTGTGTGTGTGTGTGTGTGTGTGTGTGTGTGTGTGTGTGTGTGTGTGTGTGTGTGTGTGTGTGTGTGTGTGTGTGTGTGTGTGTGTGTGTGTGTGTGTGTGTGTGTGTGTGTGTGTGTGTGTGTGTGTGTGTGTGTGTGTGTGTGTGTGGTCTGAACTTTTCCACACCCCCCAGCAACATGTCAACTACCCACCCCTCCAGCGGAGTTTAAAGTCTTTGGGTTTTTGAACCTTGATTTGGGCATAAAGGGCTGGATGATTATCATTAAGATGTTGGAACATATTTGAAGTGTTGGAAACCTTTACATTCACTATGGTTCCCTGCTGAACTTGTAGATATCCTACATGTTCTTTTTTGGCAGATTGTTGCTTCCCTCTTGACATTTCTGCAGCTCTTTACGTGACTCGGGGGTCTTCCTTTAATCAGAGGATCTGTGTTTTAATCCCAGGCTTCGCTAGTCCATGTCCATGTGCCCTTGGGCAAGAAACACTTAACCCATAATTGCTCCTGTAGGCTGTGCCTGCCTTGTGTGGATGGGTGTGAATTTTACATTTGAACGCATCATTATAATTTACCTTCACCCAGTACTCATTTCTACATATAATAATAGAAAAGAGCTTGAACGCATCATACTGTAACTCCATCATTTAGCCAGCAGGGCCGCGCTGCCCACCGGCTGCTAGCAACTGGCGTTACCAGCTCTCCTTGTGCAGATTTCAACGGATGTAGAGAAAGAATGTCTATGTTTAAATTACAATACTTATGAAGGATAATAATAGAAATTAATATGGAATATTAATTAAGATTATGAAGATGTGTATTGTAGCATAGTAGAAAGACACTGTGGGTTTTATGTTACTGTGAAATGGTTCAGGTGTGAATGGAATAAATTAAAGATGGAGGGCATAGACAAATGGAGTTTGTGTGTGGTGAGAGGTTGTAACAAGCATGGCGTAAGAAGGGACTATTTTAAGCGCAGGAGGGCAAAAAAATACGGAGAAAGCTAGCAGGAGGTAGGAATGTTTACCTGAGTACGACTCCGCCCCTGTGAAGGGTTTAGCCATTAGCATGCTATGTTATTGTTATGTTATCTTGCATGCTGGGAAACTAACCAATGGAGAGGCCTTAAGCTCAGCAAATGAGAGTATATAACAACTCGCGCGGACATTTGTACGGGGTGAAATGTTCCTTCTCGTGGAGAGCACAGACAGCTAACTGCTTACAGCACGGCTGAGAGTGGCCTGTGGACTGCTTGAAGCGAGACACCCCCGGCCGGGAACTATATTCTGTTCATTATCATCATCATCATCATCATCATCCTTTTTATTAAATACTTTTTATTATAACTAATTGAATCCTGGACTTCTCTTCACGCGATCGCCCAAGGTTTTTGAACTTAACACATCCCTACTGCACAAAGGCTGCAAAGACGACAGTTGCCTTTGCAGCATTTCCACTTGGTGGGATATAAACACAATATGATAGAATATTCCCGAAATCACAGGAAAGATAAGGGGTTTTAGACATACTACATTAAGAGCACCACTTTTGGTCGACAAAGGCACGCCTCCTCCCTCTCTCTTGCTGCTCTCTTCCTGCGTCCAGCGAAACGAGCAACTCAAGCACATCCAGCTGCACATCCAGCTGCAGGTCTCAGGAGATAAAGCAGGCACACGTCTCGATACTCGATACGCGTTTGTGTCACGTCTGAAAAGCTCTGATGTGCGTTACTAAATCCTGAGGCGCACAACTTAGCGGCCCCACCACATAAACAAATGGCTATCCATAAACCAATGGCTAGGCTATCTTTAAACAAATAGCTATCCATAAACAAATGGCTATTCATAAACCAACGGCTATCTATCAACAAACAGCTATAAACCACTGGGTGACATCATGATAATGTGGATCATATGTCCACTTTCATATGCTCACAGCAGAGCAACGCCACCAAGTGTAGGAACTGCCGTTGGTTACAGGTCACTAGAAAAAAACTGAAATATGAAATAAACAATATTAGATGATTTAAAACAAGTTGATATTGACATGGAGTAAGCCACACAACATGCTCATGGGTACAGGGATGTTGTAGCAGTACTCCCTCCCTCCAACACAAAGCAAACCCCTCTGATGATGAACCAGCTACAGGCCAGTGAGATGGCTTGATGTGGGAACCAGTAAGCAGGAGGAGCTGGAGGCTGCCCTGTGGCCACAGCGAGGGATGCTGAGTCTGGGCACGTCTGCACATTCCACACAGGAGAGCTCTCTGACAGACGAGACACCATGTGCATTGACATGTGTGAACACACATGCAATCCCACACAGAGTTATGTTAAGTAAAATGCATATTCCAACCAACCGCAAACACAACTCCGTGCTGACACACACACACGCACGCGCACGCACGCACGCACGCACGCACGCACGCACGCACACACGCACACACACACGCACACACACACACACACACACACACACACACACACACACACACACACACACACACACACACACACACACACACACAAATAAACACATTAACAACTTCCACTTACTAAAAGCACATCTGGAAGACACATTCCAAGCAGTCACTTGTAATGTCTTACACTGAAAATCACACAGCGCCTGAGGACTTATAACCACACACGCACACACACACGCACACACACGCACGCACACGCACACGCGCACACACACACACACACACGCACACACACACACGCACACAGCAGGAGTTGTCTGGCTACCATTTGCCTCATAAGCACCTGTTGCCTGAAAAATATTAGAAGCTGGAGTCTATTAAAGGGACAGTGCGTCCCAAGTTTTACTGACAGCTTCATACTTTTTTAAAGAGGGAAAAGAACAGTGTGGTATTTAGTTTGTTTTATCTGGCACTTTCTCAGTATATTATATTGTTTTTGTGTTTTTTTTGCATGACTGGGCTTTTTAATATAGGTGTATGGTTAAATATTCTACAGTCTGGAATACATCTCATATTAAAAACACATTTCAAACATCAAGTTTGCTTGGCCACACAAAATTATACAATATTAAAAAAAAATCTGAATAGTTGCAGAAGGTTAATTGTTAGATTATGCCAAAAATACAATTCAATGTGGCTTTTTTGGCATGAAAGTAAAGTTGTCGCCAAATCATCAACATTTTAAAAAGGTACACCATAATATCAATATGAATATTAACAAAACTTTCATTACGATTGTTATAAAACAATATATATATATATATATACACACACACCAATTTCTTTTGAAAACAGAATCATTATGAGCACTCTAAACTGACCACAGGTCTGTTGCAGTGGGAATTGTTGGTATAATGTAATAAACAGCAGTTAGGCTGAAGTATTAATATTGTAGTAGTATTATTGTTATGGATAACTGTTCCCTTTAGTCCAGTGTTTCATCTGGGTCTTCTTGGCTGTCTCTATGTGTTCTTCACAGGTGGATCACTGTTGCATTCACAATGCCCCTCCGCCAACATATGCAGTGCCTCAGGCACATGTTTGACCTTTGACCTCGCCGTTTCACTGATGGCCTCAAACCCGACGACCGTAATCACTCTCTTCGTCTTCCAACATGCTTTGTGCTGAGGGGACGGACGCTGCTGGTGTCGGCCCCACTAGCAACAATAGCAGCTACGCCGGAACCATAACCATAACCAAAACAATGTAGGAATGTGCAGTGGAGACAGAGGTCAGCTGTCAGCCATAACCCAGCATGCCATTTGGCGGTGTCATTTTGTAATTGTACACTCATTAGGTTTACAAATTGTAATTGTTTTCTGCTTTTAAAGAGACTTAGTTGTGGGTTATTAATCGTTGTGTTACAAAGTTCTAACCATGAGTGAGATATATGGGCTCTCGTCTAAATGCACTCGTATTCTTGGCCATACGGCTCTTCACAACCATTAACCAGGATGGCAGTATATGAAAATGAATATCGTATTGTGAATCATAACCGGTGTACCATATGAAACCCTTACTTTACGCTTGGTGGTTGTATGACTGGAGCTCCAACTGCTACTGTACTGGTTAGCTCTAATAACATTTCAGTCTGTTCCTTATTGCTTGTTTTGCAAGGGTAAATTATAACGTTATCATAAGGTGTTCACATGTAATCTCATAAACTATAGTGTTGGTGAGAAACTTGATTAAATCCAGTTGTTTGAAGAAGATGTTTTCACAACAACATAAATAGATGAATTATGCGCTGTTAACACTAGCTCTAAGCAGGTCATCATTACTACTATTGACAAGATTGGTTTTAATCCATAAATACAATCTTTAAGTCCTAATCATTTGAATAATGTGTTTTGTGAAGAAAAAAAACACTGTAGATGACTAACTAAAAGTAAAAGGATAACATTTAGAATGTGTGATGGTTTACAGCAGTCGTCACTAACTGGCAGGCCGCAGTCCGGACCCAGATGTAGTTGTCTCTGGACCCTGTACCGAAAACCAATTATTAACTGTTGATGGATCGCTTCTATTTCACCGGCGCAGCTTTTCCTGCCTTTGCGGCTCTCATTCAGCGGTCCAGGAAACACTCCGACCAATCACACGCCTTGTAAATCCTGTCACTTGATCCTACTCGACCAATCACACGCCTTGTAAATCCTGTCACTTGATCCTACTCGACCAATCACGTGTGTATTGCGTTAAGCCCCGCCCTCGACTTGAGTGAGACGTTCACACACGGCGACAGGAGACTGAGAGACCCGATAGTTGGAAAAGTACGTGAGTCAGAGAAGTTACTTCACAAAGAGAAATGTGGACCATCCATTCATCCATTTTCATCCACTTTCCGGGGTCAGGTCGCGGTGCAGCAGGTCAAGCAGGCTGACCCAGGCTTCTCTCTCACCCGCAACATCTACCAGCTCATTCTGGGGGATCCCGAGGCGTTCCCAGGCCAGCTGGGAGATATAATCCCTCCAGCGTGTCCTGGGTCTTCCCCGGGGCCTCCTACCAGTTGGACGTGCCTGGAAAACCTCTAAAGGGAGGCGTCCTGGAGGCATCCTAATTAGATGCCCGAACCACCTCAGCTGACTCCTTTCGACACGAAGGAGTAGCGGCTCAACTCCAAGCTCCCTCCTGATGTCCGAGCTCCTTACCCTATCTCTAAGGCTGAGCCCGGCCACTCTACGGAGGAAACTCATTTCGGCCGCTTGTATCCGAGACCTCGTTCTTTCGGACACGATCCAAAGCTCGTGACCATAGGTGAGGGTTGGGACGTAGATCGACCAGTAAATTGAGAGCTTCGCCTTCCGGCTCAGCTCCTTCTTCACCAAGACGGCCCGGTGCAACGCCTGTTTTACTGCTGCAGCTGCACCGATACGCCTGTCGATCTCCTGCTCCATTTTACCCTCACTAGTGAACAAGACCCCGAGAACTTGAACTCCTTCGCTTGTGGTATGCACTCTGTCCCCACCCGGAGGGAGCAATCCACCGGTTTCCGGCAGAGCACCACGGCCTCAGATTTTGTGGTGCTGACTCTCATCCCCGCCGCTTCACACTCTGCTGCAAAACACCCCAGGCCATGGTCTGAGGAGGCAAACAGGACCACATCATCTGCAAACAGCAGAAAGGCTATCCTGAGATGTGGACCGCTTATCTATATATATATATAAGCTAATCTTAACCAGAGCCTTTGACAATGGACGGACTCTTATAATGTTTATTATTCCCACAACCAGTTCAAAAGCAGTATGTCTCATGTTCAGCAATATTAAAAGCAGCGATGTGAAGTGCCACCACGAGACAAAGCTCAGATCTTTAGAGCAAACGGACCGACTCACATCAGAGATTAAGGCACAGAAAAATAGACCTAAGAGGCCAATATGATCAGAACCCTAACACATGAATTAATATGATCAGAACCCTAACACATGAATTAATATGATCAGAACCCTAACACATGAATTAATATGATCAGAACCCTAACACATGAATTAATATGATCAGAACCCTAACTCAATATTAACTGCCCAACAATGACTTAAACAGAGAGAAGTGAGCTGAACAAGTGGTTTAATAACCACAGATGAAGTCCACGCACACACATTTCTCTTTTTAAATGACAATATAATATCTTGGCTCTTATAATTGACATCACTTGACGCCCGAATAAACTGAATTTGAAGCTGCATGACAATTCAGTTAAATTCTTTCTAAAATGAAGGACTTTATTTATTAATGTAATTTATTGTCACATTTTTCAAAAGCTTTGTTTAAATCCAGCCTTTATTTTACTTGAAATAAGAGAAGATAATGTATCTATTATTAGAGTATGTACTATTTATAATTCTTCCAGTTAAATTTGAAATCTGTAATAATAAATATTGTTTAGATGTTAATTCATTGTACTTTATTTAATTTGACAGTCAGTCGTTGAATACATACAGATGTTAATTCAACTGTTGGCTTTGTCAATATGTTTAGCACAAAATCATATAGTGCAAATTAGACATTGTGGGGCAGGGGCGTGGTTAAGCGCGGCTGCAGAGGGGGAGAACGAAGGGCGGCTCAGGGAACAGGTGCGGGCAATCGGGGTGAATGAGCCGCACCTGTGGCTGGGTGTGTGTGTGTGTGTGTGTGTGTGTGTGTGTGTGTGTGTGTGTGTGTGTGTGTGTGTGTGTGTGTGTGTGTGTGTGTGTGTGTGTGTGTGTGTGTGTGTGTGTGTGTGTGTGTGTGTGTGTGTGTGTGTGTGTGTGTGTGTGTGTGTGTGTGTGTGTGTGTGTGTGTGTGTGTGTGTGTGTGTGTGTGTGTGTGTGTGTGTGTGTGTGTGTAAAAACCCCGCAGTAGCGACAGAGCGGGGTGGGAGAGCGGAGCGAGAGAGTGGCATCCAGGCAAAGTACATGTCAATAAAGCTTGTTAAACGTCTCACATCTCCGAGTGATCTGTGCTACGCCGTCCGAGACGACCCCGGGAGGAAACGAACCTGTCACAGACATTATTGTGATGTTCCGGACCTTTGCATAAGGAAATTCTCTCGAACTGGACCTTGCAGAATTTTAGTTGAATACCCCTGGTTTACAGACTTCAGAGCGGTTACAAAATAAATAGTCATGGAGACCAGCTGCTACAACAAAACAACATAAAGATCTGTATCTGACAATATGGATCACCAATGTCCGATCCAAGATCCGATCCGATCCTAGAGTCATATGATCCGTTGCACCTCCCTGCAGTGGAACAACTCACTGATGCTCAACAGAATGTTGCAGCTCCCTGTTCTCCCCTCACTCAAAAGGTCTGGGTTTACCTTCAAGACAAGCAGCTAAGACTCTGCAGAAATGTTCCTTTATTGAACATCTAGAGCAGAGGTCACTAACAGGGGACCCCGGTCCGCTTCTATTTGAACCTTTTCCAGCTTTGACAGCCTTTCGTTCAGCGGCCCATGAAACACACCGGCCAATTAGGAGGAATGGGTATCACCAGAGGTCCCACGATATTATCACGATACTTAAGTCACGATACGATATTAATGCAATGCTGCGATATTATCACAATACTCCGATATATATATATTGGGATTTATTACCTTTTTTCAACTGCAAATTTCTTCTCCAGGAACTGCGTCTGAATGACGGCCGCTTCCAGCGCTACTAGAGTACCAGTAGCCAATCTGATGTATGTCTTTTTTTAACGTCTTTGACCAGCGCTGTCGTGAATGTTGTCCCGTGTGTCGTGCAGCAGATATGCAAGCAGCGGCGTTGAGTGACAGGAAGTCCAGACGTTTTTATTTAAATGCAGCCGGCGTATTTCTAATTTCTTTCTTTGATGTCTCCATTTTCTTTTGACCAACTTCCTCACGATCACGCTGATACGCTTATCCAATCAGATATGGGTATTCAGATAAGCTTCCTGACTTAAGTGAGATTCACACACACGGGAGAAAGAAGGACAGAGACTATACAGACGGAGAAGTGACTTGACAAGTGACAGTGACTCCAGAGCCTTGAACCCAGAATGAGTTAACATAATGTGACCTGTGAAGCTCCACTACAAGACAAGCACAACTCTTTAGACCAACATATCCACTCACATCAGGAATGAAGGCACAGGAAATAACCCAAAGAGCCCACTATGATCAGAATCATTCGAGGAGAATAGAGCTGAAACAAGTGGTTTAATAAACACAGATTAAGTTCCTGCACACATTTATCTTTTTAGAAGATGAATTTGATATATTATCATGTGTGAAGTGATGGATGACATCATTTTAACCGTCCGCCAGTTAAAGAGCTCTATCACCTGGTCCAGATGAGATGTTTTGTGGCACCAAGAACATGTTTAACCACTGAGCACCATGCATGCTGTTCTTACTCACGTGCATGCTGTTCTTACAGAACGTTGTAATCAGTAAAGAACCCTGTGATTGTGAGGCTGTGCAGGGCTGCCTCTAGGAAGTCAGGTGGCGTCGCAAGAGCAACCAGGTCTGCGTAGGGAGGTCAGGGTGGGTTAACCAAAACAGGACACCAATGTCCGTGATCCTTTTCAAACCAAAAGTCAACAGTTTCTTCCTTTGTTCCTTTTTACTATTTTTTGGGGAGTTTTTCCTGATCTGATGTGAGGTCCTGGGACAGGGATGTTGTATGTGTACAGATTGTAAAGCCCTCCGACGGAGTTTGTGATTCTGGGCTGTACAAAATAGGTTGAATTGAAGTTACTTATATTACGTAATTTACGTACTTGAGAAAAATCTGAAAATAACTTTTTGAAGACATCAAACCATTGTATGAGGATACGTTGACTGGTGTGCCTGTATAACTCATTCACATTTTTCAGATATCTTGGGTGAATATTTGAAAGATTGAAATTTGCAGACTTAGATCGCCAAGGAATAACAAACTCAGATCACGACTGCATTTAGACCGTTCAGAATTGTTTTCCTTCATACTTTTTCTGCAGTAATGGTTTTGGCTCTGCTCTCCGCGGTTCATTAGAACAGATCCAGTGTCTTCAGGCCCGACAGCTCCAGACACGTCTGAGTACAGAGAGCACTGATGTCATGCCAAATGCTGATCTATGATGGAAGAATGGCTTGGCAGCAAGACAAGTCAAGTACTACCTGTGTGGTGTGTGTGACTGTGTGTGTTTGTATTCATGGGCTCAGGGCATATTGGGATTTAGGCTAATTAGGTGTAAACATTTGTGAGTGAGATCAGGGGAGAGTGTGTGTATGGCTGTTAATGTGCATTACAACCTGAATGTATTTAGAGAAAGATTTCATTCATCAGACAGACTTGTCTTGATTTTTCACTTTTTGGCGGTCACATTCACGCACACGCACACGCACACACACGCACACACACACACACACGCACACACACACACACACACACACACACACACACACACACACACACACACACACACACAAGTCCAAAATAATCCGTAGAGGAACGTTAAAAGCTCAAGTTAATCACTTGTTATATTGTAATTAATTCCCATCATGCTCTCTGGGAAAGACTGGTCTGTCCCTATCACAGTCCTCCATACAACTGAGTGAATGTTAGAATGTTAGAATGTTGTGTGTTGTGTGTTCAAATGCAATCCTGTGAAATTTAGCTTTTGGTGAGAAACTTAATCCAATAAATAAATCCAGTTGTTTTCATAGCATGAAATAGATACTAGAAATGATTAACCACTGTAAATGACAATAACAAAGTAAATGGATGCTATTTATAATTGTTCACAGTTAACACTGACATGGAAAGTGGAAAATGTTTTTGGGGTGGTTTAGTGGCGGTGGCAAAAAGATTAGTCTGAACCTTGCTGTCAATTATAGTCCTCGGCTGGTCAGAATTAATAAAGAAATCAGCCGAAAAACATTGCAATTGCTGCATCTCTATATGTAATCTATTTTGTATTAATGACAAATGTTGTCTTCATAAATCTCACACTAACTGGCGTTTAGTGGAGTGTGTGCTCCACTGCGTTAATGCAGGTTGGAATGTACCATGTTTCATGTGCAAAGACAACGAACTGCTGAGTGAGTGTGTGTGTGTGTGTGTGTGTGTGTGTGGTCACTGGGTCAGTAAGTCATGGGACCCCTCTGATCTCTGCAGGGTCCGTGCCCTGCTGGACTGCAGTACCAGGATGTGACGGGGCTGGGAGGGGCAGCTCTTAGCCCCCTGACCTCCTCTAATCTCCCATGTCACCCAAAGGCCCCCTCCTGACTCTCCCTCCAATCTAGTCCACACCTTCCACTGCCTTCTCTCGCTGCTGATTCACACAAGGTTAGTCCCGCCCTCTGAAGATGGAATCCCAACTCAACTGCACACTACGGAAGAATGAACCTTTACACACACGTGTCATTTAGTGTGAATTCCAGTGTAAGTGGGGCTACTCCAAATAGCCTTCACTTAGCAAGTCAGTGCTCACAAAGTTCTAAGACCTTATTTAGTCCATGTTTTCAACACAGCAAATATCAGAATGTCAATAAATAGAGGAGGTCGCCACATTGGCCACATCTCGTAGCTTTAAATCAACTGATGTGTGCAGCGGGAGATGGGAATTGATACGATTTGATCGATACCGATTCCAATATCTGTTCTTCTTCTTTTTCGATTCCTGATAAATTGTTGGGTGAAATAGAATACACCCAGGAACCGTCCGAGGTTGGTGTGAAACGCCCAAAAATCTAAATGTCTAAATCATCTTTCGTGGTTATTGACTAAAATAAATAGAAAATAAATGATTGTATTTGTATCTAAATATTTGCCGTGATTAAAAAAAGAAAAAGATGAGTAATATCTCCCTGTAACGCCCAGACCTTCTGGGTGGTCCTGTTGTGCCTTTCCTGTGTTTTGACCCGTTTTGTCCACCCATGTGTTTTTTGCCTGCCTATTCGGATACCTCTGCCTGCCTGGACTGATTCCTTGTGTACCGAACCCTGCTTGAAGTAAAGCTTGTTTTGAACCAAACAACCTCGCCTAGAGTCTGCTTTTGGGTCTTGCTCACCGTGGTTCCCAGTTCCCTAACACTCCCTTTACCAGAGAATGAAGCTTCTCTCCCGCTGTGTGCGTAGCAGCCACCCCCCGGGTAAACACTGTTAGCTCTCTTAGCACTGTTAGCTGTGATCCGCCGACACATGTTTAGAGCCGCTGAGAAGCATCACAATGCTCCAATCTGGGACCTGCATCTTTAAGTCGGCAGGTTACACGCAGTACCAGTCACCATATTGTGTCATGAATACAACTCAAGGCTGTTACTCGCAATATTCACATCAGGGGTTGTGTTCCGTTCCTCAAACTGAACATTTATGTTGGACGGGTCTGCAAATCCCTCGGCAGTTTTGATCCCCTAATGTCAAGCCTTTAGGCTCCCATCCATCTGCGCTGGAGCTGAGGCACCACCTCTCACCCAGCATTCCACAGCTGGCGGGCCAGCCCGGCCTCAACAATCACTCCCACTGTTAACATCAATTTAGATCCGTCACATGCAAGGGTCTTCTTCCCCGGGGGGCTTGAACCCAGCTGCCGGAGGGACCGGGTTCCCTGCCCCTTTTAAGAGAGGGTAAGCTCTGGGATGTAGCACACGTCAGACAAGAAGAGTTTCCCTCTCTGTAATTGTAGAGGACGGAGCGAATAGGGTCTGCGGCGAAGAAGGATTCCAAGCTGACCTCCACAAACGTCCAGACATTTACAAAAGGATTATTACAAAACTAATCTTTGTTCAAATCCATACTCCCATTTCTTTTGGCACCAACTGTCGTATTTGAGCGGTTAACGTATCAGACAGCAACTGTTGCAGCTGTATTTGGAAATGCAGCAACAGTGGCGGCCTTCGGCCAAAGGCTACACTAATTTGTTTAGAGGCTCAGATCAGCACCTGTCTAAACAGAGGTATGTGGAAAGTAAGACAGAATGAAGGCAGGGGGGTGCTTTTTGTTGCCCTGACCCTGCAGGGTCCCAGGACCTGATGGATCACCATGAGGAAGAGCCAGGTCTGTTCATTCCTCCTTCGCCATCCTCACTCTGAAGATACCCGTAGCCAATGAAGCTGCTCTTCTATATTTTCTCAATCATTGCCTGATTTATAGCGTCTCAAATAGGCCCAGAGAAATATCAGTCACATAGCTGACAGCACCGCACCCTGTGGATATGGTTGGAAGGGTCGTCTCGGTCATGGGTAGACGACCGAGAGCCAGACTCAAGCAGGAGCTGTGCTGGTGAAGGCTGATCACAACCAGGCAGATCACGACCAGGCTGATCAGGACCGGGTTGATCACGACCAGGCTGATCACGACCAGGTTGATCAGGACCAGGCAGATCACGACCAGGCTGATCACGACCAGGCTGATCAGGACCAGGCTGATCAGGACCAGGCTGATCAGGACCAGGTTGATCAGGACCAGGCAGATCACGACCAGGCAGATCACGACCAGGCCTCCACGGTGCTCACTTTGAGTTGCATGTTCAGAGAGCTGCGTCCGGGCGCTCGGACAATATTCAGGTTGGGCTGCCGGAGGTTGAGCTTACATCCCGTTTAGTGTGTAACTAAATGGAACCTGCAGAGCGTAGGCTACTAGCTCTCCTCCTGTCCATCCCAACACAGGTCTGTTAGCGTTGGTGCATTTGTACAGTTCTCAGGTGAGTGGCACGACACACAACAAGCTGGCAACACACACCACGTGTCTCAGAAAGGTCATTGTCACAGGACACTAATCTGGGAATCAGGACACCACTGATGTTGCTGCTTCTTCAGTTCTTACGCTTATGAAACTGTGACTTATAGAATCAAACCGGTTAATCCCGACCTCCTTACTTTTAAGGTTCCACACCGTTTGGTAAAGACGGTTCTTAGCGCCGCAGCGTGAGTCCTGATTATGAACAGAAGTGTTCATGCACAGAGCTGTTAGTTGTGTTATTCTCCGAGAAGCGGGTATAAAACAAAATAAAATGTGAAGAACCAAAAATACGAGTATAACTCCAAGGTATCTAGGACTGGTCCCTGTCTCCTCCTGTTCCGTGTCTTGTGACTAACGAGGACACTGCTTCCTGGACCAGGTCCAGTGCTGAGGAGAAATACAAGCTTCTTCTGGACCCCCTCACAGTGGAAAGAGGAGTGTTGTGTAAACAGCTCATACGGGTAACATTTTACCATAATACACGTGAACTAGGGCTGTCAACGAATATTCTATATTCGAATATATATTCGAATAGTTGTTAAAAACCGAATTTCGAATGTGAAAAGGAATATTCGAATGTTAAAAACTAAAATTAAAATACACAACAGCGGCAACAGCAGCAGCAGCGGCGCGACTGTCGCGACACTGCGGGTGTTTCAATCACTGAATGAAGCCATATTTGGGACAAGTATCGCGACCTTAAATTGCTTACACAAAACTCTTGATCAGCACTCAGCATTTGTTTATTGTTGTTGTTCATTTAAACCGCTATGCGCAGAGAGCGCGACGGTGCGGGAGAGAGAGAGAAAAAAAGAGTGCGTGTGCGAGCGAGAGGTCCGCGGTCTTGGCCATTAGTTCATTTAATTATTTTTGTGTAGGTAATATGTTGTTAAATATGTTTAAACTTAAATAAATTACCTATACAAGTAGTTATGTCTTGTTGTATTAATTTGTCCTGTTTTTGACGTGCCTAATGCGCAACTTCGAATATTCGAATATGTTCGAATATATGTGTTTTTTAAAGGGAATATTCGAACGTCATTTTTGATAAATTTTGACAGCCCTAACGTGAACACATATGTTATGATTTACCTTCGCCCAATACTACTGAGCAGAGCCTGAACGCATCATAACATAACTGAACCTTTAGCGGTGGACATCAATATAAATCATACGTGACTGAATATTGTCTCCTGTGATAAAGATGTGTTGGTGACCCACACATGCCGTTCGTACGCTGACGAATGTTCTGCCCACTACAATCAAATATGCATAGCTACATTACTACAATGTTGAATATACATTTGTTTATGATGAACACTAAAATAAATGAATGTGCCAAGTCAGAAAAGAGCAGGAGTCTCACGGAGACCAATGGAGCTGAGTGTACTGCGCGTCTCTCTCTCTCTCTCTCTCTCTCACACACACACACACACACACACACACACACACACACACACACACACACACACACACACACACACACACACACACAGCGAGAGAGAGAGAGAGAGAGGCAGTACTTTCCCTACAATGTGTTCTTCGGCTCTGGTGTCACCGAACAACAACCCAGAGAACCGATCGGTACCGTTCTCACAGTGCGCCGGGTCGGGTTCACCTGCCAGCCAAGAGTTTGACTCCCGAGGAGCCGCTCCACGGGGAGCAGCGCGCGCTCATTCGGCCGCTCTTCTGCGCACAGCACGGACATTCAACCCGCACACGTACCTTCAAAGTCGGACAGAATCCCTTCGAGGTGTTCGTTGACGGAAAGTTCCGACATCCTGTCCGCGTGCAGTAAGCTCCGAGCCGCGTGAGCAACGAAGCCGAACTCTGAAGAAACACTTCTTCAGAGAAGAGGGACGCTCGTGCGCGCAGGTTGCGTGGACCAGGGACCGACTGACCGACTGCTGCTGCTGCTGGGGGGATGTGTGTGTGGGGGGAGGGGGGGGGGCTAGTGGGCGGAGCCGCATGCAACACCTGGAAAGAGATCCTCCCTCGTCCCCGTGGTCTGTCCTCTTACTGCCAAAGGCGTCAGATGGACCGATACAGGGTCTGTCTGGTCAGGGTCCTCCAGGTCTCTGAGCCCTGCTCGTTGATCCACCTCTCCATTTAGGAATGCTCCTCCATCCGTCAACAGCATGAGGCATTGAGGGAGTGACATCGGGCTCACAGGGCGCTCAGGCTCACATTCACACCTGCAGGCCATTTAGAGTCAACCTGCTACATCTGTGGACTGTGGGAGGAACCCGGAGAACCCAAAGAGAACCTCTACTGACACTGGGAATGTATATTTATATACACTGTAAAAGGTTTATTTTCAAATCCTGTAGTTGTATTTCATACCATGGGGAAATTACTGTAAACATACTGACCGTAGTTTTACGGTAGTGTACTGTTATTCCGGCTAAATGTATAATATAACATAACATATATACATTTTACATTCATTTTACAGTGCTACTGTCTCATCTGCAGTATATACTATTGTATTTATTACAATTAAATACTGTTCTTAGCTGTTGATGAATAGCCAGACAAATAAGGGTTTAACTTCACAAAAGCAGAACATTCACAGAAAATATATTGTTCAATTTGAACAGTAATAGTAAAACAGATCAATAACAATATGTTAGTATGTATATTACACTAATGCTAAGATCCTACCCCAACCTTTTCTATTGAACCTATTTTAATCTGAAGGGAAAGTTGCGAGAAAAATGTCCTGAGCTCTGATGTTAAAACTAAATATCGCACTTAATCAAGGACAGTTTCTGTATATATAGAACAGTGGCAGGCCGTGCATTTTCTCCCTGGGCCTTATGTGCCGTCTGATATTGTTTACATAAATACGCGCATGACGGGACGCTGGGACATTAACGGACAATGCATGTAATCCATCAAGAACCAGTCACATTTAGTTATAGCAAAACATGACAAAAAAATCCAACAAAACTGTAAAACACAGCACACTCACGTCCAAAACTTTACTTTGAAATCCTTCACTACACGTAAGTGCGGGGGAAACTCCGCCCGCCTGGCACGGAAAGGGAGTTAAATCGGACCACAAAAAGTTAGTTAGCGCTAGCTAGTTAGCGTAATTTACACATATAGTACATGTTACATCAGCGCATACAGTACATATATCCTCATAAGTATCTATTAATTCGTATCAATTAGATCCTCTTTGGGCTCGTTTTTATCGACTTATTCTGAAAGAGTTGAAATAATTATTCTCGCTATAAGATCTCATTCGATGATGCATTCCATTAAGAAGACTGCCAGCAAGCACATTTAAATAAATATAATCTCATTGATTGGGGTGATGAGATATTAAAATTAGCCGATACATTTTCCCAACCCTTACACATTTAACTTGTCTGATATTTTGCCCTGCGTCTTGTCTAGCCCTCAGTTTAAGTGATCAACGCTTCCCCCTTTTGAAGTAGGATGGGCACGCGCAAACTGAGCTGTTCTTATGGTGTGTTCACACCGAACGCGTGGCATTACTCGCGTGGCTTTATGTGGTTAATTTGCGTAATTCGCTACTGGCTTTACTCGCGCCTGAAAGGGGGCGGGGCTTATCTCTGCAAAAAACAGTACTGTTTCCCCCATCCACCATTGAACTAACCACTCGTTCTGCTTTAAACTTCTTGTGGAAGTCCCTCTAATGTCTGACCATCAAACGCCCCGTGTCCGGGTTCATAATATCATCCGTAGCCGCACAACAGCGTCTGTATGACGGCCGCTGCCAGCGCTGCTTCAGGCGGACCAGCAGCAGTTTGATTCAGCACCGGCAGGACGGCTGTGATGACGCGCAGAGCTTCTCAACGCTGATTGGCTTTTGCGATGCGAATTTTCGCCCGAGTTGGAAAATTTCAACACAAATTTCATATGTGCCGCCCGGCGTAAATTCGTGTCTGTCACAACCATACGCGTCTGTGCATTGACTTGTACATGTAATCTGGTTGCGCGAATAATTCGTGTCGCGTTCGGTGTGAACACACCATAACTCCTCCCGAGTTCTGCTAGCAGCTAGGTGGCTTTCTGTGGACTAAAGTCATGCTGGCCCACTGACCAATCACAGCACATGTCAGTGCTGACGCCAGCTAGCAGGCCCTGGCACGTCAAAGAATACGGTCTACCTTCCTAAATGTCTTTCTACCGTCTACATACCGTCTGTCTACATACCGTCTGTCTGTCTGTCTGTCTGTCTGTTGGTATGTTCTCCACACTGACACAGGAAGAACACGCAAACTCCCCACAGAAGATCTCTCTTAGTCACCACAACATCGTGCAGCCAACAGCACCTGCACATTCATTCAAAGTGACTACTGCTAGAGAGTATTACTGTGTATGTGTGACCACACTCAACAATGCAGAAGCAGAGGGTTCATGCGAGTTCACATGTTCATTTATGTCAGTCTGTAGTGCTGCTCTTTATAAATAAGCATAAACTACGAATCATAAACACTTTACCTTTAAAGTGAATCATAAACACTTTACCTTTAAAGTACAGACATGTGTTTGCTCTTGTTTGTGACAGTGTCTCAACTGTCCATCCATCCATCCATTTTCATCTGCTTTCCGGGGTCGGGTCTCGGAGGCAGCAGGTCCAGCAGGCTGACCCAGACTTCTCTCTCACCCGCAACATCTACCAGCTCATTCTGGGGGATCCCGAGGCGTTCCCAGGCCAGCTGGGAGATATAATCCCTCCAGCATGTCCTGGGTCTTCCCCGGGGCCTCCTACCAGTTAGACGTGCCTGGAAAACCTCTAAAAGGAGGCGTCCTGGAGGCATCCTAATGTCTCCACTGAGTGTCTCAACTGTTGAATGATAATTACCTAAACATAAATATGTAAAGTGCAAGTCGTGTGATTCCTGGTAACAAAATTGAATAAAGCTACACAATGTTGTTGCTGTACTTCAACCTGAATCAACAACTAGACTCAAAGCAGCTTTCCAGCACATCTGGGGGGAGTCCAAGTGGGTTTGCATTCAGTTAGCCTTCTAAACCTCAACTGAAGGAAACACACACACACACACACACACACACACACACACACACACACTCACCAGCCTCTGCAGATCATGAAAAGCCACTGTGGCATTAATCCTCCCTGGTTCAGACCCACGGGGCTAATGAGAGCCCCCCGACCCCCAGTGAGAGTGTGACTGTGTGAATGTTGTGGCTGTGGGAATTTAGTCACATGGTCTCGACCCCCCCCCCCCTCCCCCTCCCCTCCCTCTGCTGCTTAATTGCCCAGCTTCCTGTGATATGCTTGATAGTACCAGACGGTGCATATGTGTGTGTAAACATGTGTGAGTGTGAATACGACCGTGTGTGGCTTTTGCTCGTGCTACGACTCGCCTGAAGGAATCTTCTGTTGCAGTGCCTGATGTCTGCACCACAGACCAGAGCAATTAAGATAGAAATGCTCATAGACGTGTTAGAATATGATACATGAAGCATTAGCTTTAAGGAACCGTCGGAATAATTTGTATCCGTCTTTATATCTTGTCTTTTGAATATGATAAAACCTTATCTTTAGAACATGATATGTTATACTCTGGCATGTGGGTTATAGAGAGGTTTTAACAGGTTTTAACAAGTTCAAATATCTAAACAATGTTTTTGAGTGTGGATACAAAAGTCACACATAATGAATAAAAAATTATAATATAACCAGAACTCAGATGAAAATCAGATGCTGAGCAGACTTGACTGACCAGAATGGGCTGCCCACCACAAGCTGTTATCAGCTGGGTGCTACACCCCAACGCCGGTTCTTTGCTGATGCCCAGATACGTCTCGAACACAGAAAAATAATAACAACAGAGAAAACCCAAGCAGAGGGCAGGGTTTCTAGATACAGACACCACCACACACCATTAGTGGGTCATAAGTGATCATTGAGAGGAGTTATTTTTTATAGCTGGGCTATACATTGTTTTTAGGAAATTCCTGCATCTTATACCTGATTAAGTGAAAACAAAAAATGTCCTAGTTGATCTACAAACTGGAGATCATGGATAATCCATGTATTTGTTTTTATTGTAGCCTCTGTACTGGTCTATAAAGCCTCAAAAGTGCCTGTCTGTAGAGGGACAGAGAGTGTCAAGAGAAGAGGAGAGAAAGGGCAGCCACAATGAGAGCAGAACACTATCTGTCTCTGTTTGAGAAACTTAATAATAAATTATAAAAATAAAATGTAAATAAATATTTGTATGTTTAAATTTCAACCTAGGATAAAGAATGTAAAACAATTGTGTATATTTACAACAAAACAACAAACAAACACATGTTGTGCAGGACACATCAGGCACCAATCACCATTGAGGCAAACAGAGGTCTGATCTATACTGCTATACACATCTTAACTAATATAACAAGTGTTTTATTTATTATACCACCGGAATTATTCAAATAGCCCTTGTGGTTGAGGAGAGAACACAGTTTTAGTATGAGTATGAAAACCTTTTTTCGCAATTATTCTAAAAACAATGGCTGAGGTTTAAGAAGGAATAAAATATTGCTAACTTGTATGCATTACAGGTTTCCTAAAGTTGCCATTTAGATGCTTTCACCTGCAGTGCCTTGGAATGACAAACAATGACAAACAAATAGCAAACAAAGATAGCCATTGGTAGAGTGTGTTGAGTAACAGCCAATCTAAGTAGGCTGTAGGTGAGTTTGGCTAACCCAAAAGTTGCCTGGGTGTTATCGGGAGGCCAAGTGTGCATTTTATGGAGCGGGAGGAAGTGTGGATCGTGTTTTATTGTTTTGCCGGAAATATGATTCAGCGAGAGAATTCTTAAATAATTTAATCAAGAGAGGTTGGAGTGGAAAATATCAGCTATCTACTCAAGAAACATTCTGGTATCAAGTGTTGGAGTACTTAGGATCAACAAGACTAATGAATAGGATTTTAGAAACGTTCATTTCTATAATTTTGTTTGTTTGTTGCAGTATTTTTGTACAGATTAGAAGGAGGGTAAAGCCTTGGTCCACACTCCAGATTACTGGACGGCGGTACTGCGCCCGAAAGCTGTTTGCCAACCGCCAATAAAGCTAAAGAACAAATCGACGCGGCAGCAGCAGAAGAAGAAGTTAACCAGCAGTTACCAGTGTAAAGGTTACCGCCACAAGATGGCAGTAATGCAACGCCAGGGATGCCAACCGCCGTAAAACGTCGAAGAAGAAGAAGAAACTCTACCACAAGCTAGCCATAACGACAAGTTGCTAACCGATTTGTGACACTTGACAAACACATTAGTGAAAAGTAACCCCGAGGAGCGACCCGGTTGCCGCGGCCAGCGTGTCATGCAGCTCTCTGAAAGGTAATGAGCCGTAAAGCCTCGGGGTCTCGGCTCAGCGGCGCCCACAAACTGCAGCCACACTGGAACGACTGGCAGCCCAGGTTGGTGTTCTCCTCGGGAGGAAACTGCTTATTATAAATCGGTGACTCTTTGGGCCTATGCTGTGTTGCTCCCTTAAATTGTGGCCATGTAGGAGCAGAGGGGGAAATATGTGTCTCTTGACTACATCATTACATTCTCACAGTTGCCATAATGTCTTCTAAATCGTAATTGTGCCACAGCCTGTCTCGCGCCATGACCCGCATGAAGCTAACCCGCGGCTGACTGCTGAGCCCGGCAGCGCTAGCTCGCTCTGTCTCAGAGCGTTGACTAGCTCGCGGTGGCAGCCTGCTGCTAGCGCGGCAACGCTCATTGACAGCCAGCGACGCCACGCGGACTCGGGCGTCCCGTGAGCCACAGCGGCGGTTCACGTGAGGGGTATTTGGGGAACCACAAGGCGATTCCAGCTCTTAATGAGCTGTATCACTGTAGCCAGCTAGCTAACGCTACCATGATACTATTGGCGCTGGCTAACAGTTAGCCGGGAGACTTCAACGCTATCGACTTCCGGATGTATGTAGACCCGTTTACATACTAAAGAGAAATGTATGGAGTTATTAGTCTGGCAACTTATTGAGCTGATAGCAAACGACTGTTAAAGTCCACCCAGCCATTATTGAGGCACTAGACTCCCGAGTTAGCATCACATGTGTTCACGTGCGTGGACGTTCCCTCGCGATGTTTGTAACGTCAGATGGAGTTTTTCTTTTTGAGTTGGGTAGCTGCCCCGGGCCGCAGTCTCTATGGCCATAGAGACCATTGATTCCCACTTTGAATCGAATTGATTGCAAATGACCACAAGCATGAATTAGTGGTTCAATATACTGTACTACTAAACAAGATGCATGTTTGGAGTCATATGGCCCTGCGTCCTAACAAAGTCCCGTCTTGACACAGGGTCTCTGGAACAAAATACTTTGGCCTTTTTAATATGCGTTAGTTGACGCTATGCTCACAGTACACATGTTCCTAAACGGAAGCATGGTTGATGGATACACTTGAGCTAATTTTTACCAACGAGGGTGCATACGGCCGTTGTTGTGGAACTGAATCAATACGAGCAGGACGCAGGATGAGTTGGTGAACCCTGAGATGAGGGATACTGGGCTTTAAGTTCCAGGAAGAGATCGAACGTAAACTCTGGGTCTATTGTGATCTGATGTAACAGCCTTTCAGTGACACTGTTGAACTTCACTACATACTTGGAGTAGCTGAAATAAAGCTACTGAATGCTCCAACATTGATCCAAATGTATATTTAACATTTTAAAATCCACTGTATTTTAACCTTGAGGCTTTTTTTTAAGTGCAAATCAGCAAACCGTGTTACTGGATCACAATGGGACTTGTATTCATGTCGCCTATGTCATTGATCGATCTCATCATTTTTAAAGTCTTTAACAGCATGTAGTCAATGGCAGTGTAAAATGGGGAATAAAAGGTGTTCTAATAAAGTGTGAGGCAATGCAACCACTTGACCAGCAGCCATAACCAGCCAGCCCAAATATTGTGAGCTTTGGTGCAGCTGAATGCGAGATTAGCCGTGGATTAAAAACAGAGATGCACACACAACCTCTCCCCAGGCTTTTGCCAGGCATATACGTTTGAATAAGGGCCTCAACCAGACGGGGCTACAGTTTCATACAGTGATAGTCTGCAGTAAGATGCATCATTTTACACAACACAAGAAAAATTAGTAAAGTTTGTTCATCAATTGCTCCTCAGGCCTTCAAGTTGAGCCTATGTCGACCTTTTCCATGCAACTGGCTACTTGTTGGGAGCAGCAACTGTAGGCCACGTGCTCTGAGTTTACATCCAGTACTGTGAACACTTGATCAGACACACAGAGTTCAGGTAAAGGTAGAATCGATACAAAATGTCTTAGCACTCTAGCTCACCCGATCACATAACCCCATATGAAGAAAAACTAGGAGTGGCTGCTACTAACTCAAGGAACTGGACCAGATGTCAGTGACTGGCTGATCAATTCACTTCTATATGTACATAATAAATATATACTCATAAAAGTGGGGGTCAGTGAAGTGTACTCTCAGTTGATTATTTTCATACAGGCAGAAGACGGTAACATGCTTGGATAGTTGGTTCGTTGGAGATGAGCCAGTTCTGCGCAGAATCGATCGGTGTGCAATGCATGCTGGGTAGATTTGTCTCGGACTGGATCCCGACTTGCTCTGACGTCATGCACACGTGGTCAACAATAATCTCACGAGAGCGAGGCAGCCATCGGTTTTAGAGCCAGGCGCCGCAGCAGCTCTCCACCGACTGCGTGGCCCAGTGCATGATGGGAAACACCTGGCTGTCGTCACATCAAAGAGCTGATTGGCTCTTAGATTTGACAGCAAACGCGTGTTGTAGAAAACCCTTATTTTATGTGTAGTTGTAATACTTAACTATTAGTCTCATGTTTCATCTGAAAAAATGTCGTGTGTGGTTGATTATAATAAAGCTTATTTATATAACACATATCAAAACAGTAGTGATGTATTTCACAGGCATAAAAAGAATAAAGGATGCGGCTACACACACATTTCTACATGAATATATATTTATAAACACATTAATAAATCAGAATGTGATCTGTAAACTACATGTAGACTACAGATCGGAACTAACAGGAAGTAATTTTTTCTGTGACTTCCTGTGTGTACTTTGAAGTCAGCTGAAAACTGTCAGACTTGACCGCAGTTTGTCAACGCCCCCCACTGCTGCCGCCTGCTCTCGTCCAGACTCCAGGCGAGGCACAGATCTTTCCAACAAGCCTATTATTGGGTACATTTCTCAAATTGAACAGCTGCGTACTTTACCACGTTTTTTTAACTTTACTTGCGTTACTTTGTCGGACATCAAGTTGAATTGATTTTGAATCGAGAATTGGATGTTAAATTGTGCTTCTCAAAGACTCCCACCCCTCTGTCGTGCAGTGCCATGTGATTGATCAAAGCCAAATCTAATGTGAAACCATGCAGTCCTAAGATGTGTCTTCTTGGTGTGTCAGAGTTGACAGCGTGTCATCCAGCCAGGACGGAGTGAAGTCTAGAGAGCTTGGTTCAGCGGCGTTGTATGACGTGTTGCCCTCCAGCTACCCCGACCAGCCAGCGGCGCCCAGCGATGCCTACGCTCCTGCAGATACACACCAGGAAGAAGGTGAGGCTACATCCCTTACTAAACACATCCTAAGTGTCCTCACAATGTATCTGAGCGCTTCCAAAGCCATAAAGAGGAACTACACGCTCATGTCTGTCTTTCGCTGTAACGTGGTAGCTTAACGTAACATGGTTTGTGTCCCTCAGATGGATATGAAGCTGGTCAAGGTGTCAGTGATACTACATTTGGTTGGAAGTCGGTGGGGCAAGAGTTGAGGCCCAATGATGTGACGGATTTGACTCCTTTTCAGCATGGAAACCGTGCTTTAGCTTCAAAGGATATGAGGAAATTGCAGGGTAAGCTCTCTGACACACGTCCAGTATTCTAAGATGTGAAAAACCGTGGCTGCATGTGGCACAAGATATGTTCCTAGGACTTAGACTGCTGTCTTTAACTGCACTGTAAAGAACTCTGAATTCAAGCTAGCACCTGGGGAGTAAGAGTGCAAACATAGCTCAATATATTACTTGAATAGATTATTAATCTGTTATAAAGAAAAGAAGTTCAATATTTCCAGCATTTTAATCAAAAACCAAACCTTATCCTTGTACAATGCTCTCACATCAATAAAAACTGAAAATTAAATAAATAGATTTTGGGGACACAGCCATGCACTGAGAACAAAAGGGAAATGTAATTAATATAACTAATACTATTTTTGTTGTGACAAAACCAGTGGTTGAATGTAAATAAAGTACTGTACTGCTTATGAAACTGTCTCAATGTAACCATGCTGCCTCTATGACCTCCATCAGAGGCTGTTTCTCTGGCTATTAGTTATTTGTAATGCTTATCTGGTCCACCGGGTCTCATGAAGTCGTGCACGTTCACTAGAAACTCCAGCAGCAACCAGCCCTCCAGTCCCAGATCCAACATCAACCTCCGGCTACAAGGGATGGCCGTATATCGCAGTATAGATTTGAAGTCAGGGTGATAGTGGTATTATTTCATTGTATATCTTTCTCTCAAATGTCTATAAATACCCATCAAGGGGTAGAACACTGCTACGGCAACTCCAACCATCCCAAAGTCATCGTAAATCGTCAAATATTGGAAACTTTATCTATTTACTTAATTGGCATCTATGGTGGTTATTTACAGAAAATGCACAATTCCAATAAATACATTTGATCACAATATGATAGCATTATAATTTAGCTTCACTCTGCACAGTAAAATGAGTGGCTTCTAAAACGTTGAGCACATGTTCCTTGTTTTACTCTCCCAAATGTAAAAAAGACAAATATAAATGATCCTCAACTCCTCAATGCCGAGGAGGGATTGTAATTATCTGTAAACTCATATCTCATATTCATGGACTACTTTATCACTTTTGTACAAGCCCTGTAGAGAAAGAAGTCAATCAAATAATACAGTTATAAAAGCATTTGATTCCAATATCCCAACCGTTTATCCTAAAACATATGATTTGGCAACAAAATATGAACTTTCTGTTTCTAAAGCATCTAAAAAGGAGTCGGACTTCTTTGTGCGATCCGTAGTCCGGTTCATCGAGCTTTTCTCGGAACCGTTTGTGCTCCTCGACTCACTGCGATCTGTGCTCAAAGGCTCTCTGGAAGCACTACCACCTCCATCCACAGGGGGCGCCACCAAATCAGTTCCTCCTAGCAGCGTCAAGTACAACTTTGAGGTACTTGTACTTTACTTAAGTGTTTCCATTTTCTACAACTTTATTATTCTACTCAACTACATGTCAGAGATAAATATTGTACTTTTTACTGCACAACATTTATCTGACAGCTTTAGTTACTTTCAAGATTCTGAATAATAATATAGAACATATAATTAGGTAATACATTAAAGCTATAGCTCCCCAGCAGTATATAAAGTAATTAACATGAGCCCATCTACAACACAATAAATCACTAATTATAATCCAGTAATAAAATATATATTATTATGCATAATGAGTACTTTTACTTTTGGTACTTTGAGTATGTATTAATGCTTTTGTTCTTTTACTTGAGTATCTTTACACTGCATTGTTGCTACTTTTGCTTAAAGTTACTGCAAGGAACTCTAAACTGGTCCTGAACCAGTCTCAGTGTAGTCCTGGTCCTCTGTAGACCTCCATCAGTCAACGGACCATCAGAGAGAAGATGGTCTGGTTCTATAGAGTTCTTCTTAAAACTCCCGGCAGCAGCATCGTCTCCTCCCTGGATCTTCTGACTGCAGGTCTGCAGGACTCCCCCTCCAGGAGCAGAGCCTCTCCTCTCTGCTGGTCCCTGCTGGGAGCCAACACCAACAACACTGCTGGAGAGTCAAACATGCGTTTTGTTTCAGAAAGCTTTATCGGGGGCCCAGCTCCAGTCATCCATCACAAAACAGAGAGAAAACCGACTGAGGATGCTCCTCTTCGTTACCGTTTAGTTTTTTAATTAGAACCTGTAATCCTGACTTTGCACTTTCTCGCAGCGGTGTCATTTCCTGTAATTCATCACGGTGCTTGCCGTGCATCATCCCACACGGCTATTAGATGATGAAAGTTGAGGACCGCTGTTGTATGTTCTTTGGTAACAAGTCTATGACGTGGAGTGTTTTTATGCTGGGCTGTCTCCAGGTGTCAGCCCAGGCAGCAAACAAAATCATTGTTGGCAGTGCAGAATGATAAAAAACCCACTTACTCATTCACAATTCCACAAGTAGCTGCTCATTGAAAAATGAGCCACATCAACTGGTTCATATGTGGTTGATTTTTATTTGATTTGGTGTGTGACTCTAAACACAGATGATGATGATGATGATGATCATTTTGAAGCTGCACATGGATGGCAGCATGCTAGGGTACAGCTACTTGGCGCAGTGTGTTGCGCTGATGTGCCGTTTTGCCGTTGCAGACAGAGGGATGGCTCACTCTGAGGAGTCTCGGCTGGCCAACCTCCTGCGCCGGGTCTCCAGGGAGGACGATCGCGACCGCAGGCTGGCCACCCTCAAACAGCTGAAGGAGTTCATCAGCCACGCCGAGAGCAAAGTGGTCAGTCCCCTTTTCTTCCTGTACATCCAAATAATTCAATTCAGTTTATTTTGTATAGCCCAAAATCACAAATTAGCCTCTGAGGGCTTTACAATCTATACACATACAACATCCTTTGTCCCGGGACCTCACATTGGATCAGGAAAAACTCCCCCCAAAAAAACTTTCATGGGGACAAAAAGGGGAGACACCTTCTGGAGAGCAACAGAGGAGGATCCCTCCATCAGGATGGACAGAAGCAATAGATGTCATGTGACCAGAATGAACAACGTAAAACGCATCTACCAAATGCCCCAGAAGTACTTAAAATACATTCACCACTGTACTTCTACTTCAGAGGAAAACGTTGTTCATTTACCTGACAGGAAAATGTTACCGGCCCATTGCAGATAGAGATTTACTCACTGTTGGAGTGGAAAGCTCCCCGTTAACAGACATAAGATGCCTTGAGCACATTGTAACACAATTATAAAGCAATCATGTGTTCAACTGAAATCTTGTAAAATGTAGTTTTGTTGAGAACTTGAATGAATCCAGTTATTTTCCTCGCTACATAAAACAAATATTAGAGATGAATCATGATCTGTTTAAGTTCCTAACACTAGCTCTTATAATTGATCATTAATACTACTAATGATGAGATTTAATTCAATCAAGCAACTATTTCAATATGAAGACTGGAGATACCCACCATAGATGACAATAACACCGTTTGCATTGACTTCAGGATGATTATGCCATGCAGTTGTCATAGTGGGGCTCCTCCCTTCCGGAAGCCTTTCATATTGACATTCTATTGTTTTCTTCTTCGTATAACATAGGATTCAAAGCGGTGTCGTACAATGACAACATGAACCGTGTTCTTTCCCCTGCACAGACCCTGGTCAAACAGCTGGACACCATCCTCAGCACCTTGAATGACATTTTGAACGAAAGGTAAGATGCGCCCACGCTCTGGAGTTCTTTATTCAGGCCTCATTGTGAACATGCATCCCACTCAGGGACCACGTGTTGCTGGAGTTCAACCTGGAAGTTGGCATCGCTTTGGTGGCATCGGGAAAAAACGGGATTTGGGGATTATTGCATGAAATAAACTCTGTGGCTAACTATATTCAAGTCATAAATATAAGACAACACAATGCACCTCTATCTCAGAGGTGTGAATTGACTCCACTGCACTCTCTCTTCAACTCTTTTGCTTCCTGCTGGTCCCACGCGGCATGCAGCCTCTAACGTGTGCTCTCCTTCCCGGTGGCGTGCGCAGCAGCAAGCTGCTGTGGGAGCTGCGTCAGGATGCCGCGGCCTGTCTGGGGCTCCTCTGCACGGTGCTCGGCTACGAGGCCGAGCGCATCTTCAAGTGGCTCTTCCTCAAGCTCACCTCGAGTGGCCGCGATGAGGTGAAGCTGCTGTACCTGGTGGCGGCGCAGTGCGCGTTGGAGGCTGCTGGAGAGAGGAAGGCCTTCTCTCACGTCATGCAGGTACACACACACACACACACACACACAGTACAGATCTGAGGTCTCATTTCTAACCACTGCGTATGCAGCGTATGCAGCGTGTGCACGCCGCTTCCCTCTCTGACCCGTGCGTACGAACATTATGGAGATGCAGAGCGTCACTGGTTGGTTCCAGAGGGAAAGCTGCAGCCTACTGTACACAGCTATCTATAAACTCACTTTTTATTTAGTTTTCAATAACATAACAACATACTGTCAGACAGTCGCATTCTTTGGCAGTTTTTCAGTTGTATGTCTTGGAACACATGATATTCAGGTACAGTGTACAACACACAACGAGAACAACAAGCATCAGGTGGTGCACACCCCAAGAAAAAAGAGAAAAAAGAAAAGAAAAAAAGAAGAAAAAAAGGGGGGAATAAGGAAAATAATAATGAATAGATTGCAGAAATGAATAAATAATACAAATAATAATTTAAATAAAATAAGTAATTTAAATAGGATAAGGGTCCAATAATTGTCCATTCCCGAGTGTAGCATTGCATGTGCTACATGGGCTTTTCTAGAGAGGATTGTGTGTGTGTGTATACATGCGTAGAGAGTTTAACGGGAGCAGTTCTACCAGAGGGCCCAGCAACATGTCATTACCCTCATTGTAATAATAATGCTGCAACAGGCCTCCATCGTTTGGTAAAGATCGGCTTCTGGAGCCTTAATAAATATGTGATTTGCTCCATCTGATAGATGTCCCATACTTTTTGGATCCACAAGTCGTATGTTGGGGGATCTGGTTTTAGCCATCTGATGGTTATACCCTTCAATGCTGCTGTGAGTAGTATGTTGAGGAGGTATTTTTTGGCCCTCCCGTCTAGGCCTTCAGGTATCGCTCCCAATATTGCTACTGTGGGGTCTTGCTGGATGTCTTCTTGGAATATCTCTTTGATGGCATCAAAGACTTCTCTCCAGTATGTATTTAATTTAGGGCATAGCCAGAATATATGTGTGTGATTGGCAGCACATCCACAATTCCGCAAACACAAGTTGGAATGTGTTGGGCCCATCTTGGCTACTATTTCTGGAGTTCTGAAGAATCTGGTGATTATCTTCCATTTAAATTCCCTCCAGGTGTTTGAGTTTGTGACTCGGTGTGCCTCTGTGCATATTTCCTCCCAGGTATTCTGTGGTATGATCTTGTTCATTTCCGCTTCCCATCTCTGCTTTATCTGTTGGGAGTTATGCGGATTCATAGATAGAAATATGTTATATAGTTTACTTATTGTTTTCTTATTTTCGTTCCCCATCTGTATTTCTATTAAGAATCTTTCCAGAGTTGTACGTTTCACAAGCTTTCCCCACTCTTTGTGTGTTGTTAAAAACATTCTCAGTTGTAGGTATCTGAAAAAATCAGTTTTGGGGAGATCAAAATCTTTTTTCAACTGTTCGAATGTCTTGAGGTTGTCCTCGTTAAATAGCTGGTGCAGGTGAACCAGTCCCCTGTCTGACCATTTTCTAAAGCCTGTGTCTAGGTTGTTAGGTGTGAAGGTCTCCATAGATCCAATGCTTGTTAACACTGAAATTAACTTCGAAAGTCCAAAAGCTGTCTGTATTCTGTTCCAGATTTTAAGAGTAATCTTAGTCCACTCTGTCACTTCTTTTATGGGCTTACCTAAAAATGGCAAGATTTGTAAGGGCTTTGGGCATGCATTTTTGTACACAGCTATCTGATGCTAGTATCGAGGTTACCATGGTGACTGTAAGCCTCGTCAGTCCCGCCTCACTCTGTACGTCTTCACCAGCTGCACATGAGGATTGTGTAAATTAGCATAGTGTGGAGAAAAAAAAAAGAAAAAGCCAGTAACGGGTCTCGTACGATCCCTCCACATCCTCTGAATCAGTCCTAATGCAGACCAAGTTCACCATAAGAACACTTCATTACAGAGAAATAGTGTTTAAAAGTCCTTTTGCTGCCTTTGTGCTTTGCTCCTAAAATATTGTGCGGCCAGCAGGTTCATAGAGCTTGTGTATGTTGGGCTTGACCAGTGGTGGGAAGTCTTTGGTTTTGGACTGGACTGGACTCTGTTTGGTGCGTTTCAGCTGGTGATGAGCAACCTGCAATCCATCCTGGAAAATGTGGACACGCCGGAGCTGCTTTGTCAAAGTGTCAAGTGCATCCTGCAGGTGGCCCGCTGCTACCCGCACGTCTTCAGCACCAACTTCAGGGTGAGTGTTGCCGCAGCAGTGGGCTGCACATGTTTGAGCCCCACAGGCTTTGCTGACTAAGGTGCTTGCTGCTTTCCCAGGACACGGTGGACATCTTGGTGGGGTGGCACATTGACCACACACAGAAGCAGGCCCTAACTCAGCAAGTGTCAGGTCAGTCTGCTTTCTTATTGGCACTCAAAGATCTTAAAAGTTGTGTCTGGGGTTCAGATATCAAGCTTTGGGGCTCTATCTGCTGCTAATACTGTAGGGATGTGTCATTCTGGGTCATACTGATTTGAAATTGTTTAAAATAACAATTTGGGTGATATTGATGTTAGTTTTTGCTGGTATGAATTCCCATTTTGTGCCAGGAAAACAGACATCTTCATATAAAAATACGGTTTTAAAGTCATTCTGCGATTACGGACAAATGAAATAGTACAAATGTAAGTCGCAACCTTTTGATATAAGAGTCTTAAAAAAAAAAAAAATGCTTCAAAAGGCCTTTTTAGTGGTTTCCACCCACCTACTTGATGAGAAGAATGTTTCGGTACATATCCCAAGAAATATGAGTTTTATGAAACTTAAATTAAATGTAAGCAGTGTTTCCCCACATATAGAATATACTCTGTATATTAACAGGACCAGTATATTCGGCAACCCATCTTAGCGATTTTCTTTTTTGGAGAACTACACCATCAGTTCCCTTGTTGAGTACTGATGGGGCAGAACTGGGCCCGGGGAGCGGGTGGATAGCGTCTGGCTGCCTCAGCATGTCGGAGCTGGACCACAGGGCCGTCGGCCCGATGCTCTGCTGCATTTTGCTCACCAGGGACTCATTTATTTTTTGTGTTTTTGAAGGCATCGTTACCGGTTCCCTCGGCAAAGAGCCGATGGGGTTCTGGATTACTGCCGGCTTTGTAGCTGCTAGCAATTTTGGTGTAAACTCGCTCGGTGTGTTTCTTCTAGTGCACATGCTGGTGGACATTAGATACAATTCCTGTCGCGCATTCTTTCTTAATTTTTGATCGCGACAACAACACTGGTGAATTCTCTAAGCAGACCATATGGCCGACATTTTGGCATAAGAATTCAACATCAGGGAAACTTTGTCCATCGACTTTGACCCTGCTCGAGCCCGAGCATCACTGATGTGAACACCCAGTCCGCCTCCCCTCTTCTTACTGAATCTCAATCAAGTGCAGTAGCTTGATCCAGATGTTATACTGACGCATTGTTTTATATTGGAGCAAAACATCTAAATCTCTTAAGCTTGTGTTCGACCAAGTTTGTATTTCAGGCATCGAACTACAAACCCACTGACTTTGAAAAGAGGGAACCGGAAGATCAAAATTCCCTCTGACAGCCTTGGACCCGGAGCCGGTTGACGGTGTTTTACCAGTGTCGTCGTCGTCGTTGTTGGTGCTGCCAGCATAGCAGTGCTAGCCTTGAACACAGTCCTGTGCTTTTCTCCCCTGCTCCGTTCAGGCTGGTTGCAGAGTCTGGAGCAGTTCTGGGTGGCAGACCTCACCTTCTCCACCACTCTGCTGGGACAGTTCTTGGAGGATATGGAGGCATACGCAGAGGTGAAGTTAGTCCAGGGTCCCATTAGTGTCACGCCCATTAAGCTTCTCTACAGACACAGCTCTCATGCCAATGTATACAATGTATGTGTAAATGTATGTTTTACAGGCTAGGACAACAAGTGGGACAACATTTCTGTTCTATTTTAATTGAGAAGAAGCAAGAAAAGTTGCCTTTATGAATCAGAAGATCTTGATGAAATTAGTCCATAAATAGCCCTGGGCTTGACCGCGTCTGTGCCCCCTATAGGATCTGAACCATGTGATGGCAGGCGAGGTGCTGGATGAAGACATCCCCCCTCCCTCAGTGTCCCTGCCGAAGCTGGCAGCTCTGCTGAGGGTCTTCAGCACAGTGGTCCGCAGCATCGGAGAGCGCTTCAGCCCCTACAGAGGACCGCCCATCACTGAGGTCTACGTCACCGACGTAAGAGCCACACCGAGGACGACCTGACCTCTGGGGGAGCTGTTCTAAAAGAACTGAAAAGTAGAGAATCGGAATAGAATGAAACTTTTCTGCTCATCCAAATGCGTCCACAGCACCTCAACGCAGGAATGTCTGACGGACAGGACACACACACACATACATAAGCGCACACACACACTGAAGCACATAAAAACACACAGCGGTTTAACAACACACTCAGCGTACCGGTTTATGGTCTTCCAAATCCTACCAAAATTAATTGACTTTTGTTTATTTCTAACATTAGCTGCAGCAAAATGATCAAATATGAAAACTCTGATTTACAAGAGAAGCACAGTTTTGGTCCAAGGTGCAGTTAGTGGCTACCTTACTGCTACTTGGAGTTTGGGAATCCGTCCTAACGAAGTTGGGTACATTCCAATCTGTGACACTGAATGCCATACCATAGCTTTTATGGTGTCACAATCTGTGTTTTTATTTGCACTCCTCAGGTTCTCAACCGGGTTCTGTCCTGTGTGACCACGGCGAAGCAGGTTCAGTTCTCTGAGCAGGTTCTCACAGCAGGGAACGAGTGTGTGGGTGTGTTGCTGGCTGGAGTGGAGCCCTGTGGTCAGCTGATGGAGGCCGTCCTCGCCTATGGCCTGGACCAGCTGGACTGCTGCCGGGCTTGTGGGCCGGACTACAATCTGGCAGTGCTCAGCCTCGTCACTCTGGTACCGCACGATATTGGAAATAAACTAGCGTAGTCATTTTATTTCTCTGCGAAGAAATGGGAACGCGGGAATACATTTTTAAGTCGGGTGCACATTGAGAGCAAAATTTGGAGGCTAGATAAACAAGTGTGTAAACACAAACTACAAACTAAATTGGATTTTAATAGAATTCCTGCAAAGCAATAAATACACAGAAGACCAGCAGAACATGTCCTTGAAGTGAGTTCTGCTGCATTTGCTTTCAGATTGTGGACCAGGTCAACACCAAGCTGCCCGCCTCCTTCGTTGAGAAGTTGTTGGCACCGGACTCCCAGCTGCTGAAGATGCGCTTCCATAGAGAGAAAGAGGTGCGTGTGTGCAGGTCTGATCTGACTTTGTCCCCGCCGATACCGATGAGCTGTATGCCTCCCATTTACTGATGTAATTCATTATTTAACGCTAGCTGTTACCGATCCTGTGTTGGACCGCCCTCTGTATCTGTGTAGCTCCAGCCTTGTGTCCTAGTTGAAGATGTTTGAAAAAGCATGCACGTCTATCCCCTGCTGTCACATCCTCTGAGGTTGGCCATGGGGTCCGGCTCGCGCCACTCCAGTTCTTCCCTGAGGTGTCGGATGGGGCTGAGGTCAGGGCTCGGTGCAGGCCAGTCACTTGTTCCACACCAAACCTGGGGAAAAACAAATGTATGGAGCCGGGGTCCTGCTGAAACAGGCCAAACATAAACAGCTGCCTCAAGGCTGGGAGCACACTGTGGTCTAAAATAGCATTGTTTGCTTTAGATTAGGATTTCCCTGCATTGGCGCTCGGGGAGCAGGAAACACCCAAAAGTACAAAGGATAATAACGTCAAACTGGTTTGGTCTGGATGAGAGCTGCCATTTGTTATGCTTGTGGTTAGGTGGGATGAAATGGAAATAAAAACAATATAATGTCCTCAAACGTTCGCCAAAGCAGAGTGTTTATGTTTGTCTATTTCTAGGTGATGTCAGCTGTTCATGGAGTGTACCAGGCGCTGCTGAGCCTGAAAAACATTCCAACGCTGGAGGCGGCTTACAAAATGGTTCTGGGTGAGATGGCGTGTGCCCTGTCCAGCCTGACGTTGACCCTGGAGCCCAGTGGTCGGGCCCCAGCACCCAGTGGCCCCTGCGCCAGTATCCAGCACCCTGCTTTTGCGTCCCTCGCCCTACCCCAGGAGAAGGCCCAGTTCACCCTCATCTTCAACCTCAGCACCCTCACCACCATCGGCAACACCAAAAACTCCCTCATTGGGGTGAGCCGCTGTGCTTTTCTACTGTTGATCACTAAAGAGCACTCGAGTCGTACTGCGGCACTGGGAGTACTGGTAAAGTGACTGTGCAACATATGGAAATGCCCTGGCTGCCTCTGTGGATTAATACCATCTGAGACTTTGATATTGCAATTATCAGAGTTTTAAGGTTTAACGATTATTGACCTGAATATTACTAATAAATATATATCGCTAATGATCTGCAATGTGTATTATGATCATCAACCATGTCCTACTACTTTATTATTCTTAAGTTAGTAGAATAACCACCATAGGTATTCTACTCACTGGGTTGAAAGTTAAATTCCGGTTGACCTTTGACCTCAGCACAGTGTGCTGGTGCTTAGGGGGTCGAGCCGCTGTTTCATAGGGCCTCGTGTGTTTCATGTGTTGTAGATGTGGGCGTTGTCTCCGACGGTCTTCACTTTGCTCAGTCACAATCTGACGCTGGTCCACGCTGAGCTCGCGGTCTACTACCCTGCCATCCAGTACGCTGTCCTCTACACCCTGTACTCCCACTGCACCAGGTAATGTCTGAGCCATGTGTTCTATACACCGGTTATTACCTCAAGTCCTCAGTCCCTGTCCACATTTCTTTGTTTTTGTATGATTTCAAAACACTAATATAGATAGATAGATCTCTCTTTCTTTCGTTGGGTGCTAAGCTTCTCAGTACTCTGGCCTGTAATCCTGCCAATCCCTCCAGAAAGATGTCTTGTAATACATTTCTTGATGGGAGGAGCATGTTGAAGCGGTGGCCGCTCTTCCTAACTGACCCGTGTCTCTTCTGTCTTCGTCCAGGCACGATCATTTCATCTCCTCCAGCCTGTCATCGTCTCCCTCCCTGTTCGACGGCGCGGTCATCAGCACTGTGACCACGGCAACAAAGAAGCATTTCGGCACACTGCTGAGTCTCCTGGGAGGTCTGCTGGTGAAGGAGCACCTCTACCCCGAAGCCAGGTTCATTCATCGTGCCAATCTACACAACAATACATCCCAACCATGTAGCAGTTCTGTCACCATTACTCTGCGTTTCACCTGTGAACAACAAAGAACAGTCCACTTGGACAGCCGTCCCCTTTGAGGCGTCTTACTGCCATTTGATCCAGTAGGGGTCCCTGCTGTGCCTCCTCACAACAGTGCTACTGCTATAGCCGGTTACATCAGCTGTCTTGAGTCAGCACATGCATTCATAAATTCACCGACGTACCTCCACTTAAAGAAACACCTGCTCGTCTCCCCCTCCACATGACCATCAGCCCACTGTCGTACAAATGGTTTCTGTGAGTTTGAGGAAACTGGGAACAAAGGTTGTGCGTCACATGTCTGAGCGACCAAAACCAGTGGGCTGAGCCGTGATGGAAGCGACCTCCCACGACGGCTTTAGTTTCCACACACCAGTAGCGTTAAAGAGGATTGTTCCTTTTTTAAATATGCTTTTTGGACTACGGTCAGCGACAGAAGTGCCACTAAACGCCTTTTTCAGATGTATTCCATGTTTGTGGGACTCGTAGTTATGTAGCAACTGCGTTTCAGCAAGACCTAAGCATGACTTGCTGTTGCTGTGACCCCTTTGTGTTGGCTTGTCAGGAGGCTGCTGCTCACCTGGGCTCAGGAGATCTCTGTGCTGATGAAGAAGTCGGACACCTACAGCCCGCTCTTCTCCCTGCCCTCCTTCAACAAGTTCTGCAGGGGCCTGCTGGCTAACGGTGAGCCTCCAAGATGTCCGAGGATCATTCACCTTGTGTTTTCCACAGGCTGACAGCTTGCCATGTGTGGTTTAATTGTTTTTCTTTAGGTCTTAATGAAGACCAAAGTATCTGCCTTCAGACCTGCCACAGTTTACAGGTCCTCTCCTCGTCCCTATCCACTGAGCTGCTCCAGAGGTAAACCTCATGAGGTGCTTCTGGGCTGTTTAACACTTGACGTGTGACGCAGCAGGAGTTCTCACTGCTCTGTACGCTCCCTTTAGGTGTGTGGACGTCTCCAGAGTCCAGCTGGTCCACTCAGCGGTGAGGGTGAGGCAGGCCTATGGCAAGCTGCTCAGGACAATCCCCCTTGATGTGGCTTTAAGGTGAGTCTTATTGTACCACTGGAACAAATTAGTTTGACATCTTGTGTATATGATACAGTGGGGAACACCCTGTAACCGCCGTAGGAGAGCAGTGCAGAGTTACGAGTCCCACAGTGAATAAAACACTCGGCAGTTTAGGAAAATGGCTCCCCCTTTTTTTATTTGTTTTTTATTCTTCATATTGGTACAGTAGTATTGTGGATACACGCGGTTTGTAAACGGTAGCAGAAACAGGATTCCAAGCTGAAGCAGTTGTTGGTGACTGCATGTTCCCTACTGGCCGGTTAAAAGTTCTCGGCATTAGACGGTATAAAACTGTCACTAAAATCACTTTTCTTTGATTTTCAAAAAGTGTGAATTGCAAACACGACAGGTCCTCGAGCATGCAGTCATAAATACACACAAACAAATTATTTAGCGGTCGGGTCCGGCAGCAGGTGAGATCAGCTGTCCAGACGGATGCACACACATGCAAGACACCTGGCCAGAGGATGCTTAATGCTTTCACACAGTTGAACGTATGCCTTATTTATTGTGCGTGTGTGATTTGGGTCTGTCCACAGCAACCACAGCCACCCTGAGATGCGGGAGATCTCGCTGGCCATCCGCCACCACATGAGCCGAGCACCAAGCAGCACCTTCCACCCCCAGGATTTCAGCGACCTCATCAGCTTCATCTTATACGGAGTCCTGCATCGTGGAGGGTACGCGTCAACGGGGACGAAGCGGTCAGCTGATGCATCTGAAACCGTTATCGGGCCTTTTTCTTCTTCAGTCCTACGGATAGTTCTAAAGCTGCAGAGGCCAGACCGCCTTTGTTCAGCAGCGCTCGGCGTTAGTAAAGTCACTACTGAACAATTACAGTGGGGTCCTTCCATTTTCTAATGTTACCTGTTAGAACAGGTAACACTGATTTATTTCACATTTTCTTTTTGAGTTGGGGAAGATATTTAAAGCACACCATTATTATTAATGTTAATAATTGTTATTAATTATGGCAGGCAAATGCCATAAATGTTGGCTAATTTTCTAATACTTTTCTACTCATTTTATTATTAATGCTAATCATACTTCTAGTAGTGGTGTAACTGTCCACTCATTGATCCCCTCGTGGTTCAGCACATGTGAACGTCGGATTAATGACAGTTTAACTTAAAATTTTACTGACGATCGTTATCCTTCCATATTCAGTGAAATATGAGATCAGGGCATCATGGACGTGTTTCTAGTCTCTGAACTCTGATCAGTTGTTCACAATGTAGTATTTAAATTGACAGGACATGTATGGTTACATTATGATGCGTTCAAGCTCTGTTCAGTGAAAATGAGTATTGGGTGACGGTAGATAAACGTTATCATGACGCGCTCGCATGTAATCTCGTAAAATGCAGTGTTTGTGATTAAATCTAGATATTAGAGATTTATGAGCCGTTTCACTACCTCTAATAATACATCATTACAACTGTCTTTACCGTGAGTTTCATGACCTGTTGTGGCACTACTTCTTAGAAATGCATTATAGTACTATGTTGTTTACATGTCCAGTTTGAGAAACATACATAGCTTTCTATATCAGGAAACCACAATGCACTTCAAAGATGGAAATGCATCAAACAGGCCACAATACATATTCATACTCAATGCACATGAAAACACGTCCATGCTGAGTTTCATGTCCTCTCTCCACAGCAAGGATCCCTGGCTGGAGCGTCTGTACTACAGCTGCCAGCGGCTGGAGAAAAGGGACGGCCGGGGCGGTGCGGACGGCAGCAGGCCCGGCGTGGTGCCGCGGATGCTGTTGAAAACCGAGGCTGTGCTGTGGCAGTGGGCGGTGTGGGAGGCCGCACAGTTCACCGTGCTGTCCAAACTCCGAACCCCCCTGGGCCGGGCTCAGGACACCTTCCAGACCATCGAAGGTAAACGGACAACGTCCGGCTTGTCTCCAGTGACTCCGGTTCGGTCTCTTGCTCGCCGCCCGGTGGCGATGAGCGGTATTTGGCTTCCCGGAGAGCAGTTTCCCCAGAATGTGGTTCTAGACATCGTAAACCATTGTCCCTCTCACCTCCTTCAGTGGGACTTTAACAGACCGCTATGTAGATGATGATCTTTGAGATTCCTCTTTTTGTTTGATTTACAAGCCTTCTGACAGGATGCATTCACTCAGTGCTGGACATGTGGCATAGCAGCCTTAAGCTAACAGGTTAAGTGTGTACAATGTGGGACAATAACAGTTGAATTTCGACTGTGGCTCACTGGTTAGCAAGTCTGACTTTCAATCAGAGGATCGGTGGTTCAAACCCCGGCTCAGCCAGTCCATGTCGATGTGTCCTTGAGCAAGACACTTAACCCTCATTGCTCACGTTGCTGTCTACGGTCTAATGTATAGCATGTAAGTCGCTTTGGATAAAAGTGTCAGCTTAATGTAATGTAATGTAACAATGTTTTCTATATTATGAAATATCAGAATTAGTATTAGTTGTGGTCAATTATTAATGAAATAGTTTTTTAACTTAAAAAGCTGATTTATTTTGCTAGACAGTAGCTGGATGACAGAAGACATGGAGTAAGACGTAGCACCTTGTCTCCCGTGTCCCTGTGCTCCAGGTATGATCCGGAGCCTGGCAGCCCACAGTCTGAACCCAGAGCAGGACGTCGGAGCGTGGGCTGGTGCTGGAGGTGACGGGGACTGTCACCACTCCAATCAGCTCCGTCTCGCTCTGCTGCTCCAGTACGTGGAGAACCTGGAGAAGCTCATGTACAACGCCTACGAGGGCTGCGCCAACGCTCTCACCGCCCCTCCAAAGGTGGGCAATATACAGCTGTACACCTGCCGCTGGTTAAAGAGAACGCCATTCAAGTAGCATTCATTCAAATGGGTTCATCGTGGCAACCCCTTACCTTTTTAGTAATGGCTCCTAAATCCTTTGAGTCCTTCCCCCTTTGTGTCTCAGGGCATCAGGACATTCTTCTACACCAACCGCCAGACATGCCAAGACTGGCTGACGAGGATCCGCCTGGCCCTCATGAGAGTGGGTCTCCTGTCCGGCCAGCCTGCAGTAACCATTCGCCACGGCTTCGACCTGCTCACAGAGATCAAGAACAGCAGCGCCCAGGTCAGTGCTGCTCGGACGCTTCATCAGAGGAGAAACATACGGAGCGGCAGTGAGGCCTTCGTGAAGATGAGCGTGTAGAAGGCGACGATCCTTTTTGTGTAGTTCTATATCCTCAGCTCCTTGTCACACAATGTGTTGCTGTGTGAAAACACACAATAGGTGAAAGATTGCCCTATTTATTGTTTTAGTAGTACTTAAATTTAGTAGTACTTAAAATTAAAATAGTACTTAGATTATTTTTTTATTACAGGTTGTTTCAGGAGTTTGTATGATTATTTCAAAGTCACTTAGCCCTCATTACATTATCTTAGAATGAGCACTTTTATTAATTTGTTTCTCTGGCACAAAAGCAGGAGTAAACGAGAACAAAAACTAAAACAACAAAATGAGCCTGTTTTCTTTTAAACATTGAAATCTGCCCAGAAATTCTGGGTGTGTGTGTAGGTGGGTGTATGATGGCAGCCTTTCTGATATGCAGGCATGTGCTTAGCTGATGGTATGGGCATGTTTTGGTGTGCCTTCAGGGTCCGGAGCTGGAGGTTCCTCTGACATTGCTGGTGGATGCTCTTTGTGAGCTGCGTTGTCCTGAGGCCATCCAGGGCCTGGCCGCCTGGAGCCAGATCACCACGGGGAAGAGTCCGGGCTGGCTGTCGTCAGTCGCCCTGCAGGCTGAAGGACGGTAAGCTCAGCGAAGAACTCTGCTAAACCATCCACATGCACATGCCTTTGGTTGTCCTCACTAAATAGTAACTTTCTGTGTGTAGATTTGAGAAGGCAGCTTTGGAGTATCAAGATCAGCTGTCTGCGGTCACAGGGATGGACTGCAGCATCAAAAGCTCTGAATGCTGTCTACTCAAGCTCTCCAGCAACACCAGCAGCCCCAATCACACCAGCAACGGTAACCATCAGCGTGTCCAGCCTCCATATAACGCAGCAGTGCACTTCATTCATTATGTCTAGATTTTAAAGTAATGACCCCAGAGTTATATTTAATACAAAGCTGAAATAGATAACCGGCTTGTGTTGGTTACAAGTTTCCTCCTGGTTCACGCGGTGCCCTTTAAAGCCGCGGTGTTGCTGCTCACAGCTTCATACAGCGCTCCACTGTGGGTCCTCAGTCAGCCTGCCATGCACAGCAGTGGACTCCCACACAGTCACTGCTACACATCGACTCCAGTCAAACGCACTCTGGTTCAGGACAAACACCAGAGGTAGACCTCAGTAACCTGAACATGGGGTCCAACTGATAGGACCCCGAACAGCCATAGGTTTATTAGGATTTTTAGATATGAAACTATTGGATTATGTTCCCATTCTCACTCTTTGTACATCGAAGTAACTACCAAAAGGCCACAAAAGCACCTCTGTATACTACTTGTTGTGTACTACTCAGGGCTCCACCTTGAACAGATGTTTTGTAAATGTAGATGCATTTTGTGCCATTTGTAGCTTGTTGAGCCACAACCTGTGCAGTTGAAAAGCAGAGCTGGCTTTAGTTAGCGGAGGTATTTAACTGGCGCCGCCGTTGTTGGTGTTGAGCTGCAGCATTGGAACCCACAGGGCTGCTGCTCTAAGTAAGTGTGTGTGTGTTCTGAAAAGGTGACGGCAGGAAGACGGTGCTGCTCAAGTCCAGCGAGTGCTCTCCCGAGGTGATCAACTTACTGGCCAACAAAGCGTGTCAGTGTTACGTGGCCCTCTGCGATTGGGCGTCAGTCAAGGAGTGGCAGGCCGCTGTCCACGCCCTCAAACAGAACTCCAGCAGTCCAGTCAGCATCCACCTGAGGACGGACTTCAACTACATCCAGGCTCTGAGCCACTTTGAGGAGGGGGACCTGGCCGAGTGTGGGGCTCAGCTGGAGCTGTTGCCCGGAGAGGACTGCTCGCTCTCCAGCAGCAAGGACAAGCTGGGTGAGGCTCCAACAGGGTGCCCGTTTCAAAACAGTGAAGCAATGTATAGTTTTCCATTGGACTCGGTCCATATATTTCCTTTAAGATGCATTAAAATGGTCTTAAGTCATTTAATTTGCACAAAGAATTTACAAATATCCTGCTTTAAAATACAAATTGACCTGATGCTCCGATTTTTATAAAAGAAATCAAGTATTCCTTCAAATACTACACCTTTTTAGTTTGATAAAGAAAACAAAAGTACAGGTATAAGTACATAATAGTCTTCAGTCTAGCGCAGGGGTGGGCAAACTTTTTGGCTCAGGAGCCACATTGACTTTTAAAATTTGACAGACGGGCCGGGCCAGTATCAGATGGATAGAGAGTGTTTGTGTGAACCAATATACATTATAAGTAAAAGCCAATAACTAAAAAGTAAAGAGAACTTACATTACTTACTAACGAATATAACTTAAATGACTCAGCTTTTTTGTTTAACTTGCTGGCTAAGTCTTCGTCAATTAGTTCTACACGCTGAGTCACTGTCCTGCGTGATAAACTACATTTTTGAATTTGTTTTTGCTCTCTGGACACAAGAGACCTGCTGTCTCTACCATGCATTCTTTCAAAAACTCCCCTTCAGAGAAAGGCTTGCTGGCTTTTGCTAATTTAAATGCTAGCAAATAACTTGCCTTGGTGCTTGATACTTGACTAGCAGTTTGTCTAAAAAAAGCCCCCCTGTTGCAGAGGGGCTCAATGCAGGAAGCTGGCAGGCAGAACCCTATATGTCACATGAGTCCCGTGGGTCTGATGTGCGTTCGTTATGCCGTATAAAACGGACCATGTCTCCGTGACGCGCTGGCCTGTGGGGGAGGGGTGGAGGTGAGCAGACAGCAGCAGCTGGACTCGCAGCCTGATGCGCTGCAGAAAGCACGGCACGTAAAGACCGCTGTAACGCTTCTCCGTTCCCGACTTGAGTTAAGAAACATCGATGCTGGTCTTTTGCCGTCATCGTGCTTCGGGAAACTCAAGTCGGGGACAGAGAAGCGTTACAGCGGTCTTTACTATAATTTATAATTCATAATACTCGGCGGGCCGGATCAAAAGGCCCAACGGGCCAGATCCGGCCCGCGGGCCTTAGTTTGCCCACCCTTGGTCTAGCGAGACAGCATCATAATCACCACGTTAAAACAAACCAGCTTCAAAGGGTGGGGTGTAGATTAGCTTGTGTATGTTTTCTAAAAACATTTCCACTGAGCCTCAGGCTGTTCCTGGTGTGTCTCCAGATCTGAAGAGGCTTCTGCCCTCCATGAGTCCAGATCCAACCGAGCTGCAGAGAGCCATCGAGGTGCAGCTCCTTCGCAGCGCCGTGAGCGCCATGACGAAAGCCAATCAGCAGCAGGAGCAGAGGACCCCAGCCAATCCAGAGTGAGTATTCCCGTGGATATTGTGTGTTGAAGGTGTTTTTGTAGTCGTTGATGTGAGCTGGTGTTTTTAAAGCCAGAGCTGGGAGGTCTCCTCAGATGATCATGTAATGCCGTGTTACAGTACGCTGGTGCGCTGCCTGAAACAGACCGGACGCATCTGCCTGGGTCCTCTCCGGCTGTCCACCCTCACACTGTCCGACACCCTGCCCACCCTGCCCACCCTGCAGCTCCACTGCACCGCCACCCTGGAGAACACGCTCACGGGACAAGAGGTATGTACGCCCTGACTTTATGTACCGTAACTTTATGAACGCTGCGCTTCCACTGCTGAATGGCTGTGGGGGGAGGTGTTAAAACTCATTTTAAAAAGTGGGGGGGATTGCGTGAGCGTAAGGGGCGAGCCGTAGAAGAGACGATGAGCTCGACAAGGTGCTGTGAATAAAATCAAAGTGTGTGTGTGTGTGTGTGTGTGTGTTGTTGCAGGACTGTGTGATCCCTCTGTGCAGTGAGGCTCTGAGCTCCTGTAAGCAGCAGGATGTGCAGCCGTTCCTTCAGGCCCTCAGATACACCATGTTCCAGAGGCAGCTCCTCCACAAACTCAAAGGTAACCATCGGAGACCAGACCGGATGCACATGTGTAGATGCTGCCGTCTAGGGTTTACGTCACACTCTGACAAACACAGTGATGTAATAAAAGTGGCAGTGGCAACTGGAAATGTTTGCATATGGCTGAAAGCGATCAGTAAACTGTACAATACGGCTGATATGTGAAGTGGAGAAACACGGGATTTGTCCACTTCAGGCTCCAACATGATCCATGTACATTCTTGCCCAGGGTACTCTTCCACCATAGACGGCCACCTGATGGAGCTTTGTCTCACCGCCGTCAAATTTGCTCGGAAAAAAGGCAACATCGCCCTGGCGTCCCGCCTGCTCAGCCAATGCAGCGACGGGACACAAGAAGAGGATCAGCAGGACGCGCTGACCCAGGCCTTCAGGCGTCTCACCTTGGAGGGAACTCTGGGAGAGAAGTGGGGACCGGAGCTGCAGATCGAAAAGGCCAAAGTCCTGAGGACCGCAGGTGACTAGGAGACTATTTCACATGCAGTACAGCCTCGAGAACAGCAGCACTGTACAGTTTATAGTTGAGAACTTAGCTTGTCAAGCTGCGTGAGGCTGTTAACTACCAAAGATGGCCGCCGGGTGCTAATAGTGAGTGTCCCAATATTTAGCAGCAGATATACTCATGCTTCTGATGGAGAAAGCCAGCATGTGGCCTCACCCCAGAGAGCTGTCAGAGAAGTCACTCGTATGCTCCTTTACAGAACGTCAGACCGCAGGAGATACACTCTGACTTTTGACTTCATTGACTCTAAAACGGCCGCTTGAAACGGCAGCATTTTGGATCTATCCAGTGCTCGTCGAGCCGTTTGATAGCTCGCAGCAAATGCGTCCCCGGTTGTTGAAAGTTATAAACGGGTCACAAAGCACACAAAACCTAAAGATGCAAAAACCTGGCTCACAAAATGTCAGCTCACCCGTTTATTGTTGAGTGTCCTGGGTTTCTGTATCTCTTCAGTGCGTTGCTCTGGACGTCTCCAACAGACTCTCTCTGTCCTCAGGCCAGTCACTGGCAGCCATGGAGATGCTGAGCATGGCGGCCCTGTCCTACTGCCATGTGGGGAAGAATGAAGGCGCCGCCTGCCGCTCGCTGCTGACGCTGTGCAAGTGGCTGCTGGCAGACTGGAAGGACATGACGCCTCAGCTCAAACAGGCACGTCACCTTTCTATACAGCGTTGGTGTTCTAATAGAAGCCTGACCTGTCATTATTATCTATAGGTACAGAAGCCTTTTTATTATGCATCTAAGCATGTTGTACGTAAGGAAGAAACAAAAAAGCTCCGCTCTTCTTTTTAGATCTTTCCACCTGTGCTTCAGTGTAAAACATCCACAATCCAAAATGTTTCATTTACTTTGTTATTGTCAAATATAGTGGTTTTGTATTAAAAAAAAAAAAAAACACACTTCAGATAAGCAAATACACAATTTTATTTAAGGGTAAAGAAAGACAAACGTCTAATGATGTATTTTGAGCTTCTTTCAGCTCGTGTTGGGAAGATAAAAAGATCATTATTCATCCATAATATCTAGCAGCTGTATTTCAATAAGAAACTACAAATATAAAAGATGATGCTGATAATAATTGTGTCACCGGTTATGGCCGTGCAGCTGAAAACCGTAGCTGCCCAATTCAATCGGTTTAAAGCTGGTATTTGTCCTCAGTTGCCAGTCTACACAAAATATTATGAATATATATATATTAAGTTATTATTACTCACCTGTATGGCCTCTCAGAAAGTTTAACGGACTGCAGGTGTTAGAGGGAGGAGTTAAATATTTGCAGGTGTTAGAGGGAGGAATTAAAAGACTGCAGGTGCACCCTGTGGACCCACCACCCGCAGGGACAGACATCGGGGTCGGGTGCTATGTAGACCGGGCGGCGGGCCGGGCAGGGGGCCTGGGCGAGCCGATCGCCGGCGACATAGACTAGCTCTAGGGACGTGGAACGTCACCTCGCTAGCGGGGAAGGAGCCGGAGCTGGTGAGGGAGGTGGAGCGGTACCAGCTAGATATAGTTGGGCTCACCTCCACGCACAGCGCTGGCTCTGGAACCAAACTCCTGGAGAAGGGTTGGACTTTGTTCTTTTCTGGAGTCGCCCAGGGTGTGAGGCGCCGGGCGGGAGTGGGGATACTCACGAGTCCCCGGCTGAGCGCCGCCGTGTTGGAGTTTTCCCCGGAGAACGAGAGGGTCGCCTCCCTGCGCCTACGGGTTGCGGGGAGTAAGGCTCTGACTGTTGTTTGTGCTTATGCACCAAACATCATTTCAGAGTATCCGGCCTTCTTGGAGTTGGTGGGAGGGGTCCTGGAAAGGGCGCCGCCTGCCGACTCCATAGTTCTCCTGGGAGACTTCAACGCTCACGTGGGCGACGACAGAGAAACCTGGCGGGGAGTGATTGGGAGGAACGGCTTGCCTGATCTGAACCCGAGTGGTGTTTCGTTGTTGGACTTCTGTGCTAGCCACAGTTTGTCCATAACAAACACCATGTTTGAACATAAGGTGTCTCATAAGTGTACCTGGTACCAGAGCACCTTAGGCCGGAGATCAATGATCGACTTCGTAATCGTATCATCTGATCTGCGGCCGTATGTTTTGGACACTCGGGTGAAGAGAGGAGCAGAGCTGTCAACTGATCACCACCTGGTGGTGAGTTGGATCAGATGGCGGGGGAGTCGGCCAGAAAGACCTGGCAAGCCCAAACGTGTAGTGAGGGTGAACTGGGAACGTCTGGCGGAGGATCCTGTCCGGGAGGTCTTCAACTCCCACCTCCGGAAGGACTTCTCACACATCCCGAGGGAGGTTGGGGACATGGAATCCGAGTGGATCATGTTCAAAGCCTCTATTGTGGACGCGGCCGCTAGGAGCTGTGGTCGGAAGGTCATCGGTGCCTGTCGTGGCGGCAACCCGAGAACCCGGTGGTGGACACCGGGGGTGAGGGAAGCCGTCAAGCTGAAGAAGGAGGCCTTTCGGGCTTGGTTGGCCCAGGGGTCTCCTGAAGCAGCTGACAGGTACAGACAGGCCAGAAGGACTGCAGCTGCGGTGGTCACGGATGCTAAAACTCGGGCATGGGAGGAGTTCGGGGAGGCCATGGAGAAGGACTTTCGGTTGGCCTCAAGGAGGTTCTGGCAAACCATCCGACGACTCAGGAAGGGAAAGCAGGGCCTTCCCCAGGCTGTTATCAGCGGGGGAGGGTTGCTGCTGACCCAGACAGAGGATATCGTCGGGCGGTGGAAGGAGCACTTTGAGGAACTCCTAAACCCGGTCAACATGTCCCCTGAACAGGGGGCAGCGCCTGAAGACTTGGGGTTGGATGAACCCATATCCCTGGCAGAGGCCACTAAGGTAGTCAAAAAGCTCCTTGGTGGCAAGGCGCCGGGGGTGGATGAAATCCGCCCTGAGATGCTGAAGGCGCTGGACTTTGTTGGGCTGTCTTGGCTGACACGCCTCTTCAATGTCGCATGGGGGTCGGGCACAGTGCCCATGGACTGGCAGACCGGGGTGGTGGTTCCCATCTTCAAGAAGGGGGACCGGAGAGTGTGCTCGAATTATCGGGGTATCACACTACTCAGCCTCCCGGGAAAAGCTTATGCCAGGGTGCTGGAACGGAGGCTCCGACCGTTTGTCGAACCTCGGATTCAAGAAGAACAGTGCGGGTTTCGTCCTGGTCGTGGAACAGTGGACCAGCTCTTTACCCTTGCAAGGATACTGGAGGGGTCCTGGGAGTTTGCCCAACCAGTCTACATGTACTTTGTGGACTTGGAGAAGGCTTTCGACCGGGTCCCTCGGGGCTTTTTGTGGGGGGTGCTGCGGGAGTTTGGTGTGCCGGACCCGTTGCAACGGGCCATCCGGTCTCTGTACGCCTGCAGTAGGAGCTGTGTTCGTATCCTCGGCAGTAAGTCAGATACGTTCCCGGTGGGTGTTGGCCTCCGCCAGGGCTGCCCTTTATCACCGGTCCTGTTCGTGACTTTCATGGACAGGATATCTAGGCGCAGCCGTGGGGCGGAGAATGTCAGGTTCGGGGATCTCAGGATAGCCTCTCTGCTGTTTGCAGATGATGTGGTCCTGTTTGCCTCCTCGGACCATGACCTCCAGCATTCACTGGGGCGTTTTGCAGCCGAGTGTGAAGCGGCGGGGATGAGAGTCAGCACCACGAAATCTGAGGCCATGGTGCTCTGCCGGAAACCGGTGGATTGCTCCCTCCGGGTGGGGACAGAGTGCCTACCACAAGCGAAGGAGTTCAAGTATCTCGGGGTCTTGTTCACGAGTGAGGGTAAAATGGAGCGGGAGATTGACAGGCGTATCGGTGCGGCTGCAGCAGTAAAACAGGCGTTGCACCGGGCCGTCTTGGTGAAGGAGCTGAGCCGAAAGGCAAAGCTCTCACTTTACTGGTCGGTCTACGTCCCAACCCTCACCTATGGTCACGAGCTTTGGATCGTGTCCGAAAGAACGAGGTCGCGGATACAAGCGGCCGAAACGAGTTTCCTCCGTAGAGTGGCCGGGCTCAGCCTTAGAGATAGGGTAAGGAGCTCGGACATCAGGAGGGAGCTTGAAGTCGAGCCGCTACTCCTTCGTGTCGAAAGGAGTCAGCTGAGGTGGTTCGGGCATCTAATTAGGATGCCTCCAGGACGCCTCCCTTTAGAGGTTTTCCAGGCACGTCCATCTGGTAGGAGGCCCGGGGAAGACCCAGGACACGCTGGAGGGATTATATCTCCCAGCTGGCCTGGGAACGCCTCGGGATCCCCCAGAATGAGCTGGTAGATGTTGCGGGTGAGAGAGAAGTCTGGGTCAGCCTGCTTGACCTGCTGCCTCCGCGACCCGACCCCGGATAAGCGGTGGAAAATGGATGGATGGATGGAGGTGTTAGAGGGAGGAGTTAAAGAACTGCAGGTGTTAGAGGGAGGAATTAAAAGACTGCAGGTGTTAGAGGGAGGAATTAAAAGACTGCAGGTGTTAGAGGGAGGAGTTAAAGAACTGCAGGTGTTAGAGGGAGGAGTTAAAGATCTGCAGGTGTTAGAGGGAGGAGTTAAAGATCTGCAGGTGTTAGAGGGAGGAGTTAAATATTTGCAGGTGTTAGAGGGAGGAATTAAAAGACTGCAGGTGTTTTGGTTTAGGTGGTAAAGAGTTCGGGAGCCGTGAACTCATCCAATGCTGTGGGCGGCATGTCGCCGCTGAGCCGGAATGTTGCTGCTCTGCTGGAGCTTCCCCTTGAAGACCAGGGGATCCCCCACATCATCGCTGAGACCTCAGGTAACATTTACAGTACACCTAGAATGACCTGTTCATGGCTAAGTGTCCACTCTGTGAACAAAGACCTCAGAATGCCCACATGTGCAAGCATTTTGTTCTAGTGTCGGTTTCCGGCTCCATATTGACTTTATTAAGTTGTTAACTTATGCGTTGTGTAATGTGGATAAATCAGATCGCTGTGCAGTATTACACGCCTGAGCCAACTGCACATAGCTAGCATTAGCTTGCCAACAGTTAACCTCACAATCTTCATTATTATCCATCATTGTAGTTACTAACCACGCCCCTGGTAGACATGGGATGCTAAGATATCCCTTTGACATGCTGAAATCTGATGTTTTTAGCCAGCTACAGGCATTTAGTCTTCATTGGTAGGATGCATGTTATGCCGCTGATTTGTTTTCTCCTCTGGCTGTGGTTTTCCTGTGCAGTGAGTGTGGGCGTTGGGGAGCCCGACTTCGTGTTGGGCCAACTCTACCAGCTGTCCACCAGCCTAGCTCCGGAGATGGCTAAGTCCTGGGCAGCGCTGGCCAGCTGGGCTTACCGCTGGGGCAGGAAAGTGGTGGATAATGCCAGGTTAGTGGACCCAGTGAATGTGTGTGTAGCTCGGATCTAATGCAATTCATTCTGCCATTGTACATTTCATTAAGCTGACGCTTTTATCCAAAGCGACTTACAATAAGTGCATTCCACCATGAGTACAAACAAGAATCAGAACAAGAATCAAGAAGGTACAATTTCTTCAATAAAGTTCAGCTACAAAGTGCTATCAGTAAGAGCCATTCCAGTGCTACTAAAGTGCTACTTCCTTTATTCAAGGTATAGTCAGAAAAGATGTGTTTTTAGTTTGCGACGGAAGATGTAGAGACTTCCTGCTGTCCTGATGTCAATGGGGAGCTCATTCCACCATCGAGGAGCCAGGACAGAACAGTCGAGACTTTGTGGAGTGTTTAGCTCTCAGTGACGGAGCTACAAGCCGATTGGCAGAAGCCGAGCGGACCGCATGAGCTGGGGTGTAAGGTTTTACCATGTCCTGGATGTAGACTGGACCAGATCTGTTCACGGCATGGTACGCCAGTACCAATGTTTTGAAGCGGATGCGGGCGCCCACCGGTAACAAGGGAAGGGCGTGGAGTAGTAAAGTAGTAAAGAGGCATTGTAAAGTTCCTAATGTTGTATTGGTGTTTTTCTCTCAGCCAAGGGGAGGGACTGCCTCTTCTTCCTGGGGAAAAAAAGGAGATCGAGGAGCTGCTGCCAGCGAGCACCAGTGAAGAAGACAAGGACACCATCTTTAGCATTCTTGGACAGGCCATGTGTCGCCCTACTGGCATACAGGTACACTTTATTATATATTTTTTGGGAAACTTTATATTGGATTGTTTTATAGTATGTGGTTTCAGCATAATTCCCATCCAGACAATATTGTACTCAAACCGTCTTTTCAACTAGCAACTCTACCCCTGGCTGATTGTCTGCCAGCTCATTGGATCTCATATTCACCTAGTGTCGGTATATTGTTGAAAATGTGCTTCTCCAATAGTTGGTTTTAAGTGCTGCAGCGATTGACCAATTGGGCGGATTTTGTCAGTTCAGCACGAGCATCAACTGTCACTGAGACTCATCCTATCTTACTTGTTTTTCATTAGTAACGAGCAATATGACAATGTGATTAAGCTGGTTTATAAACAGACGGATCAAGCCAATAGTAACAACAACAACAACAACAAGTGATGAGCGCTATGCAGGCAGCAGGAAGGTCACGTTTCAGAAGAGGTGGGAGAGGGGAAGACATGTGTTTTTGGGGGGGCGACAAGACCTGGATCAAAGAAAACGTTGGCTGTGAGCCAGACGAAAGAGGTGAAAAACATTGACGATGGGTCGGTCGTCCTGCTGACTGGTTACCGATCACTCGCTGCTCCTTATTTCATATTTATACCAGCTTAGAGGTGCACTATCGCCACCAAGTGGACTGGAGTCTCTTCACCTGCTCAGTTGCATCATGTTCGACACCTTGTGGTACAGTTCAGTATTTCGGCCTCGTCAACAACAACGACTCCACGTACGGGTGTCTGGAGATCTCCAACGGCTTCGTTGGAGACGTTGGAACATGTTTGAAAAGTACTCCCAGGGTTAGGGGAAGCCCAAAGAATCTGGTTACCAGCCTGTGTTTTGATATCTATTTTTTTTATTGCTGTGAAAACACCTCCTTCAAACAGCTGAAACAGAATTCCCAAAACAAAATGACATTTTACTAAATGTGAACACATGATGGCTTTATAATTCCTATTTTTCTTAAGCTCACTCGAGATTTAACACAAGTCATCCCAATTCTGTTGACATGAGCGGTTTGGCTCCGTGCTGTGGTCTCTCAGAGCAGCACGATGAATGAATTACGATCCGAAATGCAGTAGAATAAGAAGGCCACGGCATACATATGCACGTTTGTTGTGTTGTCTGTACTTTGATTAGCAGCTCATTGAGGATTGTTCTGATGCTGCTGCTCTGTTGGTTCCAGGATGAGGACATGGCCCTCCAGCAGGAGGACGACGAGGACGACATGGTCGACGTGATCTGGCGGCAGCTCACTGGCTCGTGCCCCTGGCTGGCGGAGGCGGGCCAGCCTGTCACAGATGGCCTGATCCAGGTTTGGAGACGGGTGGTGGACCGCATCTTCGGCCTCTACCGGGTCTCCTGCCAGGCCTATTTTACCTTCCTGAAGCTCAACGCGGGACAGGTGAGACGTCGGCTGTGGTCTCACTTGTCTTTTCAATGCGACTTTGAACGGACGCGCCACATCGAAACTGGCCGTCGTCAGAGAAGTAGCTTTTGATCAATTTGCCCAGATTGTTCCCACATACTGTCCACAACTCAAACCCGAAGACCCCGACAGGGAGCGAGGGCAGCCTTCAGTCTAAAGTCTGCCGTGTTTTTCAGGTCCCTATCGACGAGGACGACCCCAAGCTCCTGCTGTCCTGTCACAACAGCAAGCAGAGCAACGACGATGTGATCGTCATGGCAACCCTCCGACTCCTCCGTCTGCTGGTGAAGCATGCTGGTGAACTGAGGGAGGGCCTTGAGCTGGGCTTGGCCTCCACCCCTACTGCACCCTGGAGAGGTATGTCCCACTGCAGGAGAACTCTGGGAATGCTCCCCTGGAATCTATTTTTGTGCACTTTAAAGTGAAATGCATCAACCTGCTGCACTCTGAGACAAATTAAGAGACCAGGTCCTGTGCTGGAGCAATGGTGTACTTTTATCTTCACTACATTTATTTGACAGTATTAGTAAGCATTTGCAAATTCGTAATACAATATATTGTATAACTCCAGTAACCTGGAGCACTTATTTTGTGTGAGTGAGAGAAGGTTCTGTCACTTACGCACTCTGACAAAATGTAACTTATTTATTGGTCAATGTTTTGTTTTGAACATGCAGATAATTTTTCTCAGGTTTCTTTCATTGGGAAATTTTAATAAATTGAATAGTTGTAGTTTGTAGTGAGGAAGGGAAATGTAATGGGTGCATCTTTTATTTCTCATATAACCCACCCCCCACTGCTGCCTCTATAGATATAGGTATATAGATAATTAGTGTGTGTATATAAATAAACCTTGCTGTCCATTGTGTCCTCCTCAGGTATCATACCCCAGCTCTTTTCCCGTCTCAACCATCCAGAAGCGTACATTCGACAGAGCATATGCAGCCTGCTGTGCCGAGTGGCCCAGGACTCTCCTCACCTCATCCTCTACCCTGCCATCGTGGGCTCGCTCTCCTTGGGAGGAGAGGCTCAGAATGCAGGTAGTACTTCACTCTGTTGGTCTTAAATGTTTCTCCTCCGTTTGAATGCCACTGGTGGAAACGAGATGCAGAGTGGTATTTACGTGAGACGATCATTCATCGCTCTTGTCGACGATAAGAATGATCCGTGGTGTCAGAAGTGTAAATACTCTGGATCTGAATGTACGTCGACAGGGAGTAAGCTGCCTCCAGCTCTGCCCACCTTCTTGGGCAGCATGCAGGAAAAGGGCCTCGGTGGGGAGGAGCAGGAGAGCAGCGAGCAGGAAGGCGCCCCAGAAGAGCTGCCAACGTTCTGCTCCAGTCAAGACCAAGCCATGATGCAGGACTGTTACAGCAAGATCGTGGAGAAGCTGTCCTTTGCCAACCCAACCATGGTGCTTCAGGTAGGAGGCAGCACACAGGCAGACTCTGGTCCTCCAACGGTGTACAAGTCTACCAGTGTCACGGTGGAGCAGTCATACCGTATTTACTTTATCTTACCTGTCAAACATCAGGGGCAATATCAGACGGAGTGATTGCATTAGCTTTTGGGCTGCAGGGTAGAGTGAGGCTCCCTGGGAACTAGGAACCTTTTTATGAAGCTCCGGGGACATTTTACGCTCCAAAAAGGCCTTGGTCAGAACTTTCTAAGAGTACAGTAACTTCTCAGGGTGAGTAGGGCTGACCGTCAGCGTCAAACATCCGCAGCGGTGTACGGCTTCATCCATTAACAAAAGGAGGAGGTACTCGAGTATGGCTTTAGGATGAGGGGACAAGGTTTGTGTTTGTCTTTGTCTGATAACATTGAAAGTAGGACCCAAGGACCCAGTTCCTGAATATATATCTAAAACAAAGAGAAGAGGTCTAATCAGGATAAAACAAGTAAACTGTCAATGGACCATGTTGGTTTAAAAACGGGCTGTTTGAATCCATCTCTGTGTCGTCACTTTGTGCGCTCGTGAAACTATGAAAACACCTTTGTGCTTAAGTTGTACAGATGTTAAGGGATGTGAAATGACGACATGATTGCAAAAAAAAAAAAACATTTCCCCACTGCCTGCGTGTTCCAGCGGTTAAATGTGATGCATACAGCTGTTCATCATGTGTGCCCATCAGGTCCAGCAGCTGGTGGGCGAGCTGCGCAGAGTGACCTTGCTGTGGGATGAGCTGTGGCTGGGTGTGTTGCAGCAGCAACACATGCACGTCCTCCGAAGGATCCAGCAGCTGGAGGACGAGGTCAAGAGAGTCCAGAACAACAACACGCTGCGCAGGTGAGGCCCGCCTCCTTCTGCCCGCTGGCCTTCAGCCTTTGAGTCCATGCTGTGCTCAATGAATGAAAATGACTTGGGTAGAAGTGACGCGGCCGCTGTGTCCTTTGGTTGTGTCTTCATTTTGACGTAACAAATCTAAAAACTAATATTAAAAAAAAAAAAACTTCTTGTACAATGCTCTTTTACTACAATAAAAAAATAAACAATGAGAATAACAGAAATGTAACTAATTTAGAATTATCTGAATTATCCGACTGGCTCAGTGGTTAGCAGGTCCGTCCTTCAATCAGAGGATCGGTGGTTCGATCCCCAGCTCCGCTAATCCAGATCGAATACTTGAGCAAGATACTTAACCCAAATTGCTGTGTTTTCGGCGTATAGAATGTAAGTTGCTTTGGATGAAAGCATCAGCTAAATGTAATGTAATCTGTAGCCAATCGGGGGTGCTTAAGTGCAGGTGAGCGTATCCCACTGGCTACCTCACAGGGACCAGTACTCTATAAACTGGGATGAGATCTGGCAGCCCAAGCCCTCTGCTCCAGAGCGAATATGACGGACAGCCTTCAGATTGTCCCTCATAATTAACCAAACTGTGTTGAAGTTCTGTGTTGACCGGTCTCGTTACACTCTCTTGTTGTGCTGCAGGGACGAAAAGACGGCCATTATGCGCGAGAAGCACTCTGCGCTGATGCGCCCCGTGGTTTTCGCCCTGGATCACGTCTGCAGCATCACAGCAGCTCCAGCAGAGACGCCGCACGAGACCTGGTTCCAGCAGACCTACGGGGACTCCATCACCTCGGCCCTGGAGCGCTTGAGGAACCCCTCTAACCCCGCCAACCCCGCCAGCAGCTGGCTTCCCTTCAAACAGGTGCGTGTTAGAAGCTGTACTGAATATGGCTTTGATTCTCTATGGATTTCAGCACCAGATCATTTTATATGGATGTAGGATGAATAATGGTGCAATGCACATGTACAGACGTCATTATTATTATTAATATTATTATACATGGTGCACAAGAAGCTTTTGCAAGCTTGACGCCACTTGTGTCTTTTTGCTGGTCAGATCATGATGAGCCTGCAGCAGCGTGCCCAGAAGAGGACCAGCTATCTGCTTCATCTGGATGAGATCAGTCCTCGCCTGGTGTCCATGACAACGACAGAGATGGCCCTGCCGGGCGAGGTGTCGGCCTCGGACGCCGTCACCATACAGAGCGTAGGCAACACCATCACCATCCTGCCCACCAAGACCAAGCCCAAGAAGCTCTTCTTCCTGGGCTCAGATGGACGCAACTACCCATACCTTTTTAAAGGTAGGAGATGGTCATGTTAATAAACAACTTAACAAATTAGATTATTTCTAATTGGAATTATTTCCGATTTAACGCCATTAGTTAAACCGTATGAGGGGAAAAAAGAATATAATATAATATTGTGATACCTGACTTAACTGAATTTAAAGCTGCAGGACAATTCGGTTAAATAAATATTTCTTTAATTAAGTCATTTATTTTAACACTTCTGATGTTTCTATTAAAAGCGGCGCGAAAAAAACGGCGCAGAAATATGAATCAGCTGTTGCCTGATGCCCCAGACTCTTGAGTTCCACCTTTCACCGTGATTTGTCGATTCAGGAGTCCTCCAACATTTTGTGTGAAACTAACCAATGAACACTCAGGAAATCCTTAAGGACCTTCCCACCTACACTGCAAACATACACTGGCTTTCAGTCAGAGACAAGACAGCCCTACCAACCCACCTTATACTGCAAAAGAAATAGTAAAACTTAGTTTTCCTTTTTAGTACATATTTTGACTCAAATATTTAGTTTGAAAACAAAAACTGTTGTAATGTTAATTTGTCATTTGCACACACCCCATGAAGCTTGAGCTGTAGTATGAAGTCATTCCTCAGTCCCATTTTATCTCAATCCCTCTTTCATTTTGGTTAAAGTAGTTAGAGATCACACTTCTACTCAAAAATACGATAGTACAATGTTTTGTATTAGACATTTATTTACATGTATCTACTATTGCATTTATATATTCAACTGCTTTTGTGAACCTAAGACCTTTTTGTAAACCAATTTCAAGCACTAAAACCGTTCGACCACCTGAGTAAACATTATTAATGAAATGGGGCAAGTGTCCCAAATTTACTAAAAACGGCTTAACTTCCCACAGTTGCCGGTGTCACAGAATGAATGAAAGCTGGATATGAACCGGTGAAATCTGATGCTAAACTAATAAATCAACACCTATGGCTTGAGTGTATATAGAGTGAGACTGTCCTGTCAGCCCCCTCCAACAACCAAGAAGCCTGAGTAAGGACAGACCACTGCAGTTGACATTACCCTTCTTCACCATGGGGTCATCCTTCCAGCCCATCCAGGATGTTGGGTAGTCCAATCAATAGTGTACTATTCCATTTCTGTGGCCGTGCAAAGCCTCCTACCTGATATGTAATGTTAACTAAAGTAACTGAGTAGTTGTCAAGAGTCAAGCTGGTGCCAAATACTCCACACTGGTCCAGGGATATTCAATGTTATTCAACGAGGTCCAGTTAGGCGTCGGGTTCTTTGCGTGTGCATTCTCTCTAAAAAAGGAACTGACTAGTACTCTTCATGTGTCACCTTTTAAAGTCCTCCTCCCAAAACAGGGGCGAGGAACACCAGGAGCAAATGTCACAAGTTGAGTTTTCATCAAAGATGTTTTCTGTCAGCTGCATGCCAAATTAAATGGCACTCAAAACGCCAAGGCACCACATGACGGGATGCTGACAGGCTTTTTTTTAGGAAGTTTCTAGAATAACAATCTTAGAAGTTTCATTTATTGGCCTAGTTTTGTTTTTAAGAAGAAAATAAAAAGCATTCAAATTGTCAATCGGATGTCAAATGAGATTTCATTTTTAGTTCATAATGTGTTTTACAGGGCTGCTCCATCAAATGCCCTTAGATTGTATTGTTTTGTGAAGAGTTGTGTATACAGTTTTGGGTCTTTCATTTTTCTTAAACATTGTTCTTGTTTCTTGTGCATTGCACACAATTCCTGTTCTAAATCTGAGCTAATTCAAACTGCATTTTCTCTCTGCATGTGTGACCCTCTACTGTCCTGGGTGCTGTTGAAGCTTGTGGGTGGGGCTTTAGTAGTAATTCCAACCGTGTCTGCCTCAGGTCTGGAGGACTTGCATTTAGACGAGCGCATCATGCAGTTCCTGTCCATCGTCAACACCATGTTCACCAAGATCAACCAGCAGGAGCAGCCGCACTTCCACGCTCGCCACTACTCCGTCACCCCCCTTGGAACCCGGTCGGGACTCATCCAGTGGGTGGACGGCGCCACGCCACTCTTTGGCCTCTACAAGCGCTGGCAGCAGAGGGAGGCTGTGCAGCAAGCTCAGAAGGTACCTGTGATGTAAAGAATCAAGTCACCGGGTGAACACCAGGCAATTGTCTGGCCACCTGTCCTGTTTGCAACCCTACAGGCCCATTGCAGCGGCAGAGTTTGTTTTTTTGACACATCATTTTGTGTTGTCCTGACCAGGCCCAAGACTCCTTCCAGCAGCAGCCAGTGCCTCCAGTTCCCCGTCCCAGTGAGCTGTACTACAGCCGCATCGGGCCAGCTCTGAAGGCGGTGGGGCTCAGTCTCGACGTGACTCGCCGAGACTGGCCCCTCAGCGTCATGAAGGAGGTGCTGAAAGAGTTGATGGAGGCTACCCCCTCCAACCTGCTGGCCAGGGAGCTGTGGTGTTCCTGCACCACTCCCAGCGAGTGGTGGAGGGTCACTCAGGTAAACAAAGAGAGCCTCTTCCTTCACTGTGGCCGTCGGTCTTCTGTCCGCCTGCAATTCCTTTTCTTTTGTGCCGCAGTCCTATGCCAGATCCACTGCCGTCATGTCAATGGTGGGATACATCATCGGCCTCGGCGACCGTCACCTTGACAATGTGTTGATTGACATGACCACTGGAGAGGTCGTGCACATTGACTACAACGTATGCTTTGAGAAAGGTCAGTTTCTACTGGTTTAATGGGCTCTGCCTTGTCGGCTGTTGTGTCCAATTTGCATTGCTGCTTATGGATATGGGATATATTCTAACTGTAGAGCCATGTCAATCACCTTGTGATTTATCTCTACTGACCACCTTGACCCCTGGTGGTCAGTAGAGAGAATGCAGCTTTAACACATGAAGCATAGACTTCTATAATACCAGAGGAGTCGCCCCCCCCGGCCCTTTTCTTGATTTTACATCATTTCTTAAATTCACCTTTTTAAAGCACTTGTGTATGAGATACATACCCATGTGTTGCATCACAATTTGCAGCACAATCTCAGCTCTCTATATAATGAGGCACCATTGTCCCAAGGCACAAGTATAAAGAGATAATATGGCCCTAAAGCTGAAAAATTGAAGCTAAAGTTTTGAAATTCTTCAAATCTCTTATGAAAACATACCTTTACTCTGTTTTGGTGAATGAAATTGGTTTACAAAATGTCTTAGGTTCACAAAAGCAGTGGAATATATGAATACAATTCTAATTTACATTTTACTTTAAGAAAAGTAAAATGGCTACAGAAGTTCATCAGTAACAATTATCTTTTTCTTCTTTTTAAACAGAAGAAACTGCCAAGTGTCTAACACCAAATTTTGTATTATCGTTTTTTAATATAAGATGCGCTCTAACAGGCAGCGGGAGCAGAAAGTCATGAGTCTTGAGTCGCCAGCAACATCTGAACCATATTTCGCTGCTGTTTTTTTTTTTGCGGAGCTATTAATAGAAACGTCACGTGTACATCGTTCGACGCTAGCCGCGCGCCAAGACCCCGAAGGGTTAAGCACTTCATTGGCTTCACTTTTCAGAATCAAAAGTTGCCACTTCAATAAGACAGTATGGTATGTTTAATGTTTCCATTGTTCTGTGTGTGTCACCAGGGAAGAGCCTGCGGGTGCCAGAGAAGGTCCCATTCAGGATGACTCACAACATTGAGACCGCTCTGGGAGTCACTGGGGTGGAGGGCATCTTCAGGCTGTCCTGTGAACAGGTTACTGTCATACCACACTGACTGTGTGCATTCTTACCATGCCGGTCTTGATTGGAAAACCACTTGTACACCTGTTGAAACCTGAAGGCAAATAGTGTGCTGGACCTTGTCCTGATCTCTAACAGCAATGTTTGCTGCTCTGCTGAAGTTCGACATGTCATTTCAGGTGGTTCAGATGATGCGTCGGGGCAGAGAGACCCTACTGACTCTTCTGGAGGCCTTTGTCTATGATCCACTGGTGGACTGGACTGCCGGGGGGGAGGTGGGCTTCGCTGGTGCAGTGTATGGAGGAGGAGGACAGCAAGCTGACAGCAAGCAGAGCAAGAGGGAGATGGAGAGAGACATCACACGCTCCCTCTTCTCCTCCAGGGTGGCTGAGATTAAGGTGAAGTCATGACTGCCTGCGCTGTTAGTCCTGATGGACAGGTGGAACCTTATATGGTAGCTCCTCCCATCAGTGTATAAATGGGAGTGAATGATGACATGTAGTGTAAACGCGCTTTGAGTGGTTGGAAGACTAGGAAAGAGAAATGCCATTTAACCCTGGATGTGTTCCGGTACTGAACACCAGAAGCAAAGCATGTGAGGGTTTTGATTGTAACTGCTGGACTGTGTTGACGGCGTGCAGGTGAACTGGTTTAAGAATCGTGACGAGATGCTGGCCGTGCTGCCGCAAGTGGAAGAGACTGTGGAAGAGTACTTGGTCCTGCAGGAGCTGCTCTGCCAGGGGGAGAAGCTACAAGCAAAGCTTCAGGAGGAGATGGCCTTCCTGGATGGGGCAGAGAACCACCCAGACCATCTTATGCTCACCCTGGAGCAAAGGTCTGAGGCCGCACAATATGAATGCATTCCAAATCACGTTGAAATGAGTCCTTCAGTCAAAAATCCTTTTACATTCAGATCGTATATATCAGATCTTTATATGCCGTGAGCGGTCAGGCAGGTGGCTATAGAGATACTGCATGCAGCAATGAGTAGACGCGCTTTCCAAACGCATATTTATCCACCCCTCCTTGTCACAGGTACTCTGAACACACCCAGCTGCAGTCGCGACAGCGCACGGTGCAGGAGGCCATTCAGAGCAAGCTGGCTGACCTGGACCAGTGGATCTCCCAGTACCAGGCAGCGTTTTCCAACCTGGAGGCCACCCAGCTGGCCAGCCTGCTGCAGGACATCAGCAGCCCCATAGATCTTGGTAAGCCCCTCTGGAAACCATGCCAGCGTAATGAATGAATGAATGGGAGAAAGTAAGTAGGTGTAGCATGTCTTGAGCCACTGTTCTGCATATGTCGTTAATGACCTGGTTACCGTTGGATGTTTATTAAGGTTAATGTGTATGTATTCCATTACGAACCGTGGAGACATTTGACAAAGACATTCATTTGCAGGCCTTCTTTAATATCTATAAAAATAAAACATATTTTCACAATGCCACATCATGTTGTTGGCTATCCAACCTTTCTAGGTCCTCCTAGCTATGTGCCCGCCACAGCCTTCCTGCAGAATGCAGGCCAGGCCCATCTGATCAGCCAGTGTGAGAGCCTGGAGGCCGAGGTGAGCTCGCTGCTGCAGCAGCGGCGCGGAGCCCTCCGCGGCTGCTTGGAGCAGCTGCACAGCTATGCTACGGTGGCTCTGCTGTACCCGCGGGCGACCCTGCTGCTCCACCGCGCCCACCAGTGGAAGGCCTGGTTGGAGGAAGTGTTGAGAGACATGACGGTGGAGCATTGCCAGCACATCTACAGACAGTAAGGAGCTGCAGAGGCTTTCCTTTATGGTTTCATGCAAACTGTTGAGATCCCGTCTTCCATTTCCATCCCCGATTGTACAGAGTCGGTGGTGATCTGTGGTGATATGGGGCTGGGCTCAGGCCTCAATCCATAAATAGTGCAATGTATTTCTCTGCAGCGCTACCATCACAGGAAGAATTCACTTAATGCACCCTACCTTTGTCAAATGTACACCAAGCCTAACTTAACAACTGACAACTATGGGATTGTTAAGGGAGTCTGTGGACATAGAATCAAATTGACTGTTGCCGTAGGAATATTATTTATTTAATTTGACAATCAATAGAATTGTCTTTTTCATAAATGAAATGTGATAATGAAATCAGTTGAAACTAGGGCTGTACCCAATGTACAATGTTCTGTTATTGTGGTTCTAGAAATGTCTTGATGGCTGCTGGAGCCCTGTTGATACAGGCATAGGCCTCCCTTTGGCAAGTGGGAGAGCCAATGTTGTTAAACTCAAACAAATATGAATTGAAGCCCAATATTTAGTTTGATAAAAGCATTTGTTTAACTTTGTAATTTTTTTTTTTGACCTCTGGACTTGAGCGCTGCATCGCTTGCTGTGCTAGTATGTGTTTGAAAGAAGTTATTCATGATAATTTGAAAGTCAGTGTGAAGTTTTTAGCGCTTGCAAACACTACACTCTAACAAATGCACTCTATTCTGATGGTAACGCGTGTTTGCCTCATCAGCTGGTAGATTGTGGGTGCGCCGTATTATCAATGTGTGCACAGCTGCCATCTGAGCAGATTTATAACCGGGACAAACTGAAAATAGTCTTTACACAAAGAAATAACATAATTACGTTTGCTGAATTTACAACAAGGCACAAATAATTATGGATTAGTTTTACATAAGGTTTATCCTAACTCATAAAGGAAGAACCCCCTTCTTACCATTGGTAGGGCTGTGTGAAGGTGATTTTGCAACATGGTGCACGTCCGCCCTCTCAGATGTCTCAGACGGAGACGTTTGTTTGCAACCTCAGACGTCATGAAGGTGAAATGATAACTCTGCAGTGGTGGAAGAAGATTTCAGACCCTTTACTTGAGTAACAGAGGCCAAGCAATGCCAAAATACTTTGTTAGAAGGAAAATGGGAGACTCACAGCATCCGACCATGTGATGTAACTCAATGCAACCTCCACTAACGGGTGGCTCCATTATTATCGCTCTCAGCTAATGTCATTAGCTCCCAATGTAGCATTATCAGGGAAGAAACGGCACATGCCCTCAGGTGCATTGGCGGCATGCTTTGGAGTGTTTCTCTCACTCCGCTCAAAAACAAACTGAAGTGTTGCGTCACTGTTGGAAAGCATTGATGAGAGGAATCGATAGTCACAGAGCCTACTCGGGATCATCCACATGCTGGACCAGAACTGTGTGTCCTGCCCACACTTCTTCTTTGTTTCCTCCTGCCTTTGCAGATACGAGGTGCTGTTTGCCCCCCAGCCTCCTGCTGCCTCCTGCCAGTTCCTGTCCAGCGTGGAATTGACTCTGCAGCACCAAGTGGCTGACACCAATGAGCGCGTGATGCGCCATGCAGAGCGACTCAAGGCGGAGGGCACAACCGCCGCGGCCTGTGAGGAGCAGCTGCAGGAGATCGAGCACTGCATTACGGTCTTCCTCCGGGAGAACGGGGAGCCGGGCTCCCTCAGCTTGGCTGGAATCATCACTTCTGCCCTCTGCGCACTCTGCAGGTTTAACACATCTTTCATCCCACATTTCAACACATGAAATGTATCAAATCCTGCATATTTTTTCTAGAGCGGATTGAGTTTGGAACTGAAAGAGAAAGGTTGCAGGTAAACAGAAGGATGTCACTCTTCCCCGCAGGCGGAACATGGTGATGGAGGGAGCGGCCGCCAGTGCTGGAGAGCAGCTGGTGGACCTGCTGTCCCGGGACGGGGCGTGGTTCCTGGAGGAGCTCTGTGGTATGATTGGAAACGTCAGCGCCCTGGCAACCCTGCTACAGCGCTGCCCGCTGCTGCCCCATGACCTGGACCTGCCTGCTCCCTCAGCTATCACCCAAGCGGTCTACCTGGCCAACGCTGTGTACACCTGCTTGCAGGTAGGCGCCCCCTCAAAACACAGTGAAATCAAACAGCACTTGTTGTTCTATTGGTAAAACCTTTCTTTAAAGAGGGAGGGCCATTGAGAGCAAGCAATTTAAAACGATCAAAGCACACACACAAAGTACAGTATCAACAAATTATACAACAAACAGGCCAGTGACGTCAACATAAGGGACATCAGTTCATAATACAACCATTCATTCAAACTGCTTCTCGTCAGTCAAACAAAAGGGAATTTAATTGGTTAAACGGGACAAGTGTGACTAATTTGACAAGCTTTTGCAGATTGTTCCACGTAGGTTTTCAGTATCTCATGATGATCTCTTTGAGAACCAGATAGTCTTGGGACCTAGCGCTGTGTGAATGTGATCTATTTATACAAAGACACGCAAGATACCTGGTATCCACAGTACCTAGTGAAGTGGTCAGAGAAGCGAGCTCGGTACTGTCTGGTCTGGGTTGGGAGAGGGAAAAGCAGAACTTGCCCCTCCCTCGTTACCACCACGGAGGGCTCTTTAGTTGTAACTGTGAATGAGAGGCTTTCCTCTCTTTTTTAAAGATCGAGTTCCACTGGGGGAAGTCAAAGCAATTCCTGACGCTGCTGTGTCTCCATGTTCACGACAGGAACTCAACACCAACTTCCGTCAGATCATCTTTCCAGAGGCTCTGCGCTGCATGGTGAAAGGAGAGCCCACCCTGGAGTCCATGTTGGCCGAGCTGGAGCAGCTGGTGGAGCAGAGCTCTGATGGCCTCGGCCTGCAGGGTTTGGTCGACAGTCTGCAGACCACCACGGGCCTGGACCACGACGGGCACAACCACTGCCTCCACATCACCAGGTAGGCAGCTGCGATGGGTGTGCATTGTCACACATGTCGTGAATTTGATCAGACAGCGTTTGCTTAAACGGCCAGTGTTTAGGATTTGGTGGTGTCTTAAGGCCGTGTCCGACTAGGGCAGCAACATGGTGATGCCTTGCTCACTCATAGGCCATCCTTGCATAATGATTTAGGTACCACAGTGACTCTTTGTCATTAGTGTATAGGGACCTGAATAGTATATTTTGTTTCTGCTAATAGATCCCCCCCCCCCCCCCCCCCAAAATGCTACGTACTTGCCCTTTTTTAAGCAATTGAAAATCTGCAGATGTGTATATAAAAACTCTGTTTGTGCTCAGAATGCTGCGTGCTCAGTACTCCGAGCTGATCCAGCCTCGTATGGACGGACCGGGCCAGGACACGCCGAAGATGTCTGCGGGTCAAATGTTGTTGGTGGCATTCGATGGCATGTTCACCCAGCTGGAGACGGCGTTTGGACAGCTCACAGAGAAGGTAGCACTCAAGTTGTCTCCAGCTCTATTGGGCTGTACCCGTCATGGGGCATATTCTCTCCTGTGTCGTTGTGTTTAATGTTGGTTTTCTGATTCCTCAGATATTGAGTTTTGACATCCTTTGGATCCCACATAGATTTTCACGTCAGCCCTCATTCTCTGTACAAACCACAAGGTAGAGAGGTCTGCAAGGCATCTGTTGGCGTCCAGGTCCCATGAGACACTTAAAGCCGATGTCATCTACTTATAAGGGAGCTTTTCAAAGACAATAAAAAAAAAAACAATATCTCAAAGATTATGTGGAAGTGAGATTTCCACAGACTACTGATTCTGGGCCTGTACAGTGGGGGGTGGCTGGTGCAGGTATGATCATAGATGTGCTCATGCAGACCTCTGGCACAAAGGGTGACACTAGTTTTGTCAAGTGCTTAATTAAATATTAAGTACATTGATCCACTTTTCCTTGAACCATCAGTTAGCATAGTTTTAGCTAATTTATGGTTATCTATATCAAAACGTCCCTTTTCCATCTTCTCCTCGCTATCCTCAGCTGAGTTCTCTAGAAGTTCCAGTGGCCTGGAAGAAGGTCGATGTTCTGAGGGAGTCTCGGGCCACACAGCTCCACTTCTTTGATCGCGTCAATCAGCGGCAGGTCATGGAAGACGTGTTCTTCCTCAAAAGACTGCAAACCATCCGGGATTTCTTCAGACTGTGTGCCTCCTTTGCTCAGACTCTGTCTGGTAAGAACTCTGCATATGCTTCTTCACACCAATTACAACCACAGCGACCCTTTGACCACAAAACAACAGGAGGGCTAGTTTGACTGTTTTACATCTTCTGTTTCTGAACTCAACACATTACCTTGCTTTGGCGTCTCCCTTCTTTGGTTCTGTTCCTGTTTTCCTCCAGATACAAAGACACATGTTCATAGTCACATATCCATAGTCATTCACCACACACACTCCGATTAAAACCAATCATGTCATTAGTAGGTTTTGTGATGTATTATAATCTGCTCAGTTTAGTGTAAACCGCTCATAATTCCTCTTAATATCTATTTATATTGAATAGTTTCTCACCAAAACTACATTTCACTAGATTACAAGTGAACACATGATAACGTTATAATTTACCTTTACCCAGTATTCATTTTCACTGAGCAGAGCCTGAATGCATCACAACAAGCTGCTAACTAGCTCTCCTATTGATTTAAACACTGATTGGTTGTTGACAATGTCACATGATCGGAGAGCTGAGACTAGAAAAACATCAATGATGTCCTGATCACATATTTGAACTGAACATTGTCAGTAAAACTTTATTTCACACTGTGATGACGTGTGTGACTACTCTCGCTCGATCAGGTTTGTGTTCCTCAGCTGAGGACCAGTTGCCCACAAACGGACCAGTTGTTCTGGGGAAGCCGCTGTACCGCCGGCCCAGTGCGACGGGCTCAGGTGTAGCAGTAGTCAGTGAGGAGCAGATGACCCGCCCCATCAAGGCCTTCACAGCAGAGTTTGTTCGGCAGATGCTGATGGGTCTGCCCAGCCAGGCCCTCGGTCTGGCCCTCTGCAGCACCCTGTCTGCCCTCGGCCTCGACGTTGTCGCCCAGGTGGAGGTGAAGGACTTTGGTGCCGAGAACAAGGTAGCGTGTGTGTGTGTGTTCTTTGTTTTCTTTGAGATGTTGGCTAATTAAACTGAAATCACAGGCGGCTGTCAGCGACATGTATTAGATTTGTCTTTTAGGGACAGAAGTGCTATTTATCAATCTAGGTTCTGGTGTCCGTTGCTGAGTGATGCTGATATTGGCCACAGAGACGTCGGCCTGCGCTCCACTACGATGGAGCTACATGGCTTTTAATGCTCAAAGGCCAAATACTACTTTTGAAAAGCTCCGGGCAGGATCGTCAGGCTAACAGACGGGTAGCCCCTCCAGGCTAACACTCTCCTCAACGGACTGCTGGCGTCTTCCCGCTGGTATGCTGTGGATCATCTCGCTGCTTCTCCAGGGCTGCACATCGCTTCTCGTCTCGTGGATGGCCGGCTCTTGGTCACAGGCTGGCGCTAGCTTAACGCTACTGCTCCGCTACCGGACCATGCCGCCGCTGTACTCTACGTCGGATCTTCGCAGCTTCAATAACAACCTGCGCCTGGACTGCATGGACATCCTACAACAACATGGGATACTTCGCCGAGGCCATCCTTCACACAGAGGCTCTGGCCGCATGTTAACCTACAACTTCACGTCCCATAACTCCATCCCATCCCTCTGGTCCTGTCGCAAACGAACTTCCTCATTACGTCATCACAACAAACAACACGTGAATCTGTCCAATCTCCGTCTCCTTCCTCAGTCTTCACAGCCTATCGCAACGCATCGTCACCTGAAACTGGCCTTGCTCAACACTTGCTCACTCAACAATAAAAGCCTCATTCTGAATGAATTCATAACGAACAGTAACCTGGATTTTCTCTGCCTCACTGAAACATGGCATAAGCCCCTGGACTATTTCTCACTAAACCAGACCACCCCCACAGGATTCACATACATCGATAAACCTCGTACTGAGGGCCGGGGAGGTGGTGTTGCTGCTGTCTATAGGGAGGACATTAAAACAACCACCATCCCCATTCCTGCCATTCATTCTTTTGAACACCTTGCCTTCAAACTCTCTGTTCCCACTCCTCTGGTAATTGCTGTTATCTACCTCCAAATCCTTTACATTTGACAAATGCAACTCCTTTCATTTTTCAAAACAGAAATTGATATAATTTACAGCAACCTGAACACCTCCCCTACCAGCCCCTTTCTAAGTTCTCCCCTTTGTCCCCATTGGAGCTCTCTTCCTTCACGATAGGAATTAGAAGCTCCACCTGGATCCTGGATCCCATCCCATCTACTCTCGTAAAGGACATCGCACCACTCATCATAGCGATAATTAACTCCTCCCTAAACTCCGGCTCAGTCCCCGACACACTCAAACTGGCTACTGTCACCCCCATCCTCAAGAAACCTGGACTTGACCCTGACTCCAAGAGCAATTTCCGGCCCATTTCAAACCTACCCTTTCTGTCAAAAATACTGGAACGTGTCGTCGTTGCACAACTCAAAACCCACCTCATTTCAAACGATCTGTTTGAGCCATTTCAATCCTGTTTCCGCTCACAGCACTGAAACAGCCCTTCTCAAAGTCACCAATGACCTCCTCCTCTCCTCAGACTCTGGCCACCTCAACATTCTTATTCTCCTTGATCTCACTGCAGCCTTCAAAACCATCAACCACAAGATCCTTCTCTCCCTCCTCGAATCGTCCCTCAACATCACTGGAACTGCTCTCTCCTGGCTCAATTCATATCTAACAAACAGACAACAATTCATCAGCATCAGCAACTGCACCTCCTCCACCGCTCCTCTGTCTCAAGACAGAGGTACTTGGTCCTCTCCTGTTCATCCTCTACCTGCTCCCTCTTGGCAACGTCATACTGCAACATGGTCTCCTCTTCCACTGTTGCGCTGATAATGTCCAGCTCCAAATGCATACAGAACTCTCCTGCTCGCCTGCTCACCCACTCCTGCTCCCGTGACCACATCACCCCTGTTCTCCAGAACCTCCACTGGCTCCCCGTCCTGCAACGTATCCAGTACAAAATCCTTCTCCTCACTCACAAAGGCCTCCATAATCAGGCCCCTCCTACCTCACCAACCTGCTCCACCACCACACTCCATCCCGTCAACTCCACTCCTCTAATGCCAACCTCATATCCATCCCCCATAGGACCAAGCACCGGACATGGGGTGACAGAGCGTTCTACATAGCTGCCCCCTCCCTCTGGAACTCTCTCCCCAAACTCATTAGAGACTGCACTGACCTTTCCATATTCAAATCACAAATCAAAACCCATCGTTGTATTGTTGTATTGTTTAGCTTATAGGATGATTTTAAAATGTTGTGTAAAGTGTCTTTGAGTATCATGAACAGTGCTATATAAATGAAATGTATCATAAAATATGACAAGCTAACCCGAGTGAACAATTGTTCCATGGACCTTTTCATTCTGGAGAGTACACCAAGACGTTTATGACTTGTAGCCTACATATCGGTCTGTCTGACCTCGTCCTAAATCCCCTGTCCTGGCTCTGAAGGTGTCTCTGGATGACCTCTGTAAGACGGCCGTGGAGCAGGGCCTGGCGTCCGGCCGGGTGTCCCAGCTGCTGCTGAACAGAGCCACAGTGCTGGCCTCCTCCTATGACACGGCCTGGAAGAAAGTGGACTTGCTGAGGAGGCTGGACGTCAACCTGGAGGCCGCCAAGGCCAGCCTGCAGAGGAGCCAGCTGCACATTGCCATGTTTCAGGTGTGTGACCGACTCAAATTCAATTATTTTATCTCGCTCTTTAAAAGACAAACAGATTTTGCCCCAAGGTACGCATACAAGCATAGAGACATACATGTGTGTTGAAGTGGAAACAAGTTTAAAACCAGGGAATGGCATGAAAACTGGGAAAAAACAGTTTGAACCCAATTTAAAGGCAGAGAATAAAAAAAATAAAAAAACTCAGCAGGTCCAACGGCCTTAAATGGTTGACACAAAACAAATCCCACAGAATGCACACAGGTTCCACTTGAAGGCTTCGGGTTTGTATTTCTTATGTCCATGTGAGAGGCTCATATTGACCCCAAATACTAATATGACTAATTGTGAGTCGCTTGCTCGTTTGCGTATTCTCCAGGTCAGGCATGTAATAAAGGGTCCAGACTAGAGATGAGTGACGCCGGGCTGGCTCATCCGGGTTTACATCAATGTGGTCTTGTGTCCCCCTTCCAGTGGCAGCACGAGGATGTTCTGGGGCCCAATAATCAGCCACTCAGCGTCAGCATTCCCCCTCGCTCCGTCATACTGGGCAACATGAAGAAGAAGCTGTACAAGCTGAGTCAAGATGAGGGATCCATTGTGGCCATTCAGGTCAGTATCTGTGCCACATGCGTTTGATTCACACTTGCTCACCCATAGATGGAAAAGGCCCTTCTGGATAATGGGCTTTATTTTTAGAACATGAAATAACACTTTGTCTGTTGGGTCTGTCAATTTCTCCTAAATTCATTCAAAAGTTAAAAATGCCTCATTTTCATATGTACCAGCTCAGAAAATACCATTCAGAAAAATGGGGGAAAATGGGGGAAAAAAAGTATCGTCTTAATGTCAGCAATCAACTGTGTATGTTTCATGGTGATGTCTACTAGTTTCATTTAAAGGATGTAAAGACATAGAGGTCTACCTGAACCCACCACCCAAAGTCTCTTACTACAGATCTCCTCCATCTTTGCGAGAACCACAAGTTGTTCTGTTTGCCTAAAGCTCTTGTTTCTCTCATGAGCCCTAAGAGGACTGCCCTTGACACTACACACTCTGAAACAAACACACACACAATAAGCGACGTCAGTGAGCAGAGAGCTGGAGACACTGAAGTGAACCAGGGGAAGTGAAGATTACTCCAGCTGATGACGACTTCCCTCGTTATAAACCAGAGAGACTGGAGACACTGCTCAGTCCTCAGTCTCTCTTCCACCAACACACACAGCGCTAGCTCGGCTAACAGCACATTGTTTACTACAAGCTAACGCTTGTACACACCCTCATGCTCGTACTTAAATACACTCGCCACTTTAACACAACATTCCATGCACTTTATCTTATTTTTATATTCTACTGTATAATTGTAAAATATTCATTCATTCATTCCCACAAGTTGTGATTTGACTGAAAAATACAATAAGTGTGGTGTTTGACTGTTTTTGGCGATTTTAGGAGAAACTGGCGTCACTGGAGGCGAGCATCGAGCAGCGCCTAAAGTGGGCTGGTGGAGCCAACCCGGCTCTGGCCCCCGTCCTGCAGGACTTTGAGATGACCATCAGGGAGAGACGCGCCATGGTGGCCAGAGAGAACCAGCGCACCAGCCAGGTAACGGCGCTGCCAGGTTCATGAGCAAGGGCCCGTGTGTAAAGCTTCAGGGACTGGACTCTCTTAGCTTCCTTGCTGTTTTTATTCCAGGTCACCTTCTTGTGCTCCACCATCCTGAACTTTGAGGGTCTCCGGACCCGATCCCCCGAGGCCCTCAGCATGGATGCTGCCCTGTTTGAGCTGCTGAAGCGCTGCCAGCAGACCTGCTCCTACGCCGCCCAGTTTAGCAGCACCGTGTCGCCACTGGAACTCCAACTACTGCACAGACTGGTGGGTTTGACCTCTGACCTCTATGCGGTCTATATGCCTGTCGAAGATAGGATGGTAGGGTTGAAAGGTTTTTGCCATTTCATTTTGATGCTATTTTAATGGTTTGCCTCTGAATAGCGGGTGACGCTAAAACAAAGTGTGGCTACGAGAAACCCCCCGGCTACAGGCTCTAAAAAACTAAAGGGGAGCCAACTCCTTCAAAAGGACGGCTCCATGGCCCTTGTAGAGTTCTAATCATTTATTATGACTTACACTTGTAAAAAACAATGTCTGTGTAAATTACAATGCTTATAAAGGATGATAATAATAATGAATATGGAATATTAATGAAGCATTACGAAGACGTGTATTGTAACATAGTAGAAAGTCACTGTTGGTTGTTATCACTGTGAAGTAGTTCCGGTATGAATGGAATGTATTTAAAATAGAAGCTGCATGCCAATAGTGTAACTGCCCCTAAAGCTGAGCTCTAGTCATGTTTTCAGGTGATCCTATGAATTCATAATCAATATCAGACTCATTTGGTGTCAATATACAAAAGATTCAGCAAAGTCTGAACCTCATAGTCAAAAGCATATACTATGTGTATAAAGAATGTCATTTTTGTCCAGCAAAAAAAATAAAATGGACTTACTTATGGCTGAAATATGAATATTCCGGCCTTTGGTACCTACAGATAGCTAACTGCACCTATGAACCGGATGTTGTTTACCATGACGCATTCGAGTAACCTGGGAGAAGTTATGAGGCTTTCAGTGTCGGCCGAGTTGCCGCGATTTCTCAAAATGTCGGAACTAAAATAATTATAAAAAATACTTAACTTCACTCAATAAAAGCCAAACATTGCACAGATACTCCTTACGTATAGAGCTATGTTATACAATAAAAAAGAAAAGCCTTTGGGAATATCCTTAAGATAATACAAATTAATGTTGAAATTTATTTTTCTCTTTTACTTTTCTTTTTTTTTCTTTTCTGTGTATTATCATAAACTAATGTACCACTAACACATATGAACGCATTATCTATGTTCACAAGGGTTTTGTGTATATTATAGCAGTTATAATATACACAAATATTGATTATAAATTATTCAAATAGACCTTGTACTTGTGGAGATCATCACTATTTAGTGTCAGCTGCAACACAGTCGCCAAAAGGGTTGTTTTCAAAAGGTTAAGGGGGAGACTATTTTGTTGGTTTCACCTGAGGGCGGAATGAGTGAGTAAAAACACCTGAAGCTGAAAAGGGAGTGTGTTTGGGCCGAAGGAGGACTGGAGACTGAAAGCTTTGCACCCTCGATCGTTAATTTTTATGCTGCATCACCTATTTTTTTATTATATCCTTTATACTTAAACTTTCTGCATTCACTTCGGGCGAGCACACAAGGTTTTAAAACGTAACACCCTCCTGAAGGGCAAACGCTCCACACGGTACCTTTTTAAGCTCCTTGTTGGTCACTACAGAGTCCGGTGCTGGACCTGCCCATAGGCAGCCCTGATTGGCTGAGCTGTGCCCAGAGGCAGCTGGAGGAGGAGCTGAGCACCGAGCGGAGGACTCAGGAGGAGCGGGAGCAGCAGCTGGAGTCCTGCGGAGAGGCACTGCAGCTCCTGGTCGACTCCATTAAGACCATTCTGTCCAGCCACAACCGCCAACTGGCTGACGTCAAGCACCTGCTGAGAGCCATGTCTAAGGTACGCTCAGGGCCCAGCTTCCTGAAGCTCGCATATTGTGCTCTTTTTTTTAGGTTTCTATCTCCTTTTGTTTTACTAGAACATGTTTTTTTTGCTTCAAATATTAAAAACAAATGTTTTATCACACCGTCTGTGTGGATATGCCTGTATTCCCCCTCTGTCTGAAACGATCTGCTTTAGTGCCAGTCTCTTGTCAGTCCATTCAAAAACGGTGTTTATAAAGCAGATGGCATAAGATCAGAACTTGGCTTCATGCAGTTGGGGCTTCTGACCGTGTGGCTGTTGGAGCTGCGCCCCAGTCGTCACCCTCTGGTTGCTTCTGTCCTACAGGATGAGGAGGCAGCGTTGGCGGATGGTGAAGAGGTGGCATATGAGGGCAGCGTGCGTCACTTCCTGTTGTTGTACAAAGCCTGGCAGGACAACATCCAGCTGGTCTTATTCACTGTGGTCCAGGCCAGCGGGCAGCCTCGCAACCAGGAGCAGTTCGAGCTGCTGGAGGAGATCCCTGCTACCCTGAAGGAACTGCACTCCCAGAGCCAGAGGTACGGCAGTCACATGCACGTCTCCTCTCCACACACACCTGTTTAATTCCCCTGTATAACTCCTGTGTTAATGTCATGCGTGTGCTTCACTACAGCGTGTACAACGGCCTGGTGAGCTTTGCCTCCCCGCTGGTGACGGACCGAGACGGTGAATGTGCCAGCCCTGTTTCTGCCGCTCAGACGAGCTTTGCTGCAGGTAAGACCTGCAGCTTCCCTCTCGGCTCAGAGCAGCGCTTCACTCCCAGCAGGAAACTTTTAACGTTTTATACTGCGATAACCATAAGTCGATTCTTACCATGTGGTGGACACTAGGTCTGCTCGGTTACGCTAAAAATCAAATGTTTTATCAATATTGAGATCAATTATTTTACTACACATTGACTTTGGAAACAGAATATTTCACAAATATAAAGCCATAGTCGTTAATGAAATTTGATTCACAGCGTGACCCTCGTGGAAACACAAAATGGGACTTGGCTCCTAATCTAGGTCCTGGGTTAGTTCTCGTGTCTCTAGAGTTCCTGGAACTATTTTCTTCTAATAGGGCCTTTACTTACTGAAAAACATCTTCTACAGGACCAAGAAATTAGCAAAATTAAATATGCAAATGGTAGTAAAGGAGTAAATGCCGATGTACATGGGATTTATTGTTTGGATTTTTTATTTATTGTTACTGTGGTATCGAATTGGTATCAAGAATCATGGAATTTCACTGGTATTGAATGGAATTACACGTTTACAAGGCATGATCAAATATTGGTAGATGAGCAGCATTTCATCTTTTCTAACACTAATCAAAGTGTTTTTTTTCTTAAACCATGTCATATTTTGTTTGACTTCAGCTGTGAAGTGCAGTGGGGTGAAGACCCAGCCAGACTCCATGTCCCAGAATGCCCGCAAAGCTCTACCACGTAACCTGGGAACACCCACCGATACCCCGCCCAGCACTCTGCTGATGAACAGCAAAGGCTTCAACCCCAGCCCCAAGAGGGCTGTACGTGACCCCAAGACGGGACGAGGTACCGTTCTTCTTCTTGTGCTGGGGAAGTCTGATGTTCAGCATCCTCCTGCTAAATAAGTGCAATGCAATACGTCTAAAGCAGCAAACACTACAAAGCTTTTCCTTTATGTGAGCATCTCCCTCAAGATGCACTTTAAAGCTCACATCACCTTAAAATTACATTTGTTTTGCCTGATGGCTTTGGCCAGAGAGATTATGTTTTTGGGTTCTCTGTCCATACTTCGTCCCATTCTTATGAATCTCAGGAATGTCTGGAAGGAATCTCTCAAATTTGGCCCAAATGTCCCCCTGGACTAAAGGATGAATTTATGTGACTTTAGGGGAGGATTGTACCTCATCTGGCACACTCATCCATCTGGACAAAGGATGAATTGATTTCACCTAACAAACATGTTTTAGTCATAACTCAACTAAATATGACAATTTTACACAAATGTCAAATATGATAACTAAATACAATTTGGTGAGATATGGCCAGGCGGTATTTCTAGTAAAAAAAGAAATATCTGTAGCATACATTGATAAACATTGTTGTCTTTTCAGACATTCTCCTACTAAACATCAGTCATTAAGTCATTATTTAAAGGGGATGTATTCATATTTTGGGTTTCTACATATATATTTTTGTCTGAATATACCTGTGTTCACCCTCTGTCTCAAAACGTGCCATGTCTCTTTAAGGTCCCCTCACCAAAAAATCACCAAATCCGCTCTGACGGGTCTGTAGACTCAGTGTGCCAACTCACAACCCCATTTAAAGGCACAGTTCTGAATACAGGCTGTGTGCGTTTCTCCATTTACTGTATTCATATAGCACCTAGAACTGCTTTTGAATCAAAAAGACATGGAAATATGACTTTCTACCCCATTGGACCTTTAAATTCTTCCCGGACAGATCCATCGCTTCTTGGCGGTTAGAGATGGGTGAGGTCGACTTAATCCGCCACTCTGGAGGATCTGTTTCAGACTTGGTGTGAATGAAGAGCCGCATGAATGAACAACGGGGAATATTGAATTGTGGTGAAATCTCGCCGCTCTGACGCTGCTGCTCGCTGTGTTTCAGCTGTCCAGGAGAGGAACTCGTACGCAGTCAGCGTGTGGAAGAGGGTGAAAGCCAAGCTGGAGGGCAGAGACATCGATCCCAACAGGAGGATGAGCGTCACAGAGCAGGTGACACTCGAGACCACCATCAGTTTCATGGTTAAATACAAGTCTGAAATCTGTGAACCCTGATATCAAGAGTGTTATAAATCAGTAGCTAGGGTCTTCCTCTTCACTTAGTTTGGGCTTGGATATCTATTGGCTTTCACAATTTAACATTCTGGACAACTCTGTCCCTGGTCCGTGGCACCGGAAAAGAAAAAACTTTTAGTGAATAGATAAAGAAAAAGAACCTCCAAGAAGAGCAACAGAGGGGTCGCTCTGCAGTCGTGTCTACAGAATGAACAACATGATATAATTACAACGTAGTCTATATAATATTCCACAGAGCAGCAGCGAAAATGGATTATGTATTATTAATATCATTCTTTTTTTTATTCTATTTGAAAATAAATATGGTTAACGCAGCACTTTAAAGTGTTCTTCTGATCGGTCCTTGAATCTTGGGCACCGCTGGACCTGGGCAGTTCCACGTGTCTCCAGGAGTCTGCTGAGCTTCACACGTCCACAATGTTAACATGACCCTGAAATTAGCCGTTTATTTCTCATGAAGGCAGCTCCATTTCTACACGCTATCAAATCAAACCTGCCATAAACAATATTCTTGTCATTATCATGAATCAGTCGCCGCCTACATTTCGTTGTATCTTTTTATGACGATAAACATCCTTATCCGATTGTCACTTATAGACTATTTTATAATGCTCATATATTGATTCTGTAATTGCTTAATAATCCAAATACACCTTTTCAAAGAGCAATGAACTTTTAAATCTTAAGAATATTCAGACATTGGAATTGTGAATATGTTAAGGTATCTTAAATAGATAGAACCTAAATAAAACCACACAACCAAAACAATGGACTGAGCTCCCAAACCTGCTGGTTATTCGGCCATTGTGTAGTAAAACACATGCATACCGCCCAGGGCAATACAAACGGCAGGCAATATTCCGCTCATGTCCATATATGGTACAAAAGGTCATTAATATAAAAATGATTGAGGTCATGTGCATGCGGAAGGTATTCGCAGCGCTTCACTTTTTCCACATTTTGTTATGTTACAGCCTTATTCCAAAATTGATTAAATTCATTTCTACACACCCCACAATGACAGTGAAAAAGTTTTTAGGAAACTTTTGCAAATCTATTAAAAATAAAGAATGAAAATATAACATGTACATAAGTATTCACAGCCTTTGTCATGACACTCAACATTGAGCTCATCCTGTTTCCACTGATCATTGAGATGTTTCTACAACTTGATTGGACTCCACCCTGCTGTATTCAGTTGATGGACATGATTCAGAAAGACACACACCGTCTACATCAGGTCTACATCAGGTCCCACAGTTGACAGCATGTCAGAGCACAAACCATGAAGTCCAAGGAATTGTCTGCAGACCTCCGAGACAGAATTGTATGGAGGCTCAGATCTGGAGAAGGGTCCAGAAACATGTTTGCAGCATTGACGGTCCCAATGAGCACAGCGGCCTCCATCATCCGGAAATGGAAGAAGTTTGGAACCACCAGGTCTCTTCCTAGAGTCGACCGGCCAAACTGAGCGATCGGGGAGAAGGGCCTCAGTCAGGGAGGTGACCAAGAACCAGATGGTCCCTTTGACAGAGCTCCAGCGTTGCTCTATGAAGAGAGGAGAACCTTCCAGAAGGACAACCGTCTCTGCAGCACTCATCAGGCCTGTACGGTAGAGAGGCCAGACGGAAGCCTCTCCTCTGTAACAAGCACATGACAGCCCACCTGGAGTTTTCCAAAAGACACCTGAAGGAATCTCAGACCATGAGAAACTAAATTCTCTGGTCTGATGAAACAAAGACTGAACTCTTTGGCCTGAATGCCAAGCATCATGTGTGGAGGAAAGCAGGCACTGCTCATCACCTGGACAACAGCATCCCTACAGTAAAGCATGGTGGTGGCAGCATCATGCTGTGGGGATGTTTTTCAGCGGGAGGAACTGGGAGACTAGTCAGGATTGAGGGAAAGATGAATGCATCATGTACAGAGACATCCTGGATGAAGACCTGCTCCAGAGCTCTGGACCTCAGACTGGGTGACGGTTCATCTTCCAACAGAACAACGACCTGAAGCACACAGCCAAGACAACAAAGGAGTGGCTTCAGGAACTCTGGGAATGTCCTTGAGGGGCCCAGAGCCCTCACTTGAACCCAATTGAACATCTCTGGAGAGATCTGAAAATGCACCGACGCTCCCCATCCAACCTGATGGAACTTGAGGTTCTGCAAAGAAGAACGTGAGAACCTGCCCAGAAATAGGTGTGCCAAGCTTGTAGCATCGTACTCAAGAAGACCTGAAGCTGTAACTGCTGCCAAAGGTGCTTCAACAAAGTATTGAGCAAAGGCTGTGAATACTTATGTACATGTTATATTTTCCTTCTTTATTTTTAATACATTTCTAAAAAACTTGATCAAGCTTTTTTCACTTTGTCATTATGGGGTGTTGTGTGTAGAATTTGAGGGGGAAAAATGAATTTAATCCATTTTGGAAAAAGGCTGTAACATAACAAAATGTGGATAAAGTGAAGTGCTGTGAATACTTTCCGGATGCTCTGTACATCGTTCAATAATTAGGTAATAAAAGATGAGGTGTATGTGATGGAGAATGGGAATCCCTGTGATTTTAGAAAGAAAAGAGCAGCTGGATTGTAATCATAACAGCACACTTTGTGGACCGCCTGTGACTCTCCTGATCTAAGTGTGCTGTGGTTTTGTTGCAGGTGGACGTGGTCATCAAAGAGGCCACCAACATGGACAACCTGGCCCAGTTGTACGAGGGCTGGACTGCCTGGGTGTGATCGCTATGCCGCATCATGTCTTTGGTCCAACGAAGGCTTGGAGATCCACCAGAGTCCAGCGGGTCTGGGGTGTCGGAACAGCAGCACCGGGCCACACGGGGGGGAGGAAATGGGAAGCGGACGCTAAGTCCGTACTCCCAAACTCCTGGGAACCCAAACTGGGGCAGCGATCTAGTAGCACCGCTGCAACCACACTCCCCCAACCACCGGCGATCGGGCTAACACAACGCTTTGTGGGCCTGTGGCCCCGCCTTCCTTTCTGGGGTTTGACCAGGCAACGCAGCGCCGGATGGGGGAGGAGGGTGGGAGGGAAAAGGCCTCCTCACCCTCGACTTAGAAAACCTTCCCCCCCTGACCTGCATAGCTCACTGTCAAGTTGTACCCATAATCATCACTGCATCCTGTTGTGCCAATCAGGATGAAGCGGGAAGCGAGCCGTTTCCCCTGAAGCACACGGCTGACATGCGGTGGATGGGACTTCCCCGGGGCTAGAGCTCAGATGGATTGGCCGTTAACGCGCCACACTTGTTTCTGTAATCTTTTCCTCAGTGGCGTTGTGATTCTTATTGGCCAGCTGGTTATACGATTGGGACGAGAGAAAGAAGGTTCACCTGAATCCTCTGGCTTCATGATACTCACCTGAAATGAAGGTGGAACAATGATCAAACTGTACTTTGATTGATAAACGTTAGTACTTTTACGTCTCAGAATAAAAGATTAAGTGGAGTTGTTTCCTCAGGAAGGTTCTTTGTGCTTTTGTGGATGAAGTGAATCGTCCTGTCATGTTTAGTAGTTTTGGATGCTGCCCTGTGCGTAGAATGGACATTAAAGGTGAATCATTTGGACGAGGCTCGACCTCCGTCTGATTATTTTCTTCAGTGTGCATCTTCCGTCTGTTGAGCTTTATAACGATGTTCAGCCCTTTAGCTGTAGGAGGAGAGTTCTGCTTTCTTTGACTTTCCTGTCAGAATGCCTCATACATATTCACTCCCCAGCCCTTATGCTTGCATTTTATTAATCTTGACCTTCTAGTTTTACATTTTTAGTGGGAGTTGTGTTATGTTTTTGTTGTTAGTGCAAAATGTTTATTCTTAAAGCTTTTATTGGATTTTGTTGGATGCCAAATAAACATGGAACTGAGATGGGTTGGGTGTTTTATTTAACGACTAGTCTTCACACCAATTTCACGACAAACTGCATGCACAACGACGACAATGATGATGACAACCATGTCCGAGCATAAACCTGCAGCAGCTCCGTGTCCTGATCGGGACCCTCTACCTCGAGGTGTGTGGACCATATGAAGACTCAAGTTCAGCATTTTGGCCGTTGCCAAGTTTTCCCACTTCGCCATACTGTCTTTTTTATCTTGTCTCTGGAGAGATTATACATATCTGGCCAGACAACGCTACGGGGTTTCCCCAGGAAGAGCTGGATGCAGGGCTGCAGAGGGCTGTGTGGTACCCTGCTGCCTCTGCTGCAGCCCGGATGAGGAGGTGATGGTGGATGCATGTCGTTTAGGCTAAACGTGTTTCTGACTGATAAATGGACATGTTTCACACTTATGATTGGACTGTAAGGCTTTCTTGATTGAGTTTCCATTCATTTGTAAATTAAGTGTTAAGGACTTATAGATGATTCATATAAAGTGTTAGTAAATGATAAAATTATTGAAATGTCATTTATTTATACATTTGATTCAGATATGCACCAAGGGTTAGGGACCATGTTAACATGTGCTTTATAGTTGTGTTTTCATACTGCAATTCATGATTAATTCAGTTAGTTACTAGTCGTTAATTATTAGTTAAGTATTTTGTGTGACCGCATCTAAAGTGAGGACTATCTATGCTTCACAAAGCATTTATAAATGCAAACCTCAGATGTAAGTAGACCAATCCAGCTGGTAGCTCATAATAAATCTCATAATAAAGCTCATAATAAATCATTTGTACCGAACAGAAACGTGTCACCACTGGTGCCACTGACGGGCATCGCCTCACATCACCTGGCATTATTTCTGGCGCTGGTCTTGGTGGTGACACGTCATCAATGTGGGACACACGTTTGTGCTTTGGAGGACCCGGTGTGTCCCACGGTGCCTGGTCAGAAAGTCTCAGTCCCATCACCTGGCCAGAGTTATTTCTGATCTGGCACCGTGTGACACACCGGGTCCTAGAGCGTTAATGTGTGTCCCACGGTGATGACCACTGTGTCCTAGGTCAGAAAGAACATGGCCGCCGGCCAGGTGATGGGACTGAGGCGATGCCCGTCAGTGGTTATAGTTGGCTGGCACATTGATATCATTGATTGAGTATCTCGGTATCACCTGGATTGGTCTACTCACAACTGATGTGGTGTGTGCTGTCTCATGACCTCTAGTTAGTGATACTCATAATCAATAATCAATCAAGTGTATGTGTCAGCAAACTATGAATTGATTGCTATGATTGCAGTATTAAAACACATCTATAAATCACATGTTAACATTAGTGCATCATCTATAAATCCTTAATAATTGGTTTCCAATATATATTACTTAATTTACAAATGGGGAGTCCATCATTTATAAAGTATGAAAACCCAGTCATGAAACGCATAATAGTCAAGCTTATTAATCAAGAATAAAACATGTATAACTGTGTTTATGAATTGCATACTAATGAGTTACTAATGAGTGTTGATGTTGGAACAATGTTTTATAAATGATGACTTAAGTGTTTACTCATTCTTTGCTAATGCAAAATAGTGTGTAGTTATTATAAAGTGGCACCAATCAACATTTGGTGCTGCATCTTAACAACTTAATTACAAAAAAAGAAATTCAGCGCTTTTAGAAAGGTGGCAAATAAAAGTATAAAGTTATTATTAGAGTGAATTATCTGATATGGCTTCTTTCTAACAGTCTTGTCTTAAATTAAATTAAATTGTGTGGGTACACAGACAGGATTCAAAGTTCACCTTATCTCATCACCTGGTAACGGTCCAAACACACACATGATAAATGTCCTCATGATGCTACAGCGCTGTGCCCTGTCAGAGGAGCCCTCACAAACCCTGAATGAGAAGCAGAGGCTGCTGATGTCCAGCGAGTTAATCATTACATCATTACAGCAGCTCCACTTGCTGCCCCGTGTCAGAGGCGACCGGCAGGCAGGCAGTTGGTGCTGCGAGGACGCCATGTCGGGCCAGCGTGTGTGTGTGTGTGTGTGTGTGGCCGACTTTGAAGAAGAAGCCAAGAAAGTTCTCCCTAAAGCTGTTTATGACTACTACCGCTCAGGAGCTGATGAGCAACACACTCTGGCTGACAATGTCGCTGCTTTTAACAGGTACCACACACACACACACACACACACACACTTCTGTTGGACACAAGTTCCACCAAAGCAAACAGCTTTTGGTCTCGTTCATAAACAAATCTGTGCTTAGACAACAATATTGAAAAATGTGAATTTACTAATGCATTTGCCAAATGTAATTAATAACTATGAATTTGACGCCCTTAAATCCTTTCATCACTTATTGTCAACATTTTGTTAAACATCTTTTAATATATATACTGACCACTCTATTGAGGATTTGAAAGTTTGTCATATTTATGACGGCATCACTCGTAAAAATATGATTCAATGTTATTGTGGTTGTATAAATATAAAACAAATAAATAAATAGTTTATGGCGCTGTTAGATTTCTGCTAGACCGCCCAGTTAATACAGGAGAGCAAACTGATTTTAACTGCTTTGAAAATGTTTATGAAAGGGTTAATACAATTCTGAAATGAATCATACGAATGAAAAGGGTCTTTTCGGCTTTCCACCTCGGACACCATTTGAAAAATGTTTTGCTTATGGACTAAGCTTGTCTCTTTCACACCTTCACAGATGTCTCTATGATGACCCTTTAGCAAAGGGCTTTCCTGATATTGAGAAATGAGGCTTGTTAGTATGCTGATCATGGGTCAATTATTCTGATTGGCTAACATACATACATATAATATATATGGCTAACATCAATATACATACGGGTAACATACATATACATACATATACATAAGGGTAACATACATATACATACATATACATAAGGGTAACATACATATACATACATATACATAAGGGTAACATACATATACATACGGGTAACGTACATATACATACATATGGGTAACATACATATACATACATACGGTAACATACATATACATACGGTTAACATACGTATACATACATACACATACGGATATACATATGGGTAACATACATACATATATATATATATATATATATATATATATATATATATATATATTATTATACATATACACACATATGCTTTCCCCATATGTATATGTATGTATGTATGTATGTATGTATGTATGTATATGTATGTATAGCCACATACACGTGGTGAATCTTCTGAAAGCGGAACCTGGAGATTATTAAATTGAGGTGTCACGTTCTTCTTGTCATGAATTAGAAATAAAACATTTTCCATTTTTCAATTAATTAAATTAATTGAAAAGGTCAGCCTCTGTGTGAATTAGAAATGTATCACTTTTTATAACTTTGTATCAGGAGCCTCATTTCTTTTGAAACACTCTTTAGAGTTAAGTGGTTTTGGTTCTCTCTTTGAAGCGGATAAAGGAGTCTAGCCATCCAACCTGCACTTTAAGTTGCTTCTAATAGTTATGCAACGTTTCTCGGTGTGAAGGTCGATGGCATCATGTGTAACATGTAGCATGTAAACATCCTCGAGGCACAGCAGTGTGCCCACCTGTTTCTAGTCTGGGAGGAGAAATGATGGACTCATCAGACAACAGATGTGACACAGATGAGGAGTTTCAAGACGTGAGAATCACTGAACGAGCTCACAAGGAACTAGAGTGGAAACATCGCTTCAAAAAGTCTACAAAACAGTGACTCCAAACCAAAAAGGAACCACGTCTTTAAAAAACGATTTTGTAATGCAACACGCAGCATAATTAAAAAAAATATTCAAGAAACACAATTGGATTATTCCTCAGAGTGATGCATCTTTCCAACCACGATGATATTCTCATAGCTGGTCATTTGGTAACGACTCGGACTGGATTAAGTGCAGCTGCTCTCGAGACTCTACCTCCCCCACCCCCACATTGGCCAATCAGATCATCTCCCTGCTCTGAGTCCGGGCCTGCTGCCTTGTGATGGACAGACAGCATTGACATAAAGTTGAGGTCAAGTTATGATTATGCAAATTCAGAATTGTCATCAACCACAGCCGTATCTCTCCCACCATGCTGCACCCTAACCTGAGTGCTGTACTAACGCAGGCCATGCTGCTTACTTTAATTCAAATGATGGATAGACAGATGAACAAGAATGAATCATAGTTGATTATTATTATGTAATTATTGTTATGATATTATTCTGTAACCAGTGACATCTCTGCTTGTCAGGTAATATTGAGTATCTATGTATTGTAGCAGTGTATGAATGAAGGTGTGTGTACCTGGACATGTGAGCATGGAGAAGGTCTAGGATGAATGCAACAGTCCTCTTGGTTCTGGCCTTCAGAAACACCTCTTAATCGTGTCTAAAGGGCCCCTCAGCAGTCCTCCAGCAGGTTAATGGTTAAGCGCTGTGTTGACCACTGGGCCTTGAGTCCAAAGTCCCACCTCATCTGAGCCATTGTCATCATAGACATGGCATTCACTGCAGGACCCGACGAGCTCTCCGTAACCGGGTCACCTCTCACCACACGGCAGCTGATCGTTGAGCTCTGATTGGAATAGTACTCTCTGATTACAATTCAGTTCAGTTTATTTTGTATAGCCCCAAATCACAAATATAAATTTGCTTTACAATCTGTACACATACGACATCCCTGTCCAGGACCTCACATCGGATCAGGAAAAACTCTCCAAAAACCCTGTGAAAACCCTTTTAGAGGGAAAAAAGTGAAGAAACCTTCAGGAGAGCAACAGAGGAGGATCCCTCTCCCCGGATGGACAGAAGCAATAGATGTCATGTGACCAGAATCAACATAACAGAGTTACAGCACATTCAATGAATATCACAGAAATTATTCATGTAATGAGTAGTAGGCATGGACCACGACCCAGATGACCTTGATCCAGGAGAACAGCAGAAGGAGGTAGAGATGAGGGGCATCAGCAGGGCCACCATGGCAGGGAGCAGGACCGGATCCAGACAACCACGATCCATGGCAGGAAGCAGGATGCATTACACTGCATTGAAAAATAATAATAATCCAACCGAAGCACCCAAACCAGTGTTGGCACTTCTCCCAATGAAAGGTCCTGACATCTAACGAGGAAGTATCATGATGAACATAGACGAGAACACAGCTGATCAGCAGCTTGTGGAAGACAATGAGTGGAACAGAGTGACCAGCCGAGTACGATAGCCACAGTTACTCGTTTAGTTTTTGTCAAAGCATTAGATTTATTGATATGGGAATGAGAATGTTTTTCTCTTTGAAGGCACCGATGACGATAAGCTGTATTTGCAGGTGTGTGTCAGCTTGTGGATGTTTTCATAACCTCCTCCTGCTGACATGGATCGTGGTCCATGCCTACTACTCATTACATGAATAATTTCTGTCATATTCATTGAATGTGCTGTAACTCTGTTACGTTGATTCTGTATACATGACATCTATTGCTTCTGTCCATCCGGGGGGAGTTTTTCCTGATCCGATGTGAGGTCCCGGGACAGGGATGTCGTATTTATACAGATTGTAAAGCCCTCAGAGGATAATTTGTATTTGTGATTTTGGGCTATACAAAATAAAATGAATTAAATTGAATAATACTGCGAATGCTCGGGCATTCCTTAGTCGGGCCGTATGCTCGATCACCATTTTATGTAAATGAAGATCTTTGAGATTATTTCCTTGTTAAGTCGATTACAAACCAGCAGATGATTCAGCTCACCGCATACTGGGCAGGGCCATCTGACTGGTCTGGATGGTGGAACCGAGTCGCTGCATTAGGGGCCACACCACTGATGTCCCTTCTTCACTGAAGGGGTCAAACCCTAACCCTTTCACCATGAGGCCCCGGGCCCCGGGCCCCACGTGTTAAACAGACTCAGGGTTCCCGACGGTTCCACTGCCAGTGTAGAACCCTTGCAGACCAAACTACACACACAATCAGAAAGTTACTGCGAGAGGAACTGAGGCAGCTCACGTGTGCACTGTTCACGCAGAGCGACAAATATAGTTATTGACATATCCAAAAGGCCACATGCACATCTCAGGATCCCTGATTACACAATGACCGGAAACAACAATGACCCGTATCCGGTGCGTGGATGCTGGTTCCTCACAGGACACGTGCTGCTCAACCCAAGCTCTCCTCCACAGCTCAGCTCATGTCCTTTCGGGTGATGCGCTTGATGTTCATCCCTGACATCCGCTCCAGAAACATGTCCATGTGAGCATTCATGTGATCCCGTCATTCCAGAAGAACTCTGCCGTTCTTCCCGTTTCTCACCTCGTTGAGGTCATGACAACATGAAGATTAGGAGTTCATTTATTTTTGTTCTTCCTTTTAGTTATTTTTGTTTTTGAATGTAAGTTTGACATTGTTTTCATTAGTGTGTGTGTGTGTGTGTGTGTGTGTGTGTGTGTGTGTGTGTGTGTGTGTGCAGGTGGCGTCTAATCCCCCGGGTGTTAAAGGACGTCTCCACAGTGGACCTCTCCGTCTCTGTGCTGGGTCAGAAGCTCAGCATGCCGATCTGTGTTGCTGCCACAGCGATGCAGAGGATGGCTCATCCTGAGGGGGAGACAGCTACAGCAAGAGGCACACACACACACACACACACACACACACACACACGCGCACACACGCACACACGCACGCACGCACACACACACACACACACACACACACACACACACACACACACACACACACATGTATATGTATATATAATATATATGCCAATATCTGAGTTCAGGAATCAGATCCTTATTGGGAAGCAGAACATGTATCACAACATCTCTGTACAGGTCTGAGACTCTTTCCTAGAGGTAGTAATAGTGTGTGTTCCCAGCATGCCGAGCAACGGGGACAGGGATGATGCTGAGCTCCTGGGCCACCTCCACTATAGAGGAAGTGATGTCAGCGATGACAGCCTCAGCAGGCGGCGCCATGTGGCTGCAGCTCTACATCTATAGGGACCGAGAGCTCACAATGACCCTGGTCCGCCGGGCAGAGGAGGCCGGATACAAGGCTATCTTCGTTACCGTGGATACGCCATACCTAGGAAGGAGGCGGGATGACATGCGCAACCGCTTTAAACTTCCCCCACACCTGAGGTAGGAACCAAACACCACAGAAACACCAGAGGGACATGTAGTCACTTCCCAAATTACACCATGGAGACCACGTGTGTCCAATAGTAACTGTGTGTGTGTGTGTGTGTGTGTGTGTGTGTGTGTGTGTGTGTGTGGGTGTCTGTGTGTGGGTACGGGTGTATGTCCAGCCTCTCCAACTTCTCATCAGCCTCCCTGTCTTTCTCTGAGGGAAACTACGGCAACGACAGTGGTTTGGCTGTTTATGTTGCCAAGGCGATAGACCCGTCTCTCTGCTGGGATGACATCACATGGCTCAAAGCACAGACACACCTACCAGTGATTGTGAAAGGGGTAGTTAATGGTATATCAACACACACACACACACACACACACATTTTGCTTACCCTAATTATAAAAATAAGATTGTTTTAATGTGATTCTTAAAACATTAGTTTTTTAGTAAGTGATTATAGTCAGGGTTGTGCAGTTGTTGGTGTGTATCTGGAATCATGAAAGGCTTAATGGTGGCATAAGGACCTAGCTATGCAATCAACCAACTGTGAGTGTGTGTGTGTGTCGTCAGGTGAGGATGCCGCCCTGGCTGTGACCCATGGCGTTGACGGCATCTTGGTGTCCAATCACGGAGCTCGACAACTGGATGGGGTTCCTGCCACGGTGTGTGTGTGTGAATGGTTCTTTTATGAAATATCAGGTACAAGACAGTGTCACCCATCTCTCTGACTGATCAGTGATGTCAGTCACACAGAATGTGTTATTAGATTAGATTAGATTAGATTCAACTTTATTGTCATTACACATGTACAAGTACAGAGCAACGAAATGCAGTTTAGCATCCAACCAGAAGTGCAATAGCAGTAAATACCAATATACAGATAATAATAAGTATTTTACAGATAATAAGTTAGTGATATAGGTACGGGATATACAGATTGATTGATTGCGGTAATATGTACATGTTATACAGGTTGATTTGTGCATTAAATGTAGGTAGACTATAAGCAGGAACTATAAACATAATTTACAAAAGGCAAATGGGCATATGATAAGTTAAGTAATACAGATTGAGTGAACGTTAAATAGTGCATAATAATAATAAACAGTAGCTGCCTAACGTTACTAGACTAGTGCAATGCTCAGTTTTTAGTGCAGACAGTTCAAAAGTGTTTGAGTGCAGGTGTAAAGTCTTTGGTCAGTGGGGGGAGATGACGAGGAGATGGGTTTGTGGGTGGAGGTGGTTGGGGAGTAGGGGGGGTGTCAGCATGGGGTAGAGTTCAATAAGGAAACAGCTCTGGGGAAGAAACTGTTCCTCATAAACCCCATTGCCGCCTCTTTCTTCAACAAAAGAAAAGCACCAGCACAAGCAGCATAATATGTCTTTAGCGCCGTTTACGAAGGTTTATTGAATTTAGGTGGAATAGCCACATGGCACAACAACCCTATATATACTCTGGTATTTTCTTTTCCCCATAATGTCAGACGCACTGAGGGTTAAACTTATGTAGCGACTTGAGACAAGTAGCAGACCCTCAAAGCCTGGAACAGAGCACCCTGTGGAGCAGGAAACTTCAGCTTCACTCAGTTCTAAAAGGCAGGGGTCAGAACAAGAAGACCAGGCAAACGGTCCCACAAGAGCCGGCAAAGGGGATCCAAAGTCCAAGAGGTATTGACTTTAGACACCAGTGCAGCAAGCTTGATGTGCTTGATGGTGTTACAGTCTCTAGTGGTGGGTGTGGGAATCGCTCTCCCTCGAGAGTTTTCAATGCACTTTCTGTGACAATAAAACAAGTACAAGTACAATGTGTGTGTGTGTGTGTGTGTGTGTCTGTGTAGCTGGATGTTTTGGAGGAGGTGGTGCAGGCCGTGCAGGGTCGCTGTGAAGTCTACATGGACGGAGGAGTGCGGCGGGGGACCGACGTCCTCAAGGCCCTGGCCCTGGGGGCAAAGGCCGTGTTCATCGGCCGGCCGGTGCTGTGGGGCCTCGCCTGTCAGGTGAAGCTCACACGGCCCTCATAAGGGCCCACAGGATGTTACAATCTGCTGGCTGCCACAAGCTCCACCTACTTGAAGCGTTTGTTAAACTTGAACGCTTCGGAATTTCAGAAATTTACATTCGCTTTTTAAATATTTGTATCTGTGTTTTTTTAATGTAACACAACGAGGATGTTCATTGTGAAACACAATGTACAAAACAAAACCCTCTGATGTGACACACAACTAATGAAACATGTTATGTGTGTGTGTGTGTGTGTGTGTGTGTGTGTGTGTGTGTGTGTGTGTGTGTGTGTGTGTGTGTGTGTGTGTGTGTGTGCGCACGTGTGTGTGTGTTTGTCTTTGTCTGTCCAGGGTGAACAGGGAGTTACAGAGGTTCTGGAACTTTTAAAAGGGGAGCTGAAACTGGCTATGGCCTTGTCAGGTAAGACATGCAGACACACACACACACACACACACACACACACACACACACACACACACACACACACACACACACACACACACACACATACACGCACAGGACACCTCTTTGTGGAGACAAAGACTTTAACCTTACCAATTGGTTGGTTGCTGGACTACTATTTTCTATTTGGCATTTTGCCCATCACCATCTTGTTTTGTTGGGACCCGAAGTGACTCTGTCTCTCTCTCTCTCTATCTCTATCTCTCTGTGTGTGTGCATGTGCGTGTGTGTGTGTGTGTGTGTGTGTGTGTGTGTGTGTGTGTGTGTGTGTGTACAGGTTGTCGTTCTGTATCCGAGGTGAGCAGGTCCCTGGTCAGGAAAGTGGAGTTCACCTCCAGGATGTGAGAGAAGAATTTGCTTTCCATTCTCGATAGATCACTAGACTTCATTTATCAAATTCATTATTTTGTTTATTCAAAACTTGTTCTATGGGAAATAACATATATAGGCTTATCTTATCTCATGTAAAACTGAGATGTAATGTGTCGTGAAGTAAATAATAATGATAACAGGAACCAAATAAAAAGTACAGCAAAAGACTGATGCACTGTTGACATGGGGCTGATGTAAAGAACCCCGGAGATGGCACAAGGAAGATGTTCAAAGCTGGTGAACAGGTTATAACACAAGGTTTATAACACAAGGTTTATAGAAAGCATCATAGCACGGAGACAGTAGTGGTGACAATTACTAATTACCTTCTAGTTGCATCAGATTGGGGACTTGTAACTGTTCTGGTCCTGTTAGACCTTAGTGTTCGACACCATTGACCATGACATTTTAGTACAGAGACTAGAACAGGTGATTGGTATTAAAGGTACAGCACTAAGCTGGTTTAAGTTGTATTTATCAGATCAATCTCAGTTTGTATATGTAAATGATGAAGCCTCTATGAACACTGGCATTTGTCATGGAGTTCCACAAGGTTCTGCTTGGACCCATTTTGTTCACCTTGTATATGCTTCCTTTAGGCAATGTTATCAGGAAACACACAATAAAATCTTATTGTTATGCCGATGATACCCAACTATATATATCGATCAAGCCAGATGAAACCAGCCAGATGGATAAACTTCAAGCGTGTCTTAAAGACATAAAAACCTGGATGACCTGCAACTTCCTGATGTTGAACTCAGACAAGACTGAAGTTATTTTACTTGGCCCAGAGCAACTGAGAAATCAATTATCTAATGATAAGAGATTTCTCTTGATGGCATTGTTATGGCGTCCAGCATCACTGTGAGGAATCTAGGAGTTGTCTTTGATCAAGACTTGTCCTTCGGTTCCCACGTGAAACAGATCTCAAGGACTGCCTTCTTTCACCTACGCAACATCTCAAGGATCAGGCACATCCTGTCTTGAAGGGATGCAGAAACATTGATCCACGCATTTGTTACCTCAAGACTGGATTACTGTAACTCTGTATTATCAGGCTGCTCTGCTAAGTCTCTCAGGTCTCTACAGTTGATCCAGAATGCTGCAGCTCGTGTACTAACGAGGACTAGGAGGAGAGATCACATTACTCCTGTATTAGCTGCTCTCCACTGGCTTCCTGTAAGACAGAGAATTGTATTTAAAGTCCTTCTTCTTACCTACAAAGCCTTAACTGCACCATCATATCTTAGGGAGCTTATAGCACCATATTGTCCCACCAGAGAGCTGCGCTCACTGGATGTGGGGCTACTTGTGGTTCCTAGAGTCTTAAAAAGTAGGATGGGGGCCAGAGCCTTCAGTTATCAAGCTCCTCTTCTGTGGAACCAGCTTCTACTTTCAGTCCGGGGGGCAGACACAGTCACCTCATTTAAGAGTAGACTTAAGACTTTTCTCTTTGATAGTGCTTATAGTTAGGCCTGGCTCAGGTCGGCCCTGGTCCAGCCCCTAGATATGCTGCTATAGGCCTAGACTGCTGGGGGACATCTTAGGATACAATGAGCTCCTCTCTCCTCTTATCTCTCTCTCCTCTTCTCTTCTCTCTCGCTCCTCCCCTTCCCCCCACACACGGTGTGCTGCATGCCCATGTTTGAGGTGGTAAGAGATCAGAATAAAAGGTTACAAGCTGCTTCCTTATGATGATGTACAGTACATATTCAATATGATTTCTTATATGATTATTATATAACTATATAACTATTTAGTATGATTCCTTGGATCATATGGCAGCATAATAAACAATATACAATACCAGAATCAACAGAAACTAAAATGAGTACAGTGGAATACTGCCTGAATTTGAAGCCATCGCCAGACAGCAGAGTTAATTGCCTGGCTAGCTCAGTTGGTAGAGCATGAGACTCTTGATCTCAGGGTCGTGGTGTGAGACCCACGATGGACGTTAGTATTTTGACTGATAGATAAACATATGGATGGATAGATCTAATAAAGCTCATAGTAGATTTATCTGGTGTACATTCCGTAACAGATCATGGACATTGATTCATTGATAGACATGTATTTACTTAATAATAATTATAATTATTATTATTTAGTATGACTCTCTATATCATATGGCAGTATAATACACATTTAGCGGCAGCAACTGCTCTTCAAGCAGGTTACATAGATACACTAACATAATACACTAACATAATACAGGAACATAATACAGACTACTACTCTACAAAGGGTAAATGAAAGCGCTAAAGAGTCTGAACGTTTTGCTTTCAGTCAGCCACAGCTGTCATGAAGCCTCTGTTTTTCAAGTGTTACCTGCAACTCAGCTTTCTTTGAAAAACTAAATTGTCCATGAAGGACAGAATCAGCATTAGCAGAAAGCCACTGGAACTGTCATTTGTCACAGATCAGTTACTAAAAAACATTAGTCAGGTTGACATTCAGATCTCCAAACATGCAATCACAAGAAAGGAGCTCTCAATCAAATGGTTAAACAAGTTATTGCAAACTGTATCTAAGTACAGTTACAACTGGATGGGACCAAATTATGTTTACAAAGACTTTCATCTTGCAGATAAGGCTGTGGGAAAGGGGTGAGTACATTGTAGTTATTTTCGATGCGTACGATTCTTTAACTTGTAAATCACTTGCTCCCCGTTTCACATTTTCCTGGAACCCGGACATTCTGGAACCAGTACCCTGACATTCTGGAACAGAACCCGGACATTCTGGAACCAGTACCCTGACATTCTGGAACAGAACCCGGACATTCTGGAACCAGTACCCTGACATTCTGGAACAGAACTCGGACATTCTGGAACCCAACATTCCGGAAACGGACATTTTTAGTACATACATAGATAGATGCATGAATAGATGGATGATGGATGGATAAATATACTTTTTCTGTATTTTTTTGTAATATAATTGCACTAACTATATTTTGACAGTAATACTTTTGTACCAAAAACATTTGGAAAAACTAGAATGGAATAAAGCGTGGAACCAAAACAGATAAATATACAATATAGAGGTATACAATATACCTCATTAATAGAATAGCTTCCTATAGCTTCAGATGGCATCCAGAATCATCAGAAACTGAAATATAATTCAGCGGAATACTACCTGAATTTGAACCCATCACCAAAGCTTCCAGTTTGTAGCCCGGCTAGCTCAGTCGGTAGAGCATGAGACTCTGAATCTCAGGGTCGTGGGTTCGAGCCCCACGTTGGGCGTCAGTATTTTGACCAATAGAGATATGGAGGGATTGGCTATATATGTAATAAAGCTCATGGTAGATATGTCTGCTGGACATTCTGACAATTATTAATTGATTGACAAGTGATTACTTACAAAATTAATAAAACAATTAAGTCCATCCATCCATTATCTGAACCGCTTATCATGTTTAGGGTCTTAGTGAAGGCAGGGTACACCCTGGACAAGTCTCCAGTCTATCGCAGGGCAAATATAGAGAGACAACCATTCACACCTATGAGCAATTTAGAGTCCAACTAACCTGAGCTGCATGTCTTTGGACTGTGGGAGGAAGCCAGAGTACCCGGATAGAACCCACGCTGACACGGGGAGAACGTGCAAACTCCACATTCGTACATGGACCTTTGTGGCTTATCTCCGTAAAAACAGTTACCATTTCCTCCATCCAACATGGAAATAACCAATATTTATGCTTTATACTTGTTGTGGAAATTCTACAAACGTTGGAAATCTGCGTTGTTTGCAACCATTCGCGTCTGTGCATTGACTTTGCATGGAATCTACTCACGCAAAGAATTCGCAACGCTTTGGTTGTGAACCTCTGTGTGTGACTGAAAATGCCATATTTAGTCTTTCATTGATTTATTTGTATGTGTGAGAGAATTATGTTATTGTGGACCAGGTAAAGTGAGAGAGTGTATTACTTTTTTTCTGTATATTTTCTCATACATTTGCACTATATTGCTCTAGCAGTACTTTCCTACCAAAACATATATGACATAATACTTTTTAATAGGATCGCTCCCTCTAACGTCTGGTGCAGTCAAAAAAGTCTGTGCAGTCTGTGCTACAACTATTCAGTGTTACCACCAGATGGCAGTGTTTACTACCTTAATACTACTACTCTTAGTCTCAGTATGGGCGTCAGTATTTTGATCGATGGATGGATAGAGAGATGGAGGGATTGGCTACAGATGTAATAGGTGTAATGATCTGGCATGATACTCTTGAAACATACAGGGAGACCGTCTGTAATGCCAGAACATTACTCATCGTAGACCTCAGTAGTAATGACTTCATGAGCATCTTCAAGATTCTAACTATTAGAGGCAAGAGTAATAGTCTCCTGCCCTGCACCAGTACCGATCTGCATTTTGACCGAAAGATGGATAGATAGAATGTAAAAGGAGCTAGTTATATAGCTGAACACTGCCCACTTTTCAATGGCTATGGTTCTGGTAACAAATTCACTATTCATTCTCTCCATTGGTGTTTGAGAAATTCTGTATTTACAGAATGTTACCAAAGAACTAAGCCTACCCCTACGAGATGAATCATGACCATAAAAGAATACAGAGCAAATACAAATTGGACAACAATAAAGGGCATTTAACATACATTAAGTATATGTATTACTGGCTCATGAACATGTGAGGGAAAAGGACTGATATTGGTTTATTTTTCTGCTTTATTTAGAATATGCTCTTTGTTTGTCTTGGGACCAACAGGATCATGGATGCCACAGGACCAACAGACGCTGTTGAGGAAAAAAAAAAAAAGACACTAAAATGATGACCAATGATCAAATTAATATGAATTTATCCATATATTGTGGCAATAAAACAAAGTAAAGTTGTTTTAAAAACAGAATGAAGCAGGATGTGTCAGCGCTTTGACCTGTCTGGCCCTCTGTTAGGCAGATCTTGCCGACAGCCCAGATGGGTACTGCAAGCACAGAGGAGAGGGCCACGGCCCAGCCCAGACCTTAGGCCCAGTTGGGGTACACATAGCCACTGCTGGAGGTCAGGGGTTCGTAGTCCAGAAAGAAGCAGATGAAGCAAACCTTGACGGAGAAGCAGAGGAACAGACTGTAGACAACGAGGCTGCAGACTTCATTGTGTTGCATTTAGAGACGTTCAGAGGGAACCTGTAGCTCACCCAGTTGGGCGTGTCCCCCATGTGAGGCTCCCAGGCATTCAGGGTTTGAGTCTGACCTGTGGCCCTTTTCTACACGTCACCCCCTCTTATTCCATCCTTTACTGCCATTCTCCACTGGTCACATTAGTTCATGCAGGAGTCTCAATAAATGTTTGATCACAAAAAAAATATTAGTTGTGTTTTATATGTGCTGTAACAGAGTTACATAATTAAATAACTCAAATCCTTTTAGTGGAAAAAAATGCTTAAATGGAGTACTATTAACTCAAGTATTTATTGTTAGGTATACTTAAGTAAATAAATGACTGGTACTAACTTCATTCTTTGCATGGAACTTAAAACACATTCATTATTTAAACTTGTTTGTAATGTTTGTATGAACTCATTTAAATGATGTAACATCAAATATATGATTTAAGTCTGACTAACTTAAATAGCATGTGTTACAACAACTCAAAATGGTATAGCAGCTACTCAATTCATTTAAGGAAACTGATTGCCTTGAACCATTAAAGTTGCATTAACTCAATACAAATACTCAGATGCAATTAATTTATTTATTAAACCAATATGATTTTTGACCACAAAATTACACATGTCAAAATGAATCCACACAGCTGCCAACATAAAAAATAAATCACTGAACAAATACATTGTTCTCATAACAAACATATTTAAAAAATGATCATGTCATGAAGTGTTTGTATTTTCTCTTAACAAAATGTTGGGCTTGCTTAACTGGCCAGCTTTGAAATTGACAATATAAGAACCAAACACAACAACTGCTATCGCCAATAGACTGACTATCAATCATCTTTACTCTAGCTCATTTTTCAAAGCCTGCAACTTAGGTTTGAGCTGCTTTCTTCCAACATCTAAATTTAAGAGGACAACCTGGATGAACTCAAAGAAGCCACTCAGCTTTGCTGGATAGCTCATATTTAGAGCATAGATCAAGCCAAACAATACCACCAGTGCATCAGTACAAGATCTGAGAGTCATTACAACCTGGTCCTCCAGGATGACTGAGACATGGAGAGGTTGAAAGGGAATTCCTGCAGCCGTGTCCTCTTCAGCCACCACGGCCAACAGCGCCACTGCACCTCCTGGAATGCTTCAAACTCCTCCTCCTGAAAGACAGAGTACATATGAGGTCCAGAACATATTTTAAACTTGAGTATCAACAGTAAATGTGTTGGACGAATCTTTTCGGTGAAGTGTTTTTTGACTTGTTTTAAAAGTCAAAAAACACTCTTCACCAAAATCTAATGTGGTACACTTAAAAGAAAATAAAAGATTCTTCCAACACTTTTAATTCATCTTTCGAAGAAGGTTGCAAGTGTTTCCTAATTTTGTCGAGTCTAAAGTCGTCAAGTTTGTATAAAGCAGTGGCTCAGTGTAAACAAGAGATGAGCAATGAAGGCTGAGGGAGAATGAGAAGTTAACGTTACCTTGCAACCTGTTTTAGTTGCACTGATGTCATTCTTGTCCTTTTACACAGAGAGAGATTAACTAAAATATTAAATATATGATTTGACCATTTTATTTCATTGATTTTATTTGATGCAACATTTCATTTTATTAATACATTTTGTGTTTAATTTGATAGCCGTTTCATCAGTTCAATCAATATTATTGTAGTTACTTCCACCCTTCAGTAAACAATAGCACCCTTACCTGCTCGTCATATGCCATCAGCAGATCTGTCATCTTTTCACCAAAAGCTCCAGTCTTCCTCTCTTTGTAGAGTCTGAGCAGGAGTGGAGTGTTTTTATCCAGTGCAGCGAAGAAAGAATATTTCAGACTTAGATTGGTGATCCTATGGAATTCACCAGAGCTGTACCAAACACAAAAGCATAAAGAGACATCCCATAATGAGCCTAAATCAGTCCTTTTGAATTTATAGAATGGTTTGATTCATGTGATTTGTTTTAAAATGTTGAACAGTTACATTTTCTAATCATAACTGTAAAGGTTTCCCAGAGTAAGATTTGAAGTACTTTATTTTTTCCATAAAACATGAGCTGTGTTTTCATGATGAAATGATCCTGAGGACAATGTTGCAATACATTTTTAAATCAAATCAAGCGATAATCAATGTTAGTTGTTTGTGTGTGTGGGGGTTTAAGACATGTCACCTTTGTTTTTTGTGTAGTGTGTCGGTATGTTTTTACTCACTTGAGCTTCAAAGAAGAGGGCAGGCCATCTGTCTTTCTATTCTGCGATGGGAGGTGCTAACATCACAATCTCTTCACGACGGAGTGGAAAGGTGCGCCGCATGTGCTGATGGACGAGAACCATGTCTGTCAGTTGGCGTCTTCTTGAACTCCTCCAGCATCTCCATCCTTCTGGTCTCCAGGGTGTCCCTGTTCTCACTACAGGGATAGTTAGGGAGGAAATGGACTTCCCCTTTTCTGGGTCGTTTAATGTTGGCCCGGGGTGGTACACCCTCTGGGTTGCTCCTGCTGCGCTTTCCTGCATTCACGGCAACATCTTTTATGCCAGCTCTGCTCAGCTTAGTCCTGTAGTTGCCCATCTTGAAGCGAAGGCTGTTCTTCCATGCTTCACATCCTGTTTGGGAACCTCTCTCTGTCAGGCAGAGATGTTTATTCACAAGGGCATTTGCAGCCTCTCCTATCTGTTTGCTACTTGGATATGCTTTATGCCTTGTGGCACCCAGGGGGCGAGGAGGCAAGATTCAGGAGTAAAATAGGAGACGACACGATAGGTGTGGATTAACAAAAAGAGTCGTTTAATGCCAAAAGTGGGGGAACCGGGGGATGGGATAAATACAACATAAAGCTCCTCCCGTCCGGGGTCCGTAGTTTCACGGCGTGAGTGGGCCGAGTCCTCCCGCCTAGGATCAGAGCAGAGACGAGAGGTGAGTATTCAATTACCTCCTGTCCGATGCGGCTCCTCTCTCTCTGGCTCCGTAGCGTCTCGTGGCCTCCTGTCGCTCTCTCCCTTCTCCCCTGCTTCCCAGCCGAAGATATACTCCCCTAATTGGGGATTGCCGGCAGGTGCGTCCACTGCCAGGTTCCCATTGGCTGCAGCACCTGCACTGGGAAGTACCTGTCGTTGACCACCTCCCCCAACCGGAGCCTGGGGATCCTCCCCCTGTGCTCCGTCTTTCCCCCTGGTCTGCCACACACCCCCTCCACCAGCTCCAGGTTGTGGCTGGGAGAGTCAACCCACCAGCACTCCTCCCTCCTGGATAGGGCGTCGGCATTCCCGTGTGCCTTTCCGGACCTGTGCTCAACCGAGATATTAAAGTTCTGTAGCTCCAGGAACCACCTGGTAACCCGGGCATTGGTGTCCTTTGCCATGGCCATCCATTTTAATGAGGCGTGGTCCGTGACCAGGATGAATTTCCTGCCCAGGAGGTAGTAACGTAGCCTGTCAGGGCCCACTTAATGGCCAGGCATTCCTTCTCTACCGTGGAATAATTCATCTCGTGTTTGAGGAACTTCCGGCTGTCGTAGGTCACCGGGTGTTCCGCCGTTCCCCTCACCTGGGACAGCACCGCCCCAACCCCGAGGCATCTGCGTGTACGACAAACGTGTCCCCGAAGTTTGGCGTACTCAACACCGGCTCGGTGCACAGGGCTTCCTGCAGGGTCGCGAAGGCTTCGTCCGCCTCGGTGGTCCAGCGTACCTGGTGTGGGTGGCTGTTTTTGGTCATCTCGTGTAGGGGTGCTGCAATGGTAGCAAAATGCGGGATGAAACACTGATAGTACCCCACCAGCCCCAGGAACGTTTTTACCTGCCGCTTTGTGACTGGCTTGGGCCAGGTGGTGATGGCTTACACCTTCCGGAGTTGGGGTCTTACGGTGCCCCTTCCGATAGTGTAGCCCAGTTATTGGGCTTCTTCTAGGCCCAGGTGGCACTTCCTCGGATTGGCGGTCAGGCCAGCTTGCCGTAGGCTCCCCAAAACTGCTCGCACGTGCCCTAGATGGGAGGTCCAGTCCAGACTGTGGATGACCACATCGTCTAAGTAGGCCGCCACGTACTCACGATGAGGCCGGAGGATCTGGTCCATCATCCGCTGAAAGGTGGCTGGGGCTCCGTGGACACCGAAGGGGAGGACCTTATAATGGTAGAGGCCCTCCGGGGTAGCGAAGGCCGTCTTTCCCTTTGCCCTTTCGGTGAGGGGGACCTGCCAGTATCCCTTGGTGAGGTCCAGCGTGGACACAAACCGGGCCGGGCCTAGCCGCTCAATCAGCTCATCGACTCTGGGCATCAGGTAGGCATCGAACTTGGAGATTTCGTTCACCTTCCTGAAGTCATTACAAAATCTGTCCGTGCCATCCGGTTTGGGAGTTAGGACAATTGGGCTGGACCACGCACTACGGGACTCCTCAATAATTCCCATCTCCAGTATCCGCCTCACCTCCTCCTTGATGGCCTCCCTCTTGGCCTCGGGGATGCGGTACGGCCGCAGCCTCACCCTTTTCCCTGGTTCGGTGATGATATCGTGCTGGATGACATGGGTGCGGCCCGGTAGGTCCGAGAATACGTCTTGGACCTGGCTGGTCAGCTCCACCAGGTCCTGTCGGTAGGCCGGCGCCAGCTGGGGCCCCAGGTTCACCTGCGTCGGCCCTGGACCTGGAACTAGCAGGGTTACCCCTGATGCCGGGATATCGTCAGCGGCATGCCGCTTTTTCAGGAGATTGACATGGTACAACTGACACCGTTTCCTTCTCCCCGGTTGTCTCACCTTATAGTTCACCTCACTCACCCGCGCCGCCACTTCGTAGGGCCCCTGCCACTTGGCCAGGAACTTGCACTCGGAGGTCGGCACCAGGACCAGGACCAAGTCGCCAGGCTGGAACTCCCTCACTTGAGCCTTGCGGTTGTAACTCCTGGCTTGGGCCCGTTGGGCCTGCTGCATGTGCTCTCGTACCAGTGGCCACACTTTCCCCATCCTCTCCTGCATCTGGTCGACGTACTCTATGGTGGAGCGGTGGGGTGAGGGCTGTTGTTCCCAGGCTTCCTTCGCCAGGTCCAGCAGGCCCCTAGGCCTCCGTCCGTAGAGCAGCTCAAACGGCGAGAACCCCGTGGAACCTCTGATGGAAAACAAGACATAGGGGATTATTTGGTCCCAGTTCTTTCCATCCACCTCAATCGCCTTCCGCAGCATTTGCTTTAGGGTTTTGTTGAACCGTTCCACCAGCCCGTCCGTCTGGGGGTGGTACACCGAGGTGCGGATCTGGCCCACCTTCAGCAGCTTGCACATCTCCTTCAGGACATGAAGCAGCTGCCCTGGTCCGTTAGGACCTCCTTCACCATGCCTACCCTGCTGCAGAGGATGAACAGTTCTCGTGCAACTGCTTTCGCCGTGGCGGTGCGTAGTGGGATGGCCTCGGGGTACCGGGTGGCATAGTCCATGATGACCAGGATGTATCGTGTCCCCTACTGGACTTGGGTAGGGGTCCCACGATATCCATGGCCACCCTCTGGAAGGGAACATCAATTATGGGCAGCGGGATCAACGGGTTCTGTCATCTGGCACTCCCGGCAGGCTCTGCAGTAGTCCTGGACCGCCCTCTTCACCCCCGGCCAGTAGAAGCGACCCAGGACCCGGTCATACGTCTTCTCGACGCCTAGGTGGGCCCCCCCATCAGGTGGGAATGGGCTGGGTACAATACCTTTGGGACATAGCATTTCGGTACCAGCAATTCTTTACTGCAAAGTGTGGGAGGGTGGTAACACTCACCCTTGGCGCTGGTTTCCCCATGGCCTCCCGTGGTGCGCGGCCGGCGGGGTCGTAGGTCCTCACGCTGACTGCTCCGCACCAGCTCCACTGTGACCTGGTGGTTTTCCACCAGCTCCACCAGGGCGTCCACCGTCTTTGGGCTGCTGCGGTAGGCATGGAGTTTGGCATCTCCGGGGAGCGCCCGGATACAGCGGTCGATCACGACCCGGTCCAGGGCGGGGGTCCCTCTCCCGTGGTTAGCCAACTGCGGGTCAACCGCATCAGGGCTGCAATCTGCGGCCGCACAGGCTTGGTCGCATCGTAGGCCCAGGAGTGGACCCGTTGCGCCCGGGTCGGGAGGTTGTGGCCATAGTGGGCTAAGACAGACGCTTTTAGTGCCCCATAATTATCCGCGTCAGCGGCGGACAGGTCCCTACAGGCTTTTTGGGCGTCTCCGGTCAGTAAAGGGCTCAGTATCCCCTTTCGGGCCAACGCTCCCTCTTCACCGTTCTCTCAAACAGCTCTAGGTAGGCTTCGATGTCATCGTCCCCCGTCTGCTTGGTGAGCACTCACCCGGGTGGTGTGGGCCTCTCGGGTTTCACCAGCTGCTGCCCCAGAGTCGTCATGGCATCCTGTAGCGCTTGAAGGCTCTGGGTCTGTTGGGCTTGGGTCTGCATCAGCAGGGCTAGCGCGTTCTCCATGACGCGGCGCGTCCTTCTCTCGGCGTACCTATTTTACCCTGAATCTTTTCAGCGCTGGATCACAGCGCCCACATTCTCCACCAAATGTGGCACCCAGGGGGCGAGGAGGCAAGATTCAGGAGTAAAATAGGAGACGACACGCTATGTGTGGATTAACAAAAAGAGTGTTAGGGTTTCTCTCAGACCCCAAGTGCACGACGCTAGCCGATGTACCATTCAGCCAATAACTGGCGTTGTTTATTCAAACACAAAAATTGCACAGTTCCAAAAATCTCCAAACAAAAAACAACTGTCCCAAAAAACTGACAGCGATAGGTAAGTTCCCTCACAGTGTTCGTCACGCCTGCCTCCTTAAACGGCAGCGTTGCTCACCTTCAGCCTTGTCTCTGTAGCTGGTAGCTCCCTTCGTCGTAGCTCCTATATCCCGTCTACTCCGAGCACGCACTCACGTCGAACCCACTCCGCTCACTCGCTCTTATTCCCCGCTATCACTCTGACGAGCTTCAGCTGCGGGGAACGTTGATTGGCTTCAGGTGTGAGCCGGAGCGTCCCTCGCTCGTTCCCGTTGTCTGGCGCGCAGATCCCTGGCCGCGCGTGCCGAAGTCTCGGGCGCCTCCGCGCGCCCGGACTGTGAGCGCGCTGAAGGATCCTCAACAAAGAGTCGTTTAATGCCAAAAGTGGGGGAACCGGGGATGGGATAAATACAACATAAAGCTCCTCCCGTCCGGGGTCCGTAGTTTCACGCCGTGAGTGGGCCGAGTCCTCCCGCCTAGGATCAGAGCAGAGAGGTGAGTATTCAATTACCTCCTGTCCGATGCGGCTCCTCTCTCTCTCGTGGCCTCCTGTCGCTCTCTCCCATCTCCCGGCTTCCCAGCCGAAGATATACTCCCCTAATTGGGGATTGCCGGCAGGTGCGCCCACTGCCAGGTTCCCATTGGCTGCAGCACCTGCACTGGGAAGTACCTGTCGTTGACCACCTCTCCCAACCGGAGCCTGGGGATCCTCCCCCTGTGCGCCGTCTTTCCCCCTGGTCTGCCACAGCCTATAAATCTCTGCAGCCATCACATCCAGTATGTTATGTTTTTGATCCCTGGTTAACCTCAAGGTTTTGTCTTCCTTCTCAAACGCAAAGTTGCCCTCTCTTAATGCAAACTCCACCTCGTATGAGAATGTCGGAACAAAAACTTCAGGCCATCTACAGAGGCGCTCAGGTGACTCTGTATTATGTGATAATAACACTGTGTCATCTGTGCTGGCTGAACTCAGATCCAAATCAATTATTTGTACTACCTTGACAGTTGCGATAGATGGCAGGTCCTCTATATTGACCAAATTGCATAAGGCATTGTCAAATTCAGGGTCTTGGAATTGCAGGCGAAAGTCATAGTTCAAGTCAAGCTTTTTTTTCAGCTCCAATATGAGGTCATTCACAGTCTCAGGACGAGAGTGCAAGTTAAGCTTTTCAGCATTGACTTCATCAAGAATGACCCTTAGCTTGAGGACATCAGGCGTCGCCATTTGTACAACTGTGAATGGGAAGCCGGTAACAAACAAACAAAAAAAGATACTGCAAAGGTTAGCGTATGTTTCAGTATTTGTGAGTGTTATATGTCGAATAGACATTTGATTTAAACCTGCAATCCCTAAATGGACATGGAACCGTTTGCTTCATTTTTAAATGTCCCCTCAGATGAAGAAACATGTCCCTCTCAACAAATGGCTGCTTGAAATCACAGAGTGCAATGAAATGCCAAATTGTATGCCACGCCATGTGAGTCACTGCCTGCTGCACTTCTCTCACTAACATTAGGCCTGTGTACTCTTGACATGTGTATCTTGAGTGAATTAAAACAGCTAAAAGTGCATATGCAGTTGTAATACAAACATGGTAAGGGAGAGACAGTAGAATACTGGCCATGTTGGAGTCGGTAATGTCTTAGTAAGCAGACTTTGATGGGACTAGAAAAATCACATAACTTACATTTCCACATGACCTGGGTCCATGAGCTCAGTGACAACTGAAATAAAAATAATCAGTTCAATTTATTAAAGTTAGACTTAAAAGAAAAGAAAAAAAACAAAAGAAACGACACTGAAGGCTGGCCTGGCAGAGAGGCAGGATGGCTGACCGGTGTGGAGCCCGTGGTCCGACACTGAAGGCAGACTCAGGGCAGATATAGTCCCTTGATCAAGATTGGCCGCAGCTGCGTGCCAATCAGGGATGTGGCCATGGGAGGTGTGTGGAGGCGGGACAGAAAACAAACGACGAACACCTGGCAACACAACAAACAGACACCTGACAGACACAAGAGGGGAGGAGATTTGGGAAAAACAGGTTACACACACCGGGTCAGACAGGGATCCTGACATAATGTTAGGCAGTAATGTTAGTTTGGTATAGTTGTGTATTAGCTGTATATGCAACAAATATGTTGAATATCTTAAATTAAATCAACCATTTTATATCATTGTTATATTCAAATCTCAATACCATTGTCCTAACTGCAAGTGGGGAAAATTACATGTGAATGAAACAGGCTGATGATATCACCACGTGCAGCCGTGCACAATCATGCTAGCGGTAACAACGTTAAGCAACAAATATGTTGAATACCTTAAATTAAATCAACCATTTTATATCATTGTTATATTAAAATCTCAATCCCATTGTCTGAACTGCAAGTGGGGGAAATTACATGTGGATGAAACAGGCTAGAGATATCGCCACGTGGAGCCGTGCACAATCATGCTAACGGTAACACATTGGTAACATTAGCTTAGCATTAAGCTAACCGCAGATAAGCTAACCACAGACAACCAGGCAATGTAATTTGGAGAAGTGAAAAAGACAACTTGTTTTGCAGATGTATATATATGTATAAGTGGAGCATATGTGGAAGAGAAACAGGGACTGAGGATACAGCATGGGGTTGTTTTACACTAATCAGAATATGCACATCATTTTTATTACATTACATTTAGCTGACGCTTTTATTCAAAGCGACTTACAATAAGTGCATTCAACCATGAACAAGGATCAAGAAAGTACAATTTCTTCAAGAAAGCCAAACTACAAAGTGCAATAAATAAATGCTATTTAATTGCTACTAAAGGGCTATTTTTATTCGATTTTCTTCGAGATACAGTCGGAAAAGCTGTGTTTTTAGTCTGCGGCGGAAGATTAGCTATGTAAATAGCTTATTAGGACCTTGTCTTTTACGGAATAAGGACCCAAACGGGAATGTTTGGTGCATGTAGTTATTCTAACTTGTGGAATCTGTGAAGGAGCTTTCGGGGAGTCGGGTTCACAGAAGGTGCACACAGCGCTTGGGAGCTGGGAGCCTCCCCATCCACTAGTGTTGACACTAAACCAAACTATGTGAGCATGAATTAGTACATGGGAGGAGACACTGAATGAGACACATTTCTGATGAGTTGACCAGATGGAGCTGAGACTGGGAGCCTGTCCAGAAAGATATGTGGAATGTATGGAGACCACAGGTCAATCTAAACACCGATTTATAAAGTGTAAGTGGGAACAGACGTGTGTGTGTGAAAATGAGTGCCTGAATGTGTATTAATTTGAACTGCATGTGCAAGATCCAGGGGTCCGTGCTAGTAAGTAATAACTGTGTGTGTGTGTGTGTGTGTACTTTACTTGTAGCAGTGCAGTTATCCATCCTGCAGGCTATAAACATTCCCGTGTGTGTGTGTGTGTGTGTGTGTGTGTGTGTGTGTGTGTGTGTGTGTCTGTGTGTGTGTCTGTGTGTGTGTGTGTGTGTCTGTGTGTGTGTGTGTGCATGTGTGTGTGTGGCAGCCCTCCTCTCAGCATTCTTTTAAATATTTACGACAGCCAACAGAGGGTTGTTCTCAGGTCAGCTGCCATCACAGCCAATCAAAGAGGCGGAGCCCTGCAAAAAGCAGTTACACAACTTCTGGCTCTTGGTGGGAAAGAAAGTTACTCTCCCTCAGTCAAATCTGAAATTGTGAAAGAAATCCCAGCTTGCACATTGCAGGAAACAGATGCTGCAAGAACTAGTTCCTCGGAATAATTGACTTCTCAGAATAAATGACTTTTATGACACAACCTTTTACTGTTAAGAATGGTTACGCCAAGCGAAGGTTGACTTTATCATTTTATCCTATTGAACAATTGTGTGAAATTGTCCTGATAAGCATATTAATTCACACGCTTTGGCCATAAACTTGTTTTGTGAGGTCACAGTGATCTTGACCTTTGACAGTTCATCAGTTCATATTGAGTCCAAGCGGGCATCTATGCCAAAAGATTCCCGCCACACGTTCCTGAGATACTGCATTCTCAAGAATGGGGCGGATCTGAACACATGATGGCTATCAGCTGAAAAGCGTCCAAAGAAGGAGATAACAGCAAGGATGCACCTTGACACGTTGCAATATTTTGTTTAACAAAAAAATGAGAAAAAGGGATCAAATGGTGACATCATTATGACTATGGCTGAACTACTTGTCCCTTATAATTATTAACCCTTCTGTCTGTCCCACACACTGGGCTTCAACCCATGGTGACGAGCTTGTGAGTCCGTGGCACCAACGCTATGGAGCGCTTCTCTACGGTTTGCTGTGTCTGTGATGACCAACTAAAGACTTACCTGTTACACTGGCTTTGGTTAAATATATGCTCTATGTCTATCTGTTTTTATTCATTTATTTTCTTTATTGTTTTTATTGTGTAATTTACTGCGGTGTCTTTAATGTGTATTTTATTATGCTTTCTTACCTGTTGTAATGTTTGGCCCCTGTTGTGGTCACTTTGGTTTGATCTATGTTTAGTTTAGTTTTCTTGACCCCTGAACAGCACTTTGTGACTTGTGTCTATGATAAGTGTAATATAAATAAACTTTACTTACTTACTCTATGGTGTCATGAAAAAACAAGGACATGAAATGCAAATCACTACGCACAGAAACCTTGTATGCTGAGTCCAGCGCGTTTTGTTATTCTATTCAATAAGACAAAGCTGGATGGGCACAACACGGGGCTAAAGGAATGATTGGCCTATCAGAAGATTGCGTTTGGCGGACTAGAGCACCACACGGATTCCACACGGTTCTGCAAGGACATGCCACAATCTATCTTTGAATTCTGTATCTCTATATTTATTTTTACATATCATGGGCGACTGTGGCTCAGGGGTTAGCATATCTGTCTTTCAATCAGAGGATCGGCGGTTCAAACCCCGGCTCCGCTAGTCCGTTGTGTCCTTGAGCAAGACACTTAACTGTCATTTCTCACCGTTGCTGTGTCTACGGTCTACTGTATATCATGTAAGTCGCTTTGGATAAAAGTGTCAGCGTAATGTAATGTGTTTTATCCCGAGAGCCATGTGATTCAGTTGGACGTAAGAACAGATGAGTGGTCAAACAACTTGCTCCGAAGATTTTCAGTCGCCGTGCAAATGTGAATTCCACAACATGAGCCAACCTGATTGACCACCAACATCTGGGCCATCGGGCCTATTAGGTTGATGTGCCCACAAAGACAGGGGAGAATACGACTCCCGACAAGTAAACATGGATGTAAACAATGCTGGATATAACATATGTGAAAAATTGGCTTTGGAAAAGATCATGTATTCACCTCAAGGGTGCACACAATCTTACACCTGGCACCAAGCGGCACACAGCCACTCATTTCAGACTGCCAGTTGGAAAAGTAGCAAATGTATTTGCACCAATTGGCATGATGGTCTTAAAATGAGGAGTGGTCGGGCGCAAGTAACGCAGTGAGGCAGCAGAGACAATTGCCTCAAAATAATCTTGTCAAAAGTCAATGGTGCAGAATTTTAGAATATAATTCAGATACTAAGTTCAAAAGTTAAAATGTATTGAAAAAATGCATATGTAATAATTTCCAAACGTTACAATGTGTCTTTGTCTACCAGAGTATTCTGCTTCAATCCATATTTGGTGTTTGGCATTTCAAAAAACACATTTCTTTCTGCAGAATCCCCTTGCTTCTCAGATTTGGGTGAAATGGGAGATGGCTTTGATTGTGTTATTAGTGTGGCGCTGCAGCTGCAAGCACACTGCATGTTCTCCTCTAAAACTCCTTCATATGTTCAGCTACAGAAACTGTATTTTAGGCTATATTTAGCTAAATTAAGCTATATTCAGCTATTTTCAGGTTTATTGATCTATATTGAGCTTTACTCAGTAATATTCAGCTATCAGCTATATTCAGCTTTATTCAACAATTTTCAGCTATAATGAGCTATTGCTATTTTCAGTTTTATTGAGCTATATTGAGCTTTATTCAGCAATATTCAGCTATCAGCTATATTGAGCTTTATTCAGCAATGTTCAGCTATAATGAGCTATATTCTGCTATTTCCAGGTTTATTGAGCTATATTGAGCTTTATTCAGCAATATTCAGGTATATTGAGCTATATTCAACTTTATTCAGCAATGTTCTGCTATAATGAGCTATATTCTGCTATGTTTAGCTTTATTGAGCTATATTGAGCTATACTCTGCAATATTCAGCTATCAGCTATATTCAGCAATTTCCAGCTATATTCAGCTTTATTCAGCAATGTTCAGCTATAATTAGCTATATTCTGCTATTTTCAGCTTTATTGAGCTTTATTGAGCTTTATTGAGCTATTTTCAGCTATCAGCTATATTGAGCTATAATGAGCTATTTTCAGCTTAATTTAGCTATTTTCACTTATTTTTTTCAAATATTTAAGCTTTAAGCTTCAGCTTTTAGCACTCCAACACATTTTCAGCAGGAAATGCTACTTCTAGTTAAACTTATTAGTTGGAGTGCTTCAGGTGACCAGGTCCTGTGCCTGTCTGCAGCCAGCGTGAAGAGGACTCTCTCCACTATCAACACAGTGGAGCCTGGTCGTGTGTTGAGGGACTGCGCAGAGGAGCCTAAGGACGTCTTCACGGATGTCTTCAACACTTCTCTGAGACAAGCTGTTGTTCCATCGTGCTTCAAGGCCACCACCATCATACCTGTGCCAAAGAAATCCACTCCATCCTGCTTCAATGACTATCGTCCAGAGGCACTTACCCCCATAATCATGAAGTGCTTTGAACGACTAGTCATGTCACATATCAAATCCATTCACCCCCCCACCCTGGACCCTTTCCAGTTTGCATACCGTGCCAAACGGTCCACGGAGGATGCAATCTGCTCTGCTCTCCACCCAGCCCTCACCCACCTGGACAAAAAAGACTCATATGTGAGAATGCTGTTCATAGACTTTAGTTCAGCATTCAACACCATCATCCCAAAACAACTCATCCGCAAACTTGACCAGCTGGGACTCAACGCCTCGCTGTGTAACTGGCTGCTGGACTTCCTCAGTGAGAGGCCACAAGCAGTACGTGTCGGCAACAACACCTCGAGCAGCATCACACTGAGTACAGGGGCCCCTCAGGGCTGTGTGCTCAGTCCACTGCTCTTCACTTTGCTGACACACGACTGCAAAACCACCTACAGCACCAATCACCTGGTCAAGTTTGCAGACGACACAACGCTGATAGGTCTCATCACCAAGGATGATGAGACCCTCTACAGGAAGGAGGTCAACCTTCTGACCACGTGGTGCGGAGACAACAACCTCCTGCTCAAAAACAGTAAGACCAAGGAGATTGTTGTTGACTTCCGGAAAGGCCACACTCATCACCCACCACTGACCATCAACGGTGCGGACATTGAGCGAGTCAGCAGCACCAAATTCCTGGGGGTGGACATCAGTGAGGACCTCTCGTGGACAGCCAACACGTCATCGCTGGCAAAGAAGGCACAGAGGCGGCTCTACTTCCTCCGCAAGCTGAGGAAAGCGGGAAGCCCCCCATCCATCATGTGCACCTTCTACCGTGGCACCATTGAGAGCATCCTGACCAGCAGCATCACTGTGTGGGGCGGAAGCTGCACGGACTACAACAGGAAAGCCCTGCAGCGCATAGTGAATGCAGCTGGACGGATCATTGCTGCCTCACTCCCCTCCTCCCCTCCCCGCAGGACATATATGACACCCGCCTCACCCACAAAGTGACCATGATTGTGAGCGACTCCTGCCACCCCTCACACGGTCTCTTCAGCCTCCTGCCCTCCGGTAGGAGATACCGGAGCCTCCGGGCTCGCACCACCAGGCTGTCCAACAGCTTCATCCACCAGGCTGTCAGGAAGCTGAACTCTCTCCCCACCCTCCCACTCCGTCCTCTTTAGACACTCATGTCTAAATGCTGCTAAACTCTGTCTGACTGCTGCTAACATGCACATAGTCATTCACAGTTCCAAATTTATGTTATTTATGTTGTTATAACTGCTTATATGTTTCTCTCTTTCTTAATTTGTTTTTGCACTTTATTATTATTATTATTCACTATTCACTTATGTCTGACTGCTGCTAACATCCATAGTCATTCACAGTTCCAAATTTATGTTATTTATGTTGTTATAACTGCTTATATGTTTCTCTCTTTCTTAATTTGTTTTTTGTTTTTTTAAAACCTATTTGCACTTTATTATTATTATTCACTTATTCACTTTATGTTGGACAAAAGAGAAACGTACTTTCAATCTTTTGTATGTTTGCACATTTGTAAAAATTGACATTAAAGCTGACTTTGACTTTGACTTTGACTTTGACTGAAGCACCCAACTATTGTTCTTCGAATCTTCATTCAGCTTATATTATTAGTTGGAGTGCTTCAGCATGTCTGTCTCTACCCTCGGTTTCTCTCTCTCCCCTGTCTCTCTCTCCTGCTCTCTCTATCTCCCTCCTCTCTGTAAAGCCTCCTGTCTGTCTACCTGTATGTCTTTCTGTCTTCCCTTTCAAAATAAAAGCCCCATGAATTAGCTGCATCTTAACACAAAGCTCAAATGAGGATTTTTTTATTGAATACTTAATGCTCATACTAATACTTTGACTACTGCTGCTAATATTTCGACTATTACCACTACTGCTATTACTACTACTATAACTATTACAACTTACTACTACAGCTAATACTACGAACACTACTACTACTTCTACTCATACTATTAGTCCAACTACTACTTTTACTCATACTACTGTTATTACAACTACTCTCTGTCTCTATCTGTCAACCTTTTGGGCTTCAACAGCGACGTCTTACAGCAGTAGTCACAGATTTTCTAGTTCATATTACGCCCCAAACACAACTAATGCACTGACTCTGGGGAGAGCCTTTCACGTTTCTTATGTTACCTAATAGCTACCTGCGTTCTCCCAGGCATGGAAAGGGAGGGATGAGCGCAGTGCCATGTGTCACCGCTAGTAACTGATACATCCACACACTGGTCTTGAGTCTTAGATATCTGTCCCTGAGATGATTTCTCCACTTAAAAACCAAACATAAATGGCAAACTGTCACACCGTGGCTGTGGCCTCTCCCCCGTCCGCGTGTGGCACCTGTCTGATTGTCTCACGTGATTCCCAATTGTGTCCACCTGTTCCCCGTTACCCTCATGTGCTTTTAGTCTGCGTCTTCCCCTTGTCTTGTGCCTCAGTGTCTTCGTCTCTGGTCAGGACTACCCAAGCCAAGCCCACAGCCGTGATCCACGCCACAGTGTGTACACGCTTTTGCCTGCCTCGTTAAGAGTGATTTTCAGTTAAACCTTCTTAGTTCTGCCCTTTTTCAAGAACTTAGTTAGCCTTGTTCCAGCCTCCCTAGGGGAGTGACTTGCAGTTTAGGTTTGTTACCGTTAGTGTTTACAGCTTTAGGTTTTCCTCCTTTGTAGTGATTTTTGAGTTCCTCCTTTGGAGTGATTTTGAGTTCCTTAGGAGTGATTTTGAGTTGTACTTTGTTTCAATAAAGACCTGATCACTGAGCCCTCTGCATCTGAGTCCTGCTTCGAGTCCCGGCCTGACAGTACACTGAGGCCAGGATGGACTCAGCAGAGGCTGGCCAGTGGACGGCCAGGATTCTTGCCCAGGAGGCCCGCATCTCCCAGCAGGAGGAGGTTCAAACAGCGATGGTAACGCAGCTAGGTCAGCTGTCGTCCCAGGTGAGGGAGCTGATGCACCACCTACGGCAGGCAGCCACACCACCCGCGGCGCTGGAGCCCCCAGCGGTAGCGGCGGCTCCAACCCAGGGCGCGGCCATGACCGGAATGGGATTCAAGTTGGCTCCCCCGGAGCGTTTTTCGGGGGAACCAGGACTGTACAGGGCTTTTCTTGTGGACTGTGCAATGCACTTCGAACTGCTTCCGCATATGTTTGTCTCGGACCGGGCGAAGGTGGCATTCATGACCTCCCACCTGACCGGGAGAGCCAGAGCGTGGGCCACCGCGGAGTGGGCCCGTGACTCTCCGCTCTGTTCCTTGCTTCCCGATTTTCGGACGGCCCTCAGGAGAACTTTTGAACCGGTATCCACCGATAGAGAAAAAGCCAGGGAGCTGAGCGGATTAACACAGGGCGGGGATTCGGTCTGTGACTACTCCATTTGCTTTCGCACCCTGGCGGCAGAGAGCGGGTGGAATGACGCCGCCCTGTATGACATTTTTCTGAAAGGGCTGACGGCTTACGTCCAGGAGTTATTGCTGCCCCTGGACCTGCCCGAGGACCTGGACTCACTCATCGCACTGGCTATCCGGACGGACAATCGGGTTCGTGGGCTCCGGCAACCGCGGTGTAGCGGTCCGACGTCGGAATGGTCGCCACGTTCCCCAATCCCGGGCGGGCGGGTCCCTCGGGATGTGCCGCCTGGGCACCGTCTTCCCTCTCCCATCACCAGGGAAGAGGAACCCATGCAGCTTGGCGAGACCCGGGTAACCCCAGAGGAGCAACGACGACGCCGGCAGGAGGGCTGCTGCTTTTACTGCGGCCAGCCCAACCACCTCGTCGCCGCCTGTCCAGCCAAGAAGCCCCGGGCGGTGACCCGACCCCCCGTCACAGATCTTGCCTCGCGCAGCCTGACGCCGGTTAAGGTAACGCACCATGCCATGACTACTGACATTAAAGCCCTCATAGGTTCCGGAGCCGATGCAAGTTTAATGGACTGGGGTCTGGCGAGGTCCTTGGGGTTGAAAGCAGAGCCCCTGGTCAGGTCCCTCAGGGCCAGGGCCCTCGACGGCAAAGGACTCTTCAGGGTCACGCACGCCACAGAACCTCTGGGGCTGCAGGTCCTGGAACATAGGGAACTCCTGAGGTTTTACCTATTTGAATCGCCCTCCCAGTCATTGGTCCTTGGTAGTCCTTGGCTACGCCAACACAACCCCCACGTAGACTGGAAAACCGGGACAATCATAGGATGGGGGGTAGATTGCGTGAACCACTGCGGACCGGTTTCGGCCCAGGGGAGGGACCTAACTTGCAGTAATTCTTTTTCCGCCACAGACCCTGAGACCCTCGACCTAAGCGCCGTGCCCTCCCTGTTACCATCACCACCGAGGGGGGTTTAGTAAGTCCAGGGCCATGTCACTTCCTCCACACCGGCCGTATGACGGCGCCATAGACCTAGTCCCATTTCGTTTTGGATAAGCCTCTCATGGAGGAATTTCTGAGGGCGCGTCTTGGGTCGTCAAGAGTCGACCATTGGGGGGGGGATACTGTCACACCGTGGCTGTGGCCCCTCCCCCGTCCGCGTGTGGCACCTGTCTGATTGTCTCACGTGATTCCCAATTGTGTCCACCTGTTCCCCGTTACCCTCATGTGCTTATAGTCTGCGTCTTCCCCTTGTCTTGTGCCTCAGTGTCTTCGTCTCTGGTCAGGACTACCCAAGCCAAGCCCACAGCCGTGATCCACGCCACAGTGTGTACACGCTTTTGCCTGCCTCGTTAAGAGTGATTTTCAGTTAAACCTTCTTAGTTCTGCCCTTTTTCAAGAACTTAGTTAGCCTTGTTCCAGCCTCCCTAGGGGAGTGACTTGCAGTTTAGGTTTGTTACCGTTAGTGTTTACAGCTTTAGGTTTTCCTCCTTTGTAGTGATTTTTGAGTTCCTCCTTTGGAGTGATTTTGAGTTCCTTAGGAGTGATTTTGAGTTGTACTTTGTTTCAATAAAGACCTGATCACTGAGCCCTCTGCATCTGAGTCCTGCTTCGAGTCCCGGCCTGACAGTACACTGAGGCCAGGATGGACTCAGCAGAGGCTGGCCAGTGGACGGCCAGGATTCTTGCCCAGGAGGCCCGCATCTCCCAGCAGGAGGAGGTTCAAACAGCGATGGTAACGCAGCTAGGTCAGCTGTCGTCCCAGGTGAGGGAGCTGATGCACCACCTACGGCAGGCAGCCACACCACCCGCGGCGCTGGAGCCCCCAGCGGTAGCGGCGGCTCCAACCCAGGGCGCGGCCATGACCGGAATGGGATTCAAGTTGGCTCCCCCGGAGCGTTTTTCGGGGGAACCAGGACTGTACAGGGCTTTTCTTGTGGACTGTGCAATGCACTTCGAACTGCTTCCGCATATGTTTGTCTCGGACCGGGCGAAGGTGGCATTCATGACCTCCCACCTGACCGGGAGAGCCAGAGCGTGGGCCACCGCGGAGTGGGCCCGTGACTCTCCGCTCTGTTCCTTGCTTCCCGATTTTCGGACGGCCCTCAGGAGAACTTTTGAACCGGTATCCACCGATAGAGAAAAAGCCAGGGAGCTGAGCGGATTAACACAGGGCGGGGATTCGGTCTGTGACTACTCCATTTGCTTTCGCACCCTGGCGGCAGAGAGCGGGTGGAATGACGCCGCCCTGTATGACATTTTTCTGAAAGGGCTGACGGCTTACGTCCAGGAGTTATTGCTGCCCCTGGACCTGCCCGAGGACCTGGACTCACTCATCGCACTGGCTATCCGGACGGACAATCGGGTTCGTGGGCTCCGGCAACCGCGGTGTAGCGGTCCGACGTCGGAATGGTCGCCACGTTCCCCAATCCCGGGCGGGCGGGTCCCTCGGGATGTGCCGCCTGGGCACCGTCTTCCGATGGTCCGATGGAGCCGAGGAGGCTTTGAAGGACTGTTTTGAGTCCACTGTGTGGGAGGTGTTCAGTGATGCTCATGGGGAAGACATCGACGGTCTCACTGACTGCATCACGGATTATATCAACTTCTGTGTTGAGAACACCGTACCCACCAGGACTGTACGGTGTTTCTCAAATGGTAAACCCTGGATTTCTCCAGAGATAAAGTCCCTCCTCAAGGAGAAGAAGAGGGCTTTTAGATCTGGCAACAAGGAGGAGCTGAGGACTGTGCAGAGGGAGCTGAGGATGAAGATCAGGGAGGGGAAAGACGTCTACAGGACGAAGATGCAGGACCAGCTGCAGCAGAACAACACCAGCGGGGTCTGGAATGGCCTCAAGGCCATTTCTGGGTTCAAGGGGCTCAACCAACAGCCTGAGGGGGACCAAAAGTGGGTTAATGATCTGAACAGATTTTTCAACAGATTTGATCGGACATCCACCCCTCCCCCCACCCATTCCTCCCCATTCCTCCCTGCTGCTGCAACCCCCATCGTCTGCACCCCCTGTGGATTACCCTCCCCCCCTCCACCTCCCCCCTTCTCACAGCACTCGGCTCCCCTCCACACCTCTACGACTCAACACTCCATGACCAGCAACCCACCCCCACTCCAACACCTCACAGCTCCACTCCCCCCAGTGTGACCCTTAACCAGGTGAGGAAGGAACTGAGGAGGATCAAGGTGAGGAAGGCCACAGGTCCAGACGGCATCAGCTCAAGGCTCCTAAATTCCTGCGCAGACCAGCTGTGCGGGATAGCGGAGCACATTACATTACATTACATTTCATTTAGCTGACGCTTTTATCCAAAGCGACTTACATGCTATACAGTAGACCGTAGACACAGCAACGGTGAGCAATGAGGGTTAAGTGTCTTGCTCAAGGACACAACGACGCAGACTGCCGGAGCCGGGGATCGAACCACCGACCTTCTGATTGAAAGACCGACTTGCTAACCACTGAGCCACAGTCGCCCCCACTGAGCACGTCTTCAACCTGAGCTTGAGGCTGGGGAAAGTACCACAGCTTTGGAAGACATCCTGCGTGGTGCCAGTACCAAAGACCCCGCGGCCCAAGGACCTCAACGGCTACAGGCCGGTGGCATTAACATCCCACCTGATGAAGACCCTGGAGAGGCTGGTCCTTGCCCATCTCCACCCCCTGGTGAGCTCATCCCTGGACCCACTTCAGTTTGCCTACCAATCTGGCATCGGGGTGGATGATGCCGTCATCTACCTGCTACAGAGATGCCTCTCTCACCTGGAAAAGGCTGGAAGCACTATGAGGGTCATGTTTTTCGACTTCTCCAGTGCCTTCAACACCATTCAGCCTTTGCTTCTGAGGGACAAGCTGGAGCAGACCGGGGTGGACCACCACCTCACTGCATGGATCCTGGACTACCTCACCAACCGTCCACAGTATGTGCGGATACGGGAGTGTGAGTCAGATCGGGTGTCCTGCAGCACGGGGGCCCCACAGGGAACCGTTCTGGCTCCATTCCTGTTCTCCATTTACACCTCGGACCTCCGCCGGGGCAAATGCTCTCCTCCGCTACCATTGAGCATCCAGGGACTGGACATTGAGATGGTGACATCTTACAAGTACCTGGGTGTTCACTTGAACAATAAACTGGACTGGTCCGACCACGCACATGCACTCTATAAAAAGGGACAGAGCAGACTCTTTCTGCTGAGGAGACTGAGGTCTTTTGGGGTGCAGGGAGCACTCCTGAAGACCTTCTTTGACTCTGTGGTGGCATCAGCCATCTTCTATGGAGTGGTCTTCTGGTGCAGCAGCATCGCGGCAGCTGACAGGAGGAGACTGGACAAACTGATAAAGAAGGCCAGCAGCGTGCTGGGGTGTCCTCTGGATACTGTGGAGGTGGTGGGAGACAGGAGGATGATGGCCAAGCTCTCATCCCTGATGAACCACGCCTCCCACCCCATGCAGGACACCCTGGCAGCTCTGCACAGCTCCTTCAGCCACCGGCTGATTCACCCCCGGTGTGTGAAGGAGAGGTACCGCAAGTCCTTCCTCCCCGCTGCTGTCAGGCTGCACAACAAGCTGACCTCCCAGTAGCCCACAAACATTCTGGACTCTCAATACTTGGACACTTTTTTTTATCACTCTGGTCACTTTAACCCATTCTGGTGCAATATTTTGTAATATTTTGTAACTTGTATATTCAATATTCTACTGTACATTCAATTTCTTCTTTACTGTTTATTTTATTATGTTTATTACTGTTTATTTATATTACTTGATTCCTCTTATCTTTTCGTTCTGAGCAATGCTGCTGTAATCCTGTAATTTCCCCACTGCGGGACTAATAAAGGATTATCATATCTTATCTTATCTTATCTTATCCCAGGGAGGGAATTCTTCTGACACCGACCAAAAGATTCACAATGAATCCATTCAGCATGGTGGCCAATGCTGCCCCGCCACCAGGGGGCTACTTATGTGGCTCCAACACTACGGGTTGGAATGGGACTACTAAATATGAAAATGTCGATACAGGAAATAGAAACCTCTGTACAATGTGACGTAATGATAGCAGTATATTTATATAATTGTATAATATATAATGATTTTGTTCACACTGTGTCAGATCAATTCTGTGGGTATTTTTAAACCAAAGTAGTTTGTTATGAGGTGTACAAAATATTCATATCACATAGTTCAGTACATTTTTGAACTAACATGCAACTCAACACACAATGCCACAAGTAAACACACAAACGTAATAGTTGTATCAATAACAAAAGAACATTACTAAGGCAGCTGGTATTTCTTGAGGTTCCTTTTGAATTGCACTGCATTGTGCATCGTCCCTAAACTAAAGTATGGGTGGCAGATGACAACAAGTCATGACGTCTGACTGGTGGATTACAAACAAATGTATTTTTCTTGTATCGCTAAAATTGGTAAATGGACTGTACTTCTCTTTTCTAGTCTTCTGACCATTCAAAGCTCTTTAACACAACATGACATCATTCACCCACTCACACTCTGATGGGAGGAGCCAAAGTTCAGGGTTTCGGCACAGCTATGGGAGACATTTGGGGTTAAGTGTCTTGCCCAAGGACACAAGGACCTGGACTAGCAGAGAAACAAAAACAAACAGCTAACTGAATAAATCCCTACTCAGTGTTAAGGTAACTTAGATTAATTTAACCTCACGTGCACACAGCTACACAGTAAAGTTATTTTACAGTAACATCCAAAGGCAACTGGTTCCTTCCATCAGCAGGATCTAGTTTGCACCATGAGTGCAAGTGAAACCATTTACTTCTTTACACATGTCGTGTTACAAAAGCTATACTTCAAACCTTCACTTCAGGTAGAAACACTTTTAAATACTCCTAACATCTGTTACACCTTGCAAACTACTAACCCCTTACTTGGACTAACCCCATGATGTCACAGCTGAGGACATGGCTGGGCGCCGCCTCCTCTGGACTCTGAAACACATGGTGGGTATGGTAAGTAACAAAAAGATGAGATTAACTAATGAAAAACCACAACGTATCAATAAAGGAATATGGGGACGAGTGGCGAGTTCTCACTCACTGTCAACTTTGCACGGCTAAAGTGTGCTAGCAATAACGTTATTAATTTCCTTATTGATTAGCTTCCTGTGGAAACTTATGTCACTGCTTTTTGTTATCAGCTGAATGGGCCTTTCCATTTACAAAAAAACTAAAAAGATAGCTGATGGTGCAACCCCTAAAGCACATATGATCGGATTTTATGAGTTAAATTAATGTTCGTTTATTACTTCTCACATTGTCAGACTTATCACCTGAAACTGTAGCTCTTCCATTTTTTTTAAATTTAATATTCAACTTGGCTGGGTGTAAATAGCCCAATAGCCTCTATCTTTCTATCTGTAAATAAACAACTGTTAGCCAACTGGTTCACCATATCAACCTTAAGGTGACGGCATATTAGTGTTGTGTGCACAAGTAGGTCATACACTGGTGTACACGCATGTTAGCAAAACCTACATGCAAAAAGGATGAAATACATTAGTTTGTGACTATTCATAATCCAAATAAGGGACTGCAAATTGTACATAAAAAACTATCACCACAATGCAGCACTCTCCTCTACACCACAAGCGGTTTGTGGCCTCTTACGTCAATATATTGGAGTTGAAGTCTGAAAGTTACCGTGCTTATGAAACACATCAGAATGTTGGAAAGAATGCTGGCTGAGTCTCATTTTAAAAGAAAAAGATTTCCCACTGAGCTAGCAGGAAGCACAGCAGGTCAAGAGCAGTTAGGGTTTCCTTTTATGCGTGGTCCGGCGAGACCTGGAAGAAATCTATTGTGGGTCCTGCAGGTCTGCACGTCCAGCTTCACTGATAGGGGCGGGGTAATTTAGGGAGATATGTACTAAAACAATCTGCTAAAAATAGAAAACACACTTGCTATGAGGACGTAATGGATGGAAGTCCCAGTGTTCCAGCAACCGTTTAAGTACCCGTCTTCACGGAGAGTGATATTTTTAATACAGAAAAATGAAAACAGATATTTTCCTCAACCTTTTCCTCAACCTATTAAAACACCATCTTTTTATAGAATATCTCCATCCACACAGAGCGCTAAAACGAATCCAACCGGCTATGTGAACGATACCTCAAATACAAAAGTGGAACATTTTGAGCATGCTCTGTGAACTTATTCTCCTTTGGTGGTGTTAACAAATAGTAAACAATAGTAAAGCAATATATTTGGTGCCATGGCAAAAAGTACATTTGAATCGTGTGCGGCTGGATAAGCAGATGGAGTTGCTGCTTTACAATATGAGGGGATGGCTTGTGATAAGAAATATTCAGACATTTCAGTGGCCTTTAAGGAACAATGCCTTACCAAGGAAGACTGAGAAGGTGGGGACAGTTTCCTCATGCAAAAGATGTGATAAAAAGAATAATCTACATCCGCAAAGGCGTTTTCAAAAATATCCGTAAGAGGCCAAAGCGTAGAGGAAAATATCAGTTAAAAATAATATCTGTACGTGTAGACAGGGAGTCTCACTGTTTTTCAACATGGCAATAGTCTTGGGCCAGGATGTATAAAGCGGCTCAGAGAAACATTTTGGTTGTGGCATCAGAATTATTTAATGTTCTGCTTTTATTCTTAGAATTATGAATAAATGTGAGACAACGTCTTTCTAGCAGTTCTACTGCATAGGTGTGTGTTGTGTCTCCAGAAGGAACTGTGAAGTCTGGTAAAGGTCCTCAAGGGTCCTTCTTCTTGGTTGTTGGCTCCAAGCTCAACCAGGTGCTACGAGCATAACACACGAGGACTGAACTGTCGGCAGTCTAGTTGCATTGTGGGTAATCTCGACGCCAGGTTTTGACAAGGAAGACAAATGTGTCTAATATCTCTGGTTCTCGCTTCAGCAATTCTCATCTTTTTTTACCCGTCCATCACAAGTCTAACAATGTTGTTGGAGCGTAACACTAAGTCCTGTTAAGGATTACCGAGACTCGGTTAGGAGCATTCCTACTTACTCTGATAGTTAGGAGGCAGCACCAACACGTATTCCATATTTTGTAAAAGAATAATAAATTAATTTAACCTACAAGATCTGACGTAATACATACACTCTCGTAAGACATGACGGATTTCACAACATGATGATGTATTCATTGACATGAATTACAATGAAATGTTTAGTGTGATTTAGTTGGCACTAAACACACAGACATAATATGCAATATGCATTGCATTAGCTGAGCTACGGATGGTGGTGAGTTTAAAAGACAATGAATGAGAAATTAATAATTAAAATCATTCTAAATAAATGTGTAAGTTAATTTTTTCAGTGAATATGTCTTTTTTGGTGAGACACTAAGTTGTGAGATCTGAAAAGAGAGAATAAACAAATGTATAACCATCGGATGGGTCTATTATTTATTGTTAGGTTTATAGTTCATTCTGATGGTTCTTTATGTATTCAAATCCCAACACTGGCCTAGGTATGTTTTAGCGCCAACATTCTATTTTCCCAACACCTTCTAAAACGTGTCCCCACCTGACCTGATGTAGGTTTCCACATGAAGACACTAGTATATACACACTATCTGTATATATATATATATATATATATTCACACTATGTATGTATGTATGTATGTATGTATGTATGTATGTATGTATGTATACACATTAGGGATTGGAGCAGGAAGACACGCCCACCTTCAATAACGTCTGTGAGCAACATGAAGCTACACAAGGACCCACACAACTCAGACAAAAGCAACACAATTAAAATAACGTAACCACAATCACTCGGGTGAAAATCACCCGCCGTCAGTGTTCTAAGGTTAAAGGCAAAGTTCATCCTTTTCTCTTTGGTAACAACCAGTTCAATGACGCGGTTCTACAGGTTTATCGGTGCGCTTCATGGGCGTGAGGGTTGTCACTGCCAAACGTGCCCATAACCCTGCGTGAGAAAGTTGTCAGTAAATCCACCAAGTCCGTTTCTCCTCCTCCTTCAGCCACTGAGTGTTAAAAAAAAGTAAAGTAAAACATTAAAAATGTCATAACTTCTCTTATGTTTCAGCCTAAACTGTTCTTACTCCTCCTGAGTCCTGCCCCTGGCACGTCAAAGAATACACCCAGCATGTCAAACTAAAGATCTGATTGGTTGAAGTCTATGACAATGGTGACAAGGTCAAATCTGATTGGATAAGAGCTCACCTTCTGGATGAATTAATGTCTCTTTAATGGACATTACTAACTCTACTTCTTCTCGGGAGCCTCTGTGCTTCCTCTCCTCAAGCTTCATGGATCGTGGCTGTCTGGAGCCGGCCCTGCTGATGCCCCTCCTCTCTGCCTCCGTCTACTGACATGGATCGTGGTCATCTGGGTCGTGGTCCATGCCTACTAGTCATTACATGAATAATTTCTGTGACATCCATTGAATGTGCTGTAACTCTGTTACGTTGTTCATTCTGTACACATGACATCTATTGCTTCAGTCCATCCGGGGAGAGGGATTCTCCTCTGTTGCTCTCCTGAAGGTTTCTTCCCTTTTATTTCCACGTAAAAAGGTTTTCATTATTTTTTGGGGTTTTTTCCTGATCCGATGTGAGGTCCCGGGACAGGGATGTCGTATGTGTACAGATTGTAAAGCCCTCAGAGGCAAATCTGTATTTGTGATTTTGGGCTTTACAAAATAAACTGAATTGAATTTACAAGCTGCACTGGAAGCAGAGCAACAGACGAAGACAGGAGCTGTGCAATGAGAAAATAAACTAATAGGGAAAAATAATTATAATACATGTAGTGTATACACACACTATGTATATACATAGTGTGTGTATATATATATATATATATATATATATATATATATATACACACACACACACACACACACACTACGTATATACACACTATGTATATATGTTGTTTCAGGTCCCATTCTGTGGCTGGTTAGGGTTAGTTGACTTCACTGTCGTGGAAACAGAAGATCACAACAAAGCGGTGGAACCTGGCCAGAACTACATACAGGGTTACATGAAAGAACAGGCCCCACAAAAGGTGTGGGCGGAGCTTCTCAGGAAGAACAAGGACCTTGAATCGATCAGCACCCAAGATGTGTTTGTCAGAGCGTGACCTAACTCACAGGTCTGTCTGAGTGGATTTACAAAGGCAAGGCAAAGTTTATTTGTGACGCGCATTTCAACAACAAGGCGATTCAAAGTGCTTCACATAAAACCATTCAAATATAATTCAAAAGAAAACGCTGCCTCTCCGTGTTTAGTTCTGACTCTTGGAACAGAAAGTAGACCCGTCCCAGACGACCTGAGGGGTCGGGATGGTTCATAAGGCAGCAGTAGATCACTAATGTATTTAGGCCCTAAACCATTCAGGGCTTTATAAACCAGCAGCAGAATTTTAAAGTAAATTCTTTGTTGGACAGGAAGCCAGTGCAAAGACCTCAGAACTGGACTGATGTGATCCACTCTCCTGGTCTTAGTGAGGACTCGAGCTGCAGCGTTCTGAATCAGCTGCATCCAGCAATCCAGTTTGTGTCTGATGATGAAATCAATGTTTAAAATGTGTTTCCTGACAGAGACCTGACATTTCATAAAGCTAAGATTTCTGCACAGAGGAACATGGCGTTTGAGGGTCTTCCTCTGTGCTTCCTCACCTCGCAGGTTTTCCGTGGATCGTGGATGTAACTGGGCCAACTGTTTTTTTTTTCACTTTTCGCCATAGTTCTCGTTTGCTCGGCACATGCAGACGTTTCAACTGGATGCATTATACTTTATACTTCTACTGGATGCTAATGTACTTTGTACTCCACTACATCTGTGACAACTTGATTTGCTTTGCAGATCTAGATGATTAATGCAACACATAAATCAACTAAATCAGCTACAACATCAATGCGATGAACACATTAATGCATCGATAATTGTAAATCAGGGACATAATATGTTATGCTGAAATAAGCCTTCTGCATGAGTATTTGCACATTTGTTGATAACATTGTAAAGGTCAAACTAAGCCGGACTTGTAACAAAGTATTGCTATATTATATAGGTATTGATACTTTTACTGAAGTGAAATATCTGCAATACTTCTTCCACCACTGCCTCGATATCTAATGTTGATGTATAAAGTTGATGTATAATGTTGATATCTAATGTTGATGTATAAAGTTGATGTTTAATGTCGCGTGTGTAAAATAGGCTGCATGACATTCCACAAGTGTTCCTCCAGAGGAGGGCGGGGGGGGGGGGGCGTGGGCTGAGGCTCTGAGGAGGGACGGGGAACTGGGGAGAGCTGAGGGCGCGCCACCCCCGGCACAGCGCACAGGCTCATCACTCCTTTGTTCCACGCCGTGCGTAATGGTGGAGCAGAGGATGAACTCTTTCGTGAAATGGGCGCTGGTCCTCTTCGTCCTCGCCTCCATCATCCTCAACATCGTGCTGGTGGGCCTGCGCTCCAGCAGGGCGCCCAAATGCTCCGCGCAGCGCGTCCACCCGCTGAGGCGCAAACATGACGAGCGCAGCCGGGCGTTCGCAGACCTGACCCGGGACGAGTACCTGCAGGTCCAGCAGTACTTGCTCGGGCAGAAAGACTTGGACATATCTAGCAACCAGATCACCAAGCCGTCGGACAACTTCCTGTTCCTAATAGACCTGTCGCTGCCCAAGAAAGCGGATGTGTTGGCGTACTTGGACCAGAAAGGCGCAAGCCCGACCCGGGAGGCGACGGCGGTGGTCTTCCACGGGAAACGCGGCTACGTGAAGGAGTACGTAGTGGGGCCTCTCCCCAACCCGACGTACTACCGAGATGTAACCCAGGAGCGGTACCACACCGAGCTCCCCATCACATCTCGCACGGTCACCATCGGGGAGTACAAGCTGCTCTTCGCGTTCCTGGAGGAGGTCTTCGTCAAGCTGGGGACGCTGATGAAGGAGAGCTTCGACGTGGGTCCGGACAAGACGCTGGACGCGTTCGAGCAGATGCCCCGCGGGGTCCAGTCCGGGGACAGAAAGACCTGGATATCGTTCTTCAGGGACGTGGCCGGACTCTACATCCACCCGGTGGGCTTCGAGGTGCTGGTGGACCACCAGAGCGTCAACGCGTCCGCATGGAGGGTGGAGCGGCTGCTCTACAACGGCCAGTACTTCGGCTCCGTGGAGGAGCTTCAGCAGAAATACGACGCGGGGTCCGTTAAGAAGATCGTGTACAAGGACACTCCAGGGCACGGGTCCCTGAAGCCCCGGACCAGGCCCCTGCAGGTCGGCCCGCAGCTCTTCGACGCGGAGGGGAAGCGCTACAGCATCAGCCACAACCACGTCGTGTACCTGGACTGGAGCTTCGCCTTCGGACTCAGCTCCCTCACGGGCATGCGAGTGTTCGACGTGCGCTTCCGCGGGGAGAGGATCCTCTACGAGCTGAGCGTGCAGGAGGCCATGTCGGTGTACGGCTCCGTGACGCCCGGGATGATCTTGACCAAGTTTCTGGACTCGAGCATCGGGATCGGGCGCTTTGCGCACGAACTGGTCCGCGGCGTGGACTGCCCCTATGGGGCCACCTACCTGCACACGTACCGCTACATCGACGTCCCGGCCCCGGTCCGGTTCAGGAACTCCATCTGCGTGTTCGAGCACAACACGGGCCAGCCCCTGCGGAGGCACTTTTCGGACTTCTTCCACAACAACTACGGGGGCATGGCGAACAGCGCCCTGGTGCTCCGGACCATCACGGCCATCGGGAACTACGACTACATGTGGGACTTCATCTTCTACCAGAGCGGCTCCGTGGAGGCCAAGGTGCACGCCACCGGCTACATCTCGTCCTCCTACCTGGTGGCCGGTGGCCTGAGGCACGGGCACCAGGTGGCGGAGAACGTGCTGGGCAACATCCACACGCACTTCATCCACTTCAAGGTGGACCTGGATGTGCTGGGTGAGGGGGCTGTCATGTGACACCCTGTTAGGGGGCCATGGCTTAAACATGCATACATGTTGTAAGCACCTTATAACGATAATCATAACACAAATATCATAACGCCTTCTTTAATGACTTATGATACTTGACCGGTGTCAAGTATCATAAAACTATATCTGGTCACTCACTGGTATGTTTTTACAAGGATCATAATGTATTACAATTCCTGATGTAATACGTTCTAATGTTTTTTATTCATAGTTATAATATAGTTATACACTATGTTTCATATAATCAGATATTAATGTATTATACGTGTGAGAAATTATCAAAAATATCTATGGCAATATGAGGTCCTGTGATACTGATTGTATTTTCTAAAAGCTCTACAAGTCGTGTTACGATGTGGAGAGATTAATGCAAAATGCAGATCCCATTATTTTGATTGCATAATGATGTTAGATATGGTTCCTTATAGTTTACCTAAAATTACATTAGAAAATAGCATTATATATCGCTCTGCTTACAGCTAGATAGTGCTCATTGGCCAATACACAGCCTAAATTACAATTATTATATATAATATATGTATAATGCATTCAAACATGTGGTTCATTTCTATTAAGACAGAGAGAATAATCAAATATTTCAATCTGTTTAGTAACAACAAATTAATTTTCTCTGAATTAATGAATATGTCTCATTCTCTGTGTGGTTATGTATGTCATATTTACAGTATATCAAAAACACAACCTCAGGACTGCAGAGTATTCTGCAACACGTTCAAGTGTTTGCTCTGCTCCGTCGTTTATCAGGTTATCATCTAACATATTATCATCTCTTATTATCTTAATTCTCCAGTGTACAGCAGCTGCATTTCACCTCAAGCAGATAAACAATCTATTCATTGTGGTGGTTGAATAGAGCCCGCCTTCTGACTGACTGACAGGTTGCTTGACTTTCATTTATTCTGGGAAACAGCGTGATAGCATTACCATGTGATTGTAACTGTGCCATCCTACTGTGGCACAGTTACAATCACAACTATACTATAAACTATAAAGCTGGGTTAGTCTTTCCAAATTAAATGCACATTTATATAAATTTTTTTACATTTTCAGGGAATGTGCATGAAGATAATATCAACTGTGACAAAAGATGCACCTGAAGATGCTGAATATTTATATTGCAGTTTGGTTTTGAAGTTTGAATTAATATTTTTACGGCCATTATATTTTCAGAAATTGACCATGCTCGTAGTGAAAAAGCAAATGAGTTATTGAATTTTGACCCAATTAATGAGAATGCTATTGTGAGATTACATTTTATTTAAATGTTGTCAGGAGCCTCAGCATTATTACAAACACTCTCTCGTCTCCTCTGCAGGAGTGAAGAACTACTTCCAGACGAAGGACATGGAATACGTCAACGTGTCGCTGCCTTGGATGGCCGACCGCTATGCGATGGTCCCTCAGCTGGTGGAAAAGCAGCTCGCCACAGAACAGGTCTGCTTTACAGCAGTTTGCATTAGCATTCATTAGGAGCACAGGGGGCGCCGGAGGTCATGAACGCCATTCAGTGAAAGTCTGGAGACAGCATGACGCTCTGCGCTGGAATGTCTCAGATGCTTAAGGTCACAATGTATCGCTCTATTAACAGGAAGCACGCCTACAGCCAAGGGGTTTATTCCCAGATACCTTTGTACCAAGCCACAGAACTGCTAACTGACCATAAACATGTATTCCTCTCTGAATACATGTCTTATTATCCAGGGATTGTAAAAATACCATGCCATAATTATACATTTCTCATAATGCTTGATTGTGATGTTATCACTATTAACATTTATGCAACCAATGTGTTCATATATAAATAGTTTATAGAGCACAATCTATTGTTGAGGCTGGATACATCATTATGTATCCAGCATGTCAGAGTGCATCCGACTGATGTATTTAACTTGTGTCCAACATGTACAGCATTTACGGAGAATATTTGAGAAATTTGTTATTGCAAAATGTTTTGCACAAAATGAAATAATGCACGTTTCTTTCCTGATAATGTGCAGCCCGAGCTTGTTACATACATTTGCATATTCATGAGGAGCACATTTTCTTAATGTGCAATATGTAACACTGCAAGCTATACTGCTGAGAGAACATTGGACTTATCAGGTGGATGATGTGTGAAGAGGCAGATGTTCACCAACACGCTCCATAACAACTTATTAGTGTGATGTAACGGCTATTACATTAAACAGCGTGTGAACACATTGATGTTCTCGGCCGGTTTAGATGCAATGTCACATGACCTGTAAGTCTGTTCACTTCCCTCTGCTCCCCCGTCGGGGCTCAACCTGCTGGCTCCACTTTCAATCACAGACTTCAACTCAGACGCTGAGAAACAAAGTCTTTCCACAAAGACATTTCATGATTAACAGTACATTTTAACACTTTGATATTATTTTACTGCTTAAAGAGATGACTTATTGTGAAATATGTTGGACTTTAATGCATTTTAACACAAGGGAGATGGGGACTGGAGTCTGCGACATGCACTCGAGTTTCACTGAAGTCGTACTTGAAACTTGAGTTGAGACTCGTCCTCAAAAAGACTTGAGACTCAAGATTTAGAATCAAGATTTAGGACGCGCGAACCGTCATGTATCGTGACGTCAAAACACCATTACAGCACCATCAATACACTGCATATCCTGACAGCCAGCTGATACACACCACACACTGCTGCCATGCCCACATATCCCCATCGCCTCTCACTCTAATTATTAACACAGTCTTGGCCCGGCACAGTTTCATAATTAACAAAAAATATAGTTTTTCTTCGGAGTGACGATCCCCTCTTGGGACCCCAAGATCCAGGACCTTGTTGCTTTGACCATGCTTTGTGGGTGTTAATATTTTTGCTGCATCATCACTCTTCATATTTATACAACCTCTGGGTTTATGATGAAAGTTTACTATGGCACACCACTGGAGAGAGGGACTGCACAGGAGAACCAGAACGCAGGGCCCAGCGCAGGGTGTAACGTGCAAAGGGCCTCAAGAGCAACCTCAAAGGAAATGTCCTGGCTGTAGCTTATTTTGTTAATATTGCTGGATATCAAGCAGCTCGTTGTGTTTCTAAACATACAACTTATCAAAAAGCCCATTTCTGACATTTCAACCCATGATATACTCATATGTATTGTTCATTGAAATTACAATTTCTTCGTCCCCCAGACACCAGCCAGAAAAATAACTCTTGAATCTTGACCGAGGGACTAATGTCTGCTGTGACCCCCCCACAGGAAGCAGCTCTGCGCTATGACACCAAGACTCCTCGCTACCTCCACATCGCCAGCAACAAGACCAACCGCTGGGGCCACCAGCGCTCCTACAGGCTGCAGGTGTTCAGCTTCACCGGGGACCACCTCCCAGAGAGCGAGCCCGAGGAGAGGGCCATGTCCTGGGCCAGGTGAGAAGGACAGCTGCAAACTCATATTGTTAAAAGTTAATGATTGTGAGCTCTTCTTTTGCCTTGATTAAAAGTTGTGTTGGACAATACATTGAGATGGCGAAATAAAGATACCGGCACCCTGAACTGCTGCTCACATAGCTTTTGAAGCCTTGCTAATCAATGACGGACAAACGCCTCACAACTCCATTTAAGTTTAATTTTGGTAAAATGTTAATAAATAATAAAAAAGACACTTGCAAGTATCTAACCGTATAAAAAAGACGCAATACCAACTTTGACAACACGGTGTTCAATTATTTAAAAAAAACTGTTTTTAATTTTGTTAATAGTCATAGTTTTGGAAATACTTTTCCGCCTGACAGAAGCTGCTTTTTAGAGGAATTAGTCCATTAACTGATTGGTCAATCTACAGGAACTTAATCAGCCACCATTATGATAATTGTTTTTAAATAATTGTATTAGTCTTTTTTTGAAGTGTGAAAATGCCAATTGGTGGTTTTGGTTTCTCAAATGTGAAAATGTATCTTGTTGTCAGGAGTGGCTATCGAAAACGGACCCAAACCCCAAGCAACGGTTAAATTAAATGTATTGCTCCCTGAAAACACAGGAGAAGCTTCCAACAGGCCGAGGAACGAACAAACAAACTGATCAAAAACAGTCAGAGGAACGAACAGAAAACAAACAGGAAACTTACAGGACCTCTAACGGGACAAACAGTCCTCACACAGCACAACCCGACATGGGGCGGGAGACAAACAGGGTTTAAATACAAGGGGAAGGTGCAGCTTACTGGACACAGCAGGAAACAACAGCTGACAGGGATGACAATCACCAGGGGCAGGAAGTGCAGGGACACAGAGGACACACAAGACAGGACTTCAAAATAAAACAGGAAACAAGACAAACCCACATCATGACACTTATATAAGAATCAGAATCAGAACCATTTATTGCCACACACCACACATCACCAGAGATGTTTCGTTGTTTCCTGCTTTGGTTCCTTTCCAATCACTCTGTTTCATAATGATACTATAAATCTTGGGAAATGAAAGGAATTTCAATGTTTTCTGTCCTGTAAATACTGCTAATGGCCAGCGAAAAGGACATAGTCCATGTTCTGTTCATATTGGATGATTGAGCACCTGAGTATTTATGTCCAGGGCCATGGTTGGGCTCCAGAAGGTATAGGTAGACTTCCATGCTCCTATGAGACACAATGCAGCCTTAGATCTTCAGGTCCGGTTCAGCTTGCCCCCCAAAGCATCTCTTCTGTTTGTCTACAGGTACAAGGTCGCCATTACCAAGCATAAGGACTTAGAGCAGACCAGCAGCAGCCTGTACAGTCAAAACAACATGTGGTCTCCAGCTGTGGACTTCAGCAAGTACATTGAAGGCAATGAAAGCATCGAAGACGAGGTGTGTTGAGAAAGAACCTGGATGTGAAATTGACAACACACATTTCAATTCAAACTGAGAGGACTTTGTAAAGGAATTTGCACGATGTATATGATAATGTACCCTGCAGGACCTGGTTGCCTGGGTGACCACCGGCTTCCTCCACATCCCCCACTCGGAGGACATCCCCAACACGGTAACCGTGGGCAACGGGGGCGGGGTCCTGCTGCGGCCCCACAACTACTTTGACGAGGACCCGTCCATCCACTCTGCTGATGGGGTGTACATCGTCCCGGGCAGCGAGGACAGCTGTGACAACAACAGGATGGCCTGCCTTGCTCAAGAGGCCTGCAGCCCCGTCCTGGAACCCTTCACCTACCACGGCTTTGAGGGGGTCATGAAGTTTGAGGATTCGAACTGATTAGTTGGGCATTGCTGAGCCTGAATCAGCTCAGATATGCTTGGGTTTATTTATCCATCTATCAGGACACTTGTGTCAATTTTAACATGTTTATAGAAGCAAACATTATTTGTGGTATTATTACATGTGTGAGATGGGCAAGAAATTGAGTGAAGGGATTTTTCAACATTTTGGAAAAATGTGCTTTGTTTCTGAAAGTACGATGAGAAGATCACATTTGTGCCTTAAGTACTGAGCTGGAGTCAGGTCTTGGTTAGCCTAGCTTAGCATAAAGACTGAAAGCAGGGGGAAGCAGCTAGCCTGGCTCTTTCCATAGTGAACTACCAAAACCTTCAAAACTCACTATTTCATACTCTGTATCACGATAGTTTCTTCTGTACACAAACATAAATGGAAAAACATAAATGTTAGGTTCTCGGAGGAGTTTTCTTAATGAACAGCCAGGCACAGCTTCTGGCAGAGACTTTGCCAAGTTACCACCAGACCATCTGCAGAGATGATTACACTTGTTTTTCATGAAGACGGAACAGAGTGAAAACAACAAATTGTAAATTTGGCATTTCTGTTTATTGACCTGTTAAACAACCACTTCTACAACACGATCCTAATAAGACAGCGTTATAGGTGATGTAGGTGTGCTACCACTTCCTCATTCCAGATCCGTACTCTCAAAAAGAGATTGGTATCAATCTTTTCTACTTATTCTTGTAAAGAAAGAAAATGAACATGTTTCCCAAAACTCTTTTAAAATAAACCCAGTTAATAGAATAACAAGTTCTACTGAAGAAAATAACCTTAACCGTTTCACTCATAATAGTGTCCTTCCCAGATTCTGCCATGATTCATAATTATGCTAGTATGGACACTTTTTCAAAGCATTGAGCTTTTACAGTGATTTCCTGTCTTCCAGGTAACTTATTAGTGTTCAATCATGTCACAACAAATAAATATAATATATTTGTTATCAGTTAACTGACATAACATGGAAATAAAGTTACACTTTTTCTTTAGGAAGATCAGTTAATGGTTGGCTTAGATCTGGATCTGGGATTCGTTGACAATAAGAACAAAATAAATGACCCCCGACCTCCGCTTTAAACTGAAGGAAATGTATCCCATCAATGCTGTGAAGTATTAAGCTAATAACATGCAGCAACTGTTCAATATGTGGTAAATATAATTTAAGATACAATTCTGTAAACATGATAGAGATTAGATTATTGAGTTCTAGGGATGGAAATATCCATAAGGTCAGTCAGTCAATCTCCCTCTTTGGTCCAGACTGAACATCTGAACACTTGAGGTGAATTGACGCATTCTGGGTTCTCAGAGGATGTTTCATAAGAACTTTAATGATCAAAATTACATTTTGTCAAATACTTGGGGCCGACAACGCCACAAGGTTTTGGTTCAGAGATTCATGTCCCCAGAGGATGAACCATTGTGCTGTTTGATCTCCGGACTTTTTCCTCTTTGTTTTATGACCAAATACCTGCATAACTAGTGGGCTATATGTTAGACTCAGCTGTGCCTTGTGTTAGTACACAGTGATAATTAGCACATGTTTGCATACTAATATGCCAAATTAAGGTGGCGTAAATATATATAAACATATAGTTTATACAGCTTAGTATTAGCATGTCTTAGCATCGTCTTAGTGTTCTGCAACCTGAACCACCGTGCGACCTCACAGCGCCACGCGCCAGCTGGAGACTCTTCATGTGTCTTTTTTGGTGCTATCACCAAAATTTCCAAACCCTGCTGACAGAATTTGTTTGCTTTCTTATTTTCTTCTTTACACTTAATTTATTATATCTGTAAAACTGAAGAGGAAAATTCGTCATTTGCAAAAAGCAATAACAGGTTATCAGGAATAAGTGTTTAGTGGATACTCGTCCAATTCCCATCAATTATAATGGTTATCTGGATTTTTTTTTTCTTTCTCAAAGCCATATGATTACATCATGATAAATGTGATTTTGCAAGCCAATAGGGTATGAAGTCAAGTGATTCAATGTGTGCAATCAATTTTGCTTCTATGCCAGCAATCACTTCTTAACATGGATTCAAAATGTACCCAAAATAGCACTGGGAGCGACGTAATTCTTTGTTTTTCTATCTGTGTTTCTTACTTATGAACCACTGTCATATAAACTGTGAAATAAATATTGCAAACTGACAATGCAGCAGTGGCGCCTGGTGACTCCAAAAATAGGGGAGGACAGGAAGCAAACCCTTGCCTCCACTTCCTTATGTTCAACATAAAGTCAGGCAGTAAAACAATGGCTTCCAACATCTCTTAAGAACAACAAACAAAAAGCACTTTCTTGGCTGGCCTGCAGGTGTTGCTGTTGAAGCATTTTAATCAGTTTTAGTTTGTATAGTGATTCCGAGATGTGCTCTGTGTCTGTGGACCAGCCTCCTCTGCTGTCAGTCATCTGAGTCCAAAGCCGGGTCTCTGATGTGGCCCGAGGCCTGACTACTGAACATATGATGATTCTTTTACTGTGCAACATCCTGAGGGACGTTATTCTTGTTTCTGCCTCTCAAAATAAACGAGATTATTAGCAAAAGAAGGGGCTTTGAGGTGTTTTTTTTTTTTGTAGAATTGTTAAATATTAGTGTTCTATGTTGCTTTGAGGCGAGCATTGTTACACTGACGACATAGAAGTTCAAGACACACCCACAGACGGTGTTGCTCATAGCCGCTCACCCACCCCCCTGCATCTCAACTCACTTGATGGGCTCCAGGAGGGGACTCAGTGATGGTTTCTGTGTCCTTTGGGAAGTGGTAAGTTTTTATTTTTCAGCTGTTGAGTGAAATGTTTGTGACAAAGCTTTAATTTTCCATGATAACTTCCACTTGCTGGAGACAGGCAGTGACAGGATGTGAAAAACAAAGGAGAGCGGAGCTCCCATGGAGAACCCAATTATACGCCCAAGGCCCAAGTGAGGCCATGCTCAATAAATAATCAAGCAAATAAATAAAATCACAAAATGTAAATAATCAGTACACTTATAATGATGTCGCACTAATAACATTGAACAATACAACTACTTTTAGTATTGTTATTATTATATTATACATTTGTTTTTTATGTTTTTAAGATTTTGAATTAATTTATTATTGGTGCACTTCCCTTCTTGGCCAATCAGGTGTAACGTTTCCTTTTGGGGTACATTATTATTATTATTTGTTATTTATTATTAAGTATTATTTCTGTAAAAATGAAAAGGCCTTTTTTCATTATTATTAAGGAGCCATTATTTAATTGTGAAAGCAGTTGTGAGATTTGTTTCTCCAAGTAAATACTTCCTGTGGTTGGAAACCTCTCTCTCCGATCAGCTGTTGGGGAATCTAACCTGACTTCACTGGAGGGCTAATTATTTGCTCAACATTTTAGGTCAACATCACGGTTATGTTTGGGCAAGAAAACCACGATAAAGGACGACTTAGGTGACATCAACAAACCTGTACCGATTATTATTCACAAGTTTACAATTTAAGCATAAATGTTGAAAGAGTTACCATATTAGATTTGTGGTCGCAGAACCACAATGTCTGTTTAAATGTCATCAAAACACTGTTGGTTTCATCACAGACCAAAATCACAGCAGGCAGTTTTGTAGGACATATGGCTTCATGAGCACAAGCTAAACGATTTCAACAAGTAGAACAACATGTTGTAAGGGTTAATGTACGCTAAAGGAGGAGTTCAGTCCAACATTGATTTACCAATGTTACCATCCCCAGACAACCCCTCAATGAGATAACGGGCCTCGCCATGCTTTTTATTGAAGCGTTTCATGCCCTCCCTTTTAATTGTTGTCTGAAAGGGGTTCTAATTGTGATTGGAAGCTGGTTGGAGGGGGGTGGGGGGTTCGAGAATCCATGTGCACTGGGTGTTTGAACCCCCACGACCAACAGACATCTGCCAGAAGAGTCACAGAGGCCTTGACGTTGAATGGGGTGAAAGTGTTTGCAGTTAAACTAACGGAACTGGTGATTTGACATGTGGCAGCCATCCATGGCCCCCAGAGCCTGATGGACAGAGCCGTATACAGAGAGAGTCACAATGCTTGGTCATCAGGTGGTTCCATAGACTTTTGATATTTCCAGAAAGTTATTGGTGGTCAATTTGAACAGAGCTGTGATATTTTTACATTACATTTAGCTGACGCTTTTATCCAAAGCAACTTACATGTTAGACAGTAGACACAGCAACGGTGAGCAATTAGGGTTAAGTGTCTTGCTCAAGGACACAACGACATGGACTGGCTGAGCCGGGGATTGAACCACCGATCCTCTGATTGAAAGACGGACCTGCTAACCACTGAGCCACAGTCGCCCTCCCATATTTGGTGATTAACAGTCAATACATGCATTGATTTACAATATGTATACTTCTGGGAACTATTGAGAAGGAGATGCTCCAGAATTAAAGAGTTCAGGACTTATTCCGAATGATACAATGTGGAAGATACAATATAACTCAGTGGAGTATTTTAATTTTGCGTCTTCTCTTGCATTCGTTTTGTTAACGTTAATACTATATGTGTTCTGTTATATCAGCATTATTTAGCCTCCTTTCTAGAGCATGACAAGGTTGACACCAACGAATGGTTTCTTAGTCTCAAAGCCTTCTCTAAATCTGAGCCTGTCACATTATAGGATGTACTGTGTGAAACCAAAGGCTGGGCACATGGGCAGACTCACTTTGTCATCTAGAGCCAAACATATTTATTCATCGTCATCATCATCATCATCATCGAAATTAAATATAATAATAAATGTATTCATCAAGCTGAAATGATTGTTACTTTTTATAAACCAAATGAAAAAAGGAAGCATCATCTCAATCTCTCCTTTTCGTGACGTCCTCAAAGCCGTGGTAGGTGAAGGGTTCCAGGACGGGGCTGCAGGCCTCTTGAGCAGGCCATCCTGTTGTTGTCACAGCTGTCCTCGCTGCCCGGGACGATGTACACCCCATCAGCAGAGTGGATGGACGGGTCCTCGTCAAAGTAGTTGTGGGGCCGCAGCAGGACCCCGCCCCCGTTGCCCACGGTTACCGTGTTGGGGATGTCCTCCGAGTGGGGGATGTGGAGGAAGCCGGTGGTCACCCAGGCAACCAGGTCCTGGGTTAAATGAAGAAATGAGGAGTGAGGGAAAATAAACCGTGGGTTGAATTTCATGACAGTTTTATATTTTTACCCACCTGGTTTTCAATGCTTTCATTATCTTCAATGTACTTGCTAAAGTCAACAGCTGGAGCCCAGATGTCATGCTGATTGTACAGACTGCCAACGCTCTGCTCCAAGTCCTTGTGTTGAGTGATGGCGACCTTATACCTGGAAGGAAAGTCAAGTGAGCTGCAGCTCAGGGTGAGGGGTGCTGCACTGCTCATGGTCGGAAATCACACAGACAGACGCACAAGGGTGACTAATAGCATGATTCGTGAAATATAATTAAAAAGACAAAATATGGAGATACAAGAGAGCAGGAAATGTTTTTAGGGTTACATACAGCATTTGGGCCCTGATGTGTGTTTGGATGGCTTTTTCCTCATAATCCTGGACTAATTGTCTTCAACAGTTTCTGCGTCCAAATCTTCTACCTGTCTCCTGGACCCCATTCCAACGAGGATGCTCAAGGAGGTTTTGCCTTTGATTGGCACCTCTCTGCTGGATATTATTAATGGTTCTTTACTAACTGGTTATGTGCCACAGTCGTTCAAAATGGCTGTAATTAAACCTCTACTCAAGAAGCCAACTCTCGATCCTGAGGTGTTGGACAACTACAGACCTATCTCTAACCTGCCCTTCCTGTCTAAGCTTCTGGAGAAAGTAGTTGCAAATCAGTTGTGTGACTTTTTACATAGCAACAGTTTATTTGAGGACTTTCAGTCTGGATTTAGAAAGCATCATAGCACGGAAACAATGCAGAAACATTGATCCATGCATTTGTTACTTCAAGACTGGATTACTGTAACTGTATTATCAGGCTGCTCTGCTAAGTCTCTCAGGTCTCTCCAGTTGATCCAGAATGCTGCAGCTCGTGTACTAACGAGGACTAGGAGGAGAGATCACATTACTCCTGTATTAGCTGATCTCCACTGGCTTCCTGTAAGACAGAGACTCGTATTTAAAGTCCTTCTTCTTACCTACAAAGCCTTAACTGGTGATGCACCATCATATCTTAGGGAGCTTATAGCACCATATTGTCCTACCAGAGAGCTGCACTCACTGGATGTGGGGCTACTTGTGGTTCCTAGAGTCTTAAAAAGTAGGATGGGGGCCAGAGCCTTCAGTTATCAAGCTCCTCTTCTGTGGAACCAGCTACCACTTTCAGTCCGGGGGGCAGACACAGTCACCTCATTTAAGAGTAGACTTAAGACTTTTCTCTTTGATAGTGCTTATAGTTAGGGCTGGCTCAGGTCGGCCCTGGTCCAACCCCTAGATATGCTGCCATAGGCCTAGACTGCTGGGGGACATCTTAGGATACAATGAGCTCCTCTAGCCTCTCCTCCTCTTCACGCTCTGCTCTCTCACTCCTCCCCTTTTTTTCTGTGACATCCATTGAATGTGCTGTAACACTTTTACGTTGATTCTGGTCACATGACATCTATTGCTTCTGTCCATCTGGGGAGAGGGATCCTCCTCTGTTGCTCTCCTGAAGGTTTCTTCCCCTTTCTTTTCCCTATTTTTAGGGGGAGTTTTTCCTGATCCGATGTGAGGTCTCGGGACAGGGATGTCGTATGTGTACAGATTGTAAAGCCCTCAGAGGCAAATCTGTATTTGTGATTTGGGGCTATACAAAATAAACTGAATTGAATTGATTTGAAATTGAATTTTGTCGTCTGCATTGAGGTGAGAGCACTCCGTCATGTTTGGTCTAATTTGTGCAGCTGAAAGTGGTCCAAATATGAATCATTGTGAAAGACATGCACTTTACTATCAGGTAGGGCCGGTATCTTTATTTCGCCATCTCAATGTCTTGTCTAACACAACTTATAATCATCAAGGCAAAAGAAGAGCTCACAATCATTAACTTTTAACAAGCTCAAGCATAAGTTCAGACAGGAAGTCCATCCCCTCACGCCAGGCTCGTAGGCCTCCCACTCATACCGTCTGTCACCAGCAGCACACATGCTATACCGGATGTCTCTGTCAGAAGTGTCAGGAGCGTCAGACTCTGTCAGCTGTTCAACAGCTGGGCGCCAATAGCGCAGAGTCACACCCTCATGTTAGCCTATTAGCTCGTTGCTGCTTCCTTTAAATGTGCTGTATCCCCGCCTCTAGCGTCCTGCTGCTGTCTCATGCGACCCTCCACCTCCCCAGCACCATCCGCCTCCTCAGACTCAGCACCCCTGGACTGTCTGGACTCCTCGAGGGGGATCCATACTGTAGATTGCTGCCGCTCAGGGCAAACAGCGCAATCTCAAATCTCCCCGTTGAGTTTATGCGCCAAATAAATTCTGTGTAACTCCTGAACGCATCATCTGACATAATAAATGTTAACTACTAATCACTCACTGTCCCTCCTGATTGAAATGAGTTTGCAGCTGTCCTTCTCACCTGGCCCAGGACATGGCCCTCTCCTCGGGCTCGCTCTCTGGGAGGTGGTCCCCGGTGAAGCTGAACACCTGCAGCCTGTAGGAGCGCTGGTGGCCCCAGCGGTTGGTCTTGTTGCTGGCGATGTGGAGGTAGCGAGGAGTCTTGGTGTCATAGCGCAGAGCTGCTTCCTGTGGGGAGCCAAACATGAGACACATCATGTCATCAACAGTGAAAAAAGGTTATTACAACAGCAAGATTAGCACCACCCATGCTTGTGTGTGTTTGTTTGTGTGTTGGGGGGAGGGGAGACAGAGACAGAAAGAAAAAAGAAAAAAAAGAAAGGGAGAAAGAAAGAAAAGAGGATGAAGATGAGAGAGGAGAAAAAAACTCACCAGATCCAATTCTAATTATTTCATTGCCACAAAAAGACATATGATCTTTGGTTTATACAATTGAACCTATAGGCTCCATTTAACAGCACAAACACCAAGCATAATAATAGTGTAATACTATGTTATTATTGTAGAGACATATTATTATAAAACTCATATTTTGCTGAAGTTTTTGACCAGTTTGAGACACATTTATAAGAGGAAATGACGCTGTGTATAATCTTAGTAGATCATTTTTAATACATGTTGGCAGGAGAGACAAGTGAGGGTCACAGAGAGAGAATAGTAGTTTATGCCACTGCCCACTGACATAGTTTTAAAGCAATTGTCAACCATTTTTTTCTCTCCGAACATCTTATTTTTAAACTCATATTTTTCACATTTCCCCTGTCTTGTACGCAAAACAATCTTTGTCACTTCTACAACTACACTGTTGAGTGCAGACAAGCATGTCTACCTTTGTGACACATAAGGAAACGTAACTGGAGGCCGTAACCTGTGGAGGGTTCACTTCTCACCTCCCTCCCACTTTGCACATAGGCTGTTTCTAGACCTGCCATCTTGAGTGTGGTGGCTGCGTCATCGATCAGTTGACCAATCAGAGCTTTGCAAGCAGGACTTAGAATAGGGATGCCAACTCCCTGTAGCTAGCTGACTACCTAGATACTTCAGCAATTGTATCTTCAATAAAGGCATGCCTATATTTACAGCATACCAGTATTTGTGGTGAATACTCTTGCCTCGGGCACAAGAACACATGTTAATACATTATTAAACGTGTTGCTTGTTTTTGGAAGGCAATTCTTCTTGCAAGTGTGACGACCCTCCCATCCTGCAGGAGGAGCTGGGACGGTCTGCCTCCGAGAGGGCATAAAAGGCGGCCCCAATGGGAGTGTCGCTCTCTCTGACATGATCTCTCTCACTCGGCAGGGCCTGCGGCACAAGACACATCCTGAGTTGCTTGATGAAATGGTCTGGGCCTAAAATAAAGAGGTTTTGTGCTGAAGATTGAAGTGTGGCCTCCCTTTTTGTTGCCAGCCTTGAGCCAGGTGGTAACACAAGCCACTAGTGTTTCTAGCTTAGCGGCCATTGTTCAGCTGCTGGCAAGCTTAAGTTTGATGCAGACATTTGCTGAAAGATGTTTTTCATATTTAACTCAATGATTTTTGGACAAACACAATATGTTTAAATCACATTTGCTATATGAGTTGAGCTGTTTGAATGTTCCTCAGGTTGCAGCTTTAACAATAACTGTCATTGTTACAAAGTAAAACTCCCACCTGCTCTGTTTGAAGCTGTTTCTCCACCATCTTAGGGACCATGGCATGGCGTGCAGGCATCCAGGGCAGCGAAACATTCACAAACTCCATGTCTTTTGTCTGGAATACATTATTCACACCTTGATAGGGGACATAATAAACAACTTTATTTTACAAATTTCTGCTATTGTGTTAAGTAATCCATCCATCAGTTGTTTATATTTACATCTATGAAATAATGATATTCTGACATGCTGAAGAGTCCTGCTACACCCACCTAAAACATCAACATCCACTTTGAAGTTGATAAAATGGGTGTGGATATTTCCAGTGACATTCTCTGCCACTTGGTGACCGAATATAAAATTGTCCTTTAAAGCATAGGAAGAGGCGATGTAGCCGGTGGCGTGCACCTTGGCCTCCACGGAGCCGCTCTGGTAGAAAATGAAATCCCAGATGTAGTCGTAGTTTCCGATAGCTGTGATTGTCCTGAACACTAAAGCGCTGTTTGCTAGTCCTCCGTAACTGTTGAAGACAATCTGGGAGAAGTGCCTCCGTAAAGGTTGGCCCATGTCATGCTCAAAGACGCATATTGAGTTTCTGAGTCGGCGTGGAACACCAGTGTCTAGGAAATGGAAAGTGTCGATATAAGTGGCTGAATAAGGGCAGTCCACCCCCTTGACTAACTCATAAGCACATCGACCAATGCCCAAACTGCCATCAAGGAATTTGGTGAGCATGATATTTGGGGAGACGGACCCGTAGACTGACATGGCCTCTTGAATACTTAACTCATAGATGATCCGCTCTCCTCTGAAACCAACATCAAAAACTCTCATGCCTCTAAGTGGGCTCAGACCAAAGGCAAAGCTCCAGTCCAGGTATACGATGTGGTTGTTCTTCACACTGAATCGCTTGCCTTGTACATGAAGCTGCTGGGGTCCAAAGCCTGTGGGTTTGTGTTTGGGTTTGAGTGAGGCGTAATTTGGCTCAGGTTTGTAGATGATTTTCTCCACGGTTCCTGCCTCGTATTGCTGCTTCAGTTCCATGATACTGTCAAAGTACTGACCATTATAAAGCACTTTAATCACATACCAAGACACATGATCGATGCTCTGGTGGTTGAATAACATCTCAAAGCCCACAGGGTGAATGTAGAAGCCCTCCTTATTTCGATACAGTGAAATCCAGGTCTCTCTGTCCCCTGACTGGAGTCCTCTTGGCATGCTGTCGTAGTAAGCAGTGTAATCAAATGCCTCTAAACTAAAACTGTCCTTCAGTAGCGTACTGATTGGTTTCAGTACATCTTGCAGAAACATTTCTACAAGAACCTGCTCCCCAAAATGTAATGGACGTGCAGTCAAAGGGATTTCCTTTTTATATCGCTCAAAGGTGACATCGCGGTGGTAGGACGGGTTGGGGAGAGGGCCCACTACATATTCCTTTATGTTGTTCTTCGTGCCATGAAAAACCACTGCGGTTGCCTCTCTTGCTGGTTTTAGTCCGTTGGTGTCCAGGTAGTGCAAAACATCCTGTTTATTTGGCAGAGAGAGATCGATCATGTACAGGTAGTCAGTGGAAGGAGGTGACGTTGGCTCAGTTGAGATGCTCATCCCTGGGATCTTGGTCATGTAGTCGCGCACCTGCAGGAACTCTTCCACCGAAAGGTCAGCGAAGACGTTGCTGCGCTCGTTGTGCACCGCCGGCTGGACGGTGCTTACCTGCTGAGCAGGGCACTTTGGAGTCCGCTTGGTGTTGATCCATATCAGGACACAGTTACCTATCAATGAAGCAACAACTACAAGAACCAGAAGGCATTTGAAGATATTGGAAATAGTTAGAGAGACCATTTCTCTGGAGTTGTATAGTAGTTATAGTTGAAGAGAGGAAATGGTAGCTGTTTAAGGAGATTGTCTAAAGGGGTGTGGCCACTGTTTTCAAAGACTGCTTTTACAACCTGAGAGATGTTTCTTTTGATAAGAGCAGAATCACAAAGTTGCTGTGAAGATTATTATGTGTTAATAAAGAGACAACAATTCATACAAATGGTAGCAAGAACTTTGGGATTCAGGCAGTCAATAAAAATGTGTAACAAGTTGTTTCCAATCACATTTTCTGAACGTTTAAGCAGCAACTAAGGCTACAAGTGGTCATACTTCAGCTAAATTAGAAAAGCATTGACATTATATATTTTAGCAATGGGGTTGGTAATGGTGCTGGGTTGCATACTGAAATATGTCAACAATATTGACCGCATTTTACAGAATGTTGTCCAGACATTCTTGGTGCCCAGTGGATAAATCCTGAAAAGGGATCACCTAAATTTGCATCAAGCATGTC